>JAEAOA010000307.1:827500-1007754 GCA_016746295.1 Potamilus streckersoni
TTCAGATTTGTATACAAGCAGACTCTAAAATATGCAATAAAATGTTACCAATAGATGCTTTGAACTTAGATGTCAAGCTGAAGACACCGCCAAAAAATAGAATAATGAAGTTGTAGTATAAAGCAACCTGAAAACGAAAAATTTTTTTCATCAACAAAATTAAAGACTTCAATGGTGTAAACTATAACAATTTTCTATACAAAGGTGCACTAGCGGAATATTTGCTTGTGTATACTTCTAAATTTAGACACAATTACACGCACATACAAAATATTATATATATCTTAAATATTTCTAATAGGTTGTTTTTGTTTTTTGCAAAATGTAATTTAATTTGAGAGAGACATTGAAGCAAGAAATTTAGTAATAATAATAGTTATACTTAGCGCACATTTCTCAATATTTACATGTTTATGCCTTTTACATGTGCACACACCCACCCATTCAAACGTATACACACACACTCACATACACACACACACACACATATATATATATATATATATATATATATATATATATATATATATATATATATATATATATATCCAGGCTGCAGTTATTTGTCTTTTTCACAAAATGTACTATTTAATTTAAGAGCGCCATATATAAAAGGAAAAAAGACAGTATTAATCAATTTACATACGGAAAAGGAATTTTAAATATATTCTGATTATAATTTATCATAACTTGTTTGTATAAGGTTTCAAATCACTTTACCTAGAAGACTGGAATATAAAATATATTCTGATTTTAATTTATCATAATTTGATTTTGTAAGGTTTTGAAAGGTAAATAACAAGAGCAGTACATATATTTTTTCATGACATGATTAAATGCAGCATTGAAAATTTTTTGGTCTTGGTCTTCTTTAGATTATATATCATTATATCGGTATGAGTTATCACAACTCTCTATCTTTTGTCTGTCTGTCAATTTGTTTGTCTGTCATACTCCGCGGTAGTTAGTTTGGACAGAAACCGTAAAACTTCAGCCTGCACTATTCAAAACATTTATTCCAAACGTTACGTGTGATAAACGTTTGTACACCATTCATCTGTCTATCTATCTTGACAGGTAAACCACGAACTTGTCAAGTGCAAAAATATGTGGTTTGCTGATTTATGGTTGGAAATTTGTGTATATTCCATCTGTGAGATACTAAACTGAAAATGCATCATCGCATTTCAGAATATATGTGAAAATGCTCGTATAAACCAACATTTTGTATTATGTTTACTTGTCTTGTATGGTATTGCTCGATGTTTTGGATATATGCTAGAAGTTAGTCGCACTAGGTGATTGTCCATTGTTAGCAATGTTGATACAATAATTGTGAAATGCAAGTGTTGACTGTGCACTTCCAAATTCATATCAAAATTAAAACGAAATGAAGAGTATATGTGAGGCAAGTGTGTGCCGTTCTACAAAAAGTCATAGCTATTTACATACCTTGTCGAAGTCGAAAACTGCTGTGCCGGTTCCTGCAATTTCAAATTTCTCCTCTTTAGAGGTCACAGTAACCTTCTGTGTACCAGTCTTTCCGGATTCGTCCTTGTAAGCAAGCATCGCAGTCTACATGCAAACAATCCAAGAAGTGATTGATTAAAAGCCGTGATGTAATTACATAATAATTTATTCATGGCTTAATTTCAAAATTACTTTATTAAAATCTATTTAAGAAGCACTGCAATGATATGGATAGTAAACAAAGCGGCACTACTTAGTATTAAGTTGGTTGAATTTGAGTTAGCTGTAAAGAACCGCTCTCTGTTTAAATTTTAGCTACACAAAACCTAACAAGCAAGTCAGTTCACAAAGAAACAAAAGTTTAACTGTTTGCAATATCATGAATTATGTTTTATGTCGGAATCTGTGGTAACATATATGTTCTATATAGACTTGATGGACAATGCAAAATATCTAAAGGATACTTAATTTGGCTGTCAATCGTTCGAGAGGTATAATATCTGACAGAATTACAAAAATGGCATGACCAAGTCTTTGCAATAATTCTTTATTCTTTATAAATACAGCCTGAATAAAACATGACTAATACTTATTCCAATTATAATATTATAGGTAAAGAAACAATGATTTAAAATATAAAAAAAACAAAATGAAAATGTAAATAAGGAACCAAACAATAATAATTGTATTAAGTGAATAATGTAAAAATATACTTTGATATTTTCCTCTGCCCGCTTTCCTATTACATATACAGCAACGAGGATCGCAGCTGTCACTACGACAACAAGGACAACAACAGATATGGCTATTATTTTGAGCCTCTTTCTCTTTTCCTTCGCCTCTTCCGGTCTCTGTAGAAATGCAACATTTTGATATCAAGCATACGCAGTGCTTATAAAACAAAAACTCATAAACTCATAAAGCACATGAGAAGAATCATAAGAAGAAAATATAAGGTTTAAGAAACTCAAAGTGTCTTGTTTTGTTAATTTTGTGAATATAGGTTCTTTTTCTTTATTTTCTCTTCAAATAAGGTTGTGGATACGAACTCACTGTCATATTTCAACATTTGCGATAAAGACTTACTCTTTCCAGGTTCCCTCACTTCACAGAGCCAAAAATGTTGATACCATTAGTGTAACTACGTACGCTGCTCAGATATCATCAATGAAGGTTTCGGGAATACATTTTGAAGACACAAGACAATGAAAGACAAATTGTACCAATGATAATGGTATTTTCAAAATAAAAACAACGAATGCAAACAAACTTGTTGCAGTTGCAGATACACATGTTTAGTACAAGAGGTCATTAACATTCGATATATTCTAGCTGAAACCAATACAGAAAAATCCTCTGATATTTCGAATATACAAATATAAGCCAAGTGAGAAATGTGACAAACTTGACATATTTAACCATATTCATCATTACTTATATTCTAATGTGTCCAATGCTATCAATTGGATATAAGTTTCAAAGCAAATTTAAAATTCTTGCCTTTGGTTCAGAAACTGTTTGCACAATAACGGTGCTTGTTTCTGGTTTTGTCTCGGTCGTCATCGGTTTCATGATGCTAGAGTCAAGAAAATCAGATGCTGTCGGCAGCGGGATTGTCTTGGGTGAATTTGGCATGCAAACCGTTGTACTTATACACAGAAATAGAGGCGTGGCGTGATGATGTACAAATATAATACAGTTCGATTGGTCGCCTCGACTAGGAAGTGGTAATTATTAGCTGAATTACCTGATTGGATAATTTGACAAAGGCGAACTACACCAGTTTTAAGAAAAATCATTTCGGTGTATGCCATGTTATAATGGACAGTGTACAATATATTATGTTATCAGCGCAAACATGTTTTTTTTTAATTCTTAGTATACTTTAAAATATATATTCTAGTACAGATTAACAAAACCCTACCTGGATGTACCAGAAACTCAAATTCTTCATCCTTATTTACATTCTTTTGCTAATAATATATTAATGTCTATAATCCTGCTACTGATAAGTTTATAATGTATTTGATTTAAAGCAAGCCACCAGCAGAGTCCCTTTATGACTTGCATACATATTAATCACGTTAGTATAATTATTGAAGAGTGGTTAGTGTCTGCAATGATCTTGATAGTATTTATTTTGTACCAATTTACACACTCCGTAAAGTGTGGTTGAGTTGTTATCGTTCCTAAATGCTACCCAAAGAGCAACAATACCTCCATAAATATGTGAAATGAAAGAAAAATATGTAACAATACATATTACATTTTGAATTGTTTAAAAAGACAAACGTTTGAGATTAATTAATATTAAAAAGTTCATTTTAAAACCGATAGGTGAAAGGCAAACTGAAATACATTTTCTAAGCGAAGAAATTCTCATTTCATTTAAACAAAAACAATTGGTCAAAAACCTTTTAAAGAATTTAAAACACTTACATTTTCACAAAAGTCCGCATGCTTGTTTAAATTGCCATACATTTGAAAAAACATCCAACCGCAACGCTCCAAATCTGCCACTCCTAAATATTTTGTAACGAATATTTTGTTGGGGGTTTTTTTACGGTAACTTTATATAACGCGACGTGTAGGATCAAAGAATATTCTTTATTTCAAACAGGAATATACGAATAGTAAGTGTAATACAACACCCACGGATAACTAATATTTAACAACTTTACTTGCATTTGATTAGCACGTAAGACAGGAATATTTTCTGTTCTATACAGTACATTTCATTATATAACAAGCACTTACATTTTAGAAATTAATAATGCCGTTAGTTAAAGCCAAAAAACAACATATATGAGGATATTTCTTCTTATTTTTGAAATACATGTTTTGATTCTTTGCTCAGTTTTACCAAACAATGAAACTGACAGCTAATTAAGCAACTAAGAGAATAAGCAAGTAAGAGTCTAGCTGACCAGACTACAAAGTTTTATGAGTATAGAACGTATTTGATACGATTTCGTGCCTAGGTACAATTTCGCGGTATTTAAACATTGTATTAAGCCATGATGGCAATAACAGTAAACCGGTGTGGTAAGTAGGCCATTGTGTATAACACCACAGTGTCAATAGGAAAAACCCTGAGTTATAATGGTAATGATTTAAACCTGCGGGTAACAAATACTTTACTGTACTGAGCATTTTCATTATCACTGATCTCATAAATCTTCCACAATTAAGTATTGGAGCTATCTTCGCGTCAAACAGACGATTCAATCCAGTTTCGGGTCAACTGCCAAACTTTGAAAGATTTTGCATCAACATATGCACAGCTTGCTTCTTGTAGGATATTTATATATAATTTACCTGAATGTATAATCTTCAAGAGATTAAATTTAATCTGAAATGTTTTAGATGTCTTAAGGCTCCGGTTTTGGCGTTTGTGCAATCTATATCAAACAAAGGCTGATATTTAACAGTTCTTCTTGGAGATATTACAGCTATTGCTTGATTTCTGTTCCTTGTTTCCATTGTGCTTGCACTATGGAAAATATCAGTAATTGTTTCGACGCAGTCATTAAGTTAGTTATTATTCATATGATCTAAAATCTTATGTATATGTTTTTTGATAATACATGTGTGCAATTTTTGATAAAAGTAGATCTTCATTTCTTCCATGTGTAAGAATTTATTTCGCTACCCCCAGAAAAACTAATAGACGTTTGCTCTTGTTTACCCTAGTAGGCGAGGGATATTAGAATGGGCATGCTTAATGTACGTTAGCAAGTATTAAAATTTCGAAAATTAGCAAAAACCGCCGTTGGAACCGAAACGAATGCTTACTATTATTGATAGTGATAAAAGTAAAATGCAACATGAATTACAATTCGGTGCCGTCGAACCTGGTCTGGACAAAAGTATATAATTACTTCGTGCTACTTGCCAGTTATTACATATAATGCACCTTTTTATTGTAATCTGGGATCGACGACAATGCTCGGTTTCCTTGAGAGTTGGTGGAGCCGTCAGAATCTAACATCAGAATACGATTTTTCTCCTCACAATTGTGTTATCGGCAAAAGCTTTGCTGCTTTCTTGTAATGCAATACTGAGTGTACCCAGAACTGGCCATTCCTAATGCTACCATTTAGTCTTTGCTATATTCATGTTTGCACTATAATGACATATAATCATTTCAGGAAAAAGTAAAATCCTGTAAGATACCAGAACCATGTAAAAAGTAATATTGGATAAATCAATCTTGCATTAGAGTCACCTTCGCCCATAGAGCAACTTGTTTATTCCCACAAAGTGAAATAAGTTCCGGGTCTTACTATTAAACAGACTTTCAGGCTCAATATGAATAAACACAATGCTAAGTTGTTAAGTTTGCGTTCAGGAAACTTCACAAATCATAGTGGCAAGGAAAATATGTTGTGCGATTGACATAATTATTGTAAAACCTTTCATAAAGTTAGAACTATAAGTAATACAATTATAGTTCTCTTTGTTTCATATGCATAATCCATTCCTCACATACTTACTAGCACATAGTCTGGTAATCTAAATCTCCACAAAAAGTATTCTTATCATTTGTGTCGATGTATATTAAACTTTTATTTGCAATTTTATATCACAGTGACGATGGCAACTGTGATACAGGGCCTGTTACCACAAACCATTCAGGTCGCTAATCGGAGTAAAATTTCGCACATTTAGTTATCCTTTTTGCACACGTCCACATTGATATATTAACGAGGGAACTCATTTCGTTGTAACTAGAATTGTTTTCAGAAGAACCCATTTTAGTCTAATTTAACCTTATTGTGCCCCAATTTATGGCGAATCCACATTCAGGTGTAGGTCTCGTTACGTAATCGTGATGGAATCAATAAGCCAACACTTTTAGCCGAGTATTTGTAATAATATTTGGCTTGCATATCAAGTCGTATGACGACGATAGTTAAGTCGATTTACACTTAGCAAGCTCCTTTGGGATATTTATCATCACCCTGTCGTATAGACGTTACTGCTAACCTATATATTCTTATGCATCCGTTTAACGAGAGACCTCCACAAATAAGAGAACAAATATATACTTCTTAACACTTTTCTTGCATTAAAGATCGCGAACCACGGAGAAATTATATACTGAAGTTAACGGCGTCATCATCTACAACACGCAGATCCCACAGTCAACCAGGGAACATTGTCAGTGGACAGTTGTTCACAATGTATGACATATTTTGATGAGTTCTACAGCAATTGGAAGAGTTAGTGGCCTGGTCCCACTGGACACGTTTTGCTGCACAATAACCCTGTCGTGTCCAAAAACGGTTCAATTTGGTCCAAGGTGGAGGCCAGGAGGGCTCATACTATGGAGTGGGTTAAAAAATCTGTTGAAGATGTCTCATAAAAGATAAGATGATTACTTTATATTCTGTATGTACATCCCATACTTTTAAGAATATTACCCTGTTTACCCATTCAGATAATATGCTATTAAACAGATTATTGATCCATTTATTGTGGATTCAAAGACCTTAATAACTGTCCACAACACTTATTCTCTTTGTGAATCGTGTATCATTAGGTCATTAAGTTCATTACATTCTTCAACGACGCAGATGTCTTAGAGGAATGTTGCTGTGTACTGGCAACCATGGTAAAGGAGTAGGACGTAGTGTTCCATATATTAACCGCAATTTTATGTTGAGCTGTACAAGTGTTATGAGCCAGATACAATAAGTAATTAAAGGATGAGACAAAGATAGTTTTTGTTACCTTTAATTAAATATTAAGCAGTGCCTAAATTACTAAATATTCTACCTATTTATAAAACAGGTATATTCAAAGTACAGACACACATGTGCATTCATAATATTTGTGCCAAAAATAGGAGCGATTTATATTCACTTGTGCAACAAACATTTAGTAATTTGGTATTTATTCATTCATTTGTTTGTCTGCATTAAAATGTACCATAGCATGAAGCTTATTACGACATATGCACAATTCTGTCAAGTACAATACGTTTGGGGAATAAAATAATGTACATTGTTTTTGTGATTTTCGAAAGCATTTATTAAGGAAAAAAGATAGACACAAAGTTTGTGAGAAACATTCATGATACAAATTAAATACACATGCATATGGCTAGGCCGTTATTTATTCATTATTGAGTGTGTATGTATGCCTGATTCCATGTAAATGCTTTCTCGTAGATCGTCAGATTATTAAGGTCTGTATTAATAATGTTTTGTTATCTTAAAATAACAAAATTTTTGATTTTGTTATAATCTTCAGCGATGCATTGTTTTTAAAATTATTTGTAGTCTAATATAATGACAATGGAAACATTTGTTCAAGAGTGCTACCTACAACTGTTAAAACCTGCACGACGAAATTTTATTCATATTCACGTTACCAGTCACATAACACAAACAAAAAAGGTCAAGATAGAACAATATTTAACGCTAGCTAGGAAGGAGTGGCTAAAATAAAGAAACCCTAATCCATCACGTAGTTAGATGCGCACGGCAATGTTTGCTCAAATTTTATCCCGAAATATATTTTAATCTTGGATCTAATATTTTGTTGAACTCGCTGTGTATTAAATTTGCATGTAGCTATGTTTAGGAGCAATACATCATCACTGAATTGATAATATTTAAGAGCTTAATAAATACTTTGTAATAATTTTGATTAATGCACTTTTTATATCGTAATGTTTTGATTAGTGGTTTTATTTAACCACTTTTACACTAACGGCCATTAAGTTGATCTTTACATGTGACACCAATTGCCTAAGATTTCCATATATGTTGAACACACAAAGAACACATGTGGATAAATAAATTTATGAATTAACCTGAAAAGAGATTATTCATAAAATAGCCTCTAAATTTTAATGCTTAAATATTATAAGTATAAATATTTTTCCGTCAAACAACAATGTGCATATCATTGAAAGATAAGGTGGTGCAATTCTTCTAATATGACTTTAATTGCTTTACGTTTGTTTTAGCCTTGTAAACTATCATCGTTGCTGACACCAAGATATAATCCAAAATTAATTTTTTTTTCTATATATGGAAATTTAAAGACATACGTCTGGATGGAACAGAAATATCATCGTATCCAGACGCGAAACAATAATACATAAATATGAGTTTTATTAGAATTTATGTATGTCCTACATTTAGATTGTTAATTATAACTGTGGTGATTATCATATCTAAAAAGACAAGGATAGTAATCTAAAATCTGTATCAGCTATACTACAATTTGTATATACGTAGGTAAGAATTGTCATTTGGAACTCTAAATACATGCACTTAAATTTAATCATTTAAACCATTGCATATGACTCATATATACTTTTCGTAAACAAAACTCTTCAATGACTTTGAAGGACAAGCTTCGAATCCATTCACACGTGATGAAGTAACAAGGCTCAATGCATATCCTTATAAAAATGCAGTGTAAGGGCAAGGTTAAGAGCCCTTCAGGCGTGATTATCGTGATCGTGTACAGGAATGAATTTGATTGGATAGGCGTTGTGAAAGTTCTAAAGGACTTTACTTCCTAGTAGGTCGTCACAAAAGAAGTGCAGATTGCTTACATAGAGTTGACATTATAAGTAGATCATTATATATGTATCATTACACCCATTGATATCAGGACATACACTGTAGACTATTTAATATAATTTAATAAATTTTAATGTATAGATAAATATATGGAAAAAAGGATGAGGACACTCTCCGTAGCACAGCTATATTCTGGTTTTGATATATACTTACTCGGAAGAAACAAGGTTTCCTTGTAGCATCGACCATTCACGTAAAAAAAAATGTTTCTTTTTTGAAAATAAGTCTGTGTGCATTCATTGCGACCAAAATAGCAGATTGCAAACATTTCCATGAACCTTAATGATTTGTTGCGCACTGATATAAACTTTTTCCAATTATTAAATATTGATTTCAGATACTGTGACATATCTAAATTTATTTCTGTCTGTCTGTCTCTATGCATCTGTGTTTGTAAAAGCCTACGAAAGCACGTAATTGACACGAAAGCTCAAAATTACAAGTGGAATGTATTTGCCTAGTAAATGTAATGGAAAGGACATACAAATTAATTGAAATTGACATATGTTAAATCTATACAGATTAAGGTTATGATGGATACTACGATGCTACGTTGCAAAATATGCCAACAAGAAGAAATGACAGTAAAAAAAAAGTTTAGTCTAGAATATTACTTTTGAGCATATGTTTTAAAAAATACGAAAATCTATATTTTTGTGTATGAATCATCATAGCACACGCATTCGTGTGATTAGGTGAAAATATATATTTGAACACTAAAATGCTTATGGAGTTATTGCTAGGAATATTTGCATGTCACTTCGATCATCAAGGCATATCTAGCACATTACAAGTCATGAACATATCATCATTCAAATTGTTTAGAATAGTTTTACACAAGCATGATTCTAGAATCCACCAACATTTAATAAAACATGGTCATGGTGGGAAAAGCCATTAAACAATTTCCAAGCAATGTTTCCTAAAATAGGTCGGCGTGGATGGTTATATGCATGCTACATTCTTGAGAAATTGCAATTCACATAAGTTGTTAAATCTAGATTTTTACCATGAGATTTTCAGAATTCTTTTTAACTTAAATGTTATTATAAATAAAATATTTTTCTTGTAAAGGCAGAACGCATTAACTTACAGCTGTCCTAAACTATGTTGTAATCACCATCAGAGTACAACGGCTACTCAAATCTCACTGAAACATTTCTTTCTGAAATATTTGTTTGACAGATTGGTTGGTGCTTCAAGGTACATTAATACTTTAAAGACTATACAGTAAATGGGCAAATGGATTAATCTGAAATGACATTCCCAGTGTCACAGCTGCACCGACGTAGTCACTTTTCCTGAGACGATTCCGACTCACGTCCTTCTCGAGTGCAAACTACATATAACTCAATCAATGAACTCCTACAAGTAACGTTTCAAGATTCTTAAGTTTGTTTTTTTTTTAAATTCCCAAGCACACTGTTTGGGAAAATTATACCGTATGTGAATGCGTCAGTCAACAATTTATTTTTGTTTGTTTCTGTAATTGCGCACTTCAGTATTTTAAAATGTCAGATATGAAACTTGAAACTGCTGTTTAGGCATAATCTTTTAAACTTTTCTTCTCTTAAACTCTGTGTAGATCATTTGCAGGAGAGTTGCCACTACGCTCTTATTATTGCAATTTTGAGTTCTACACGTGAATATTGTAACGATTCATAAGCCGTAGTGGTTTCCAGTAATCTAGCTATCAAGACATAGGAAGACAGATTGTGTCAGGTAAGATAATTTTCGTTCGTTTCTTTTAAATATAATAATTGCACATACGAGGAAAGCAACAGTAAAAGGCGAAAACAAAGGAACCTAAAATTCAAATAATACAAAACAATTAAACAATTTCCTTCCCTAGAATGCAAGATGCAAGTTTAAAAGCAATTACAGCATTGGGGAGAATTCCCAAATAGTCCTAAGAGTTGAATTACAAGTTCAAAGGCATAAACTTGCAACATAATTCTAGTGGTATGTGTTCACGTTCCTGACAAGGTCATGTACCAAATACAAATGTATGTAACAGATGATTATAAAAAAACAAATAATACAAAAATACATATGCATAACACCTAATGGTAAGAAATATATAATGACAAGAAGAGGAACGTAGCAAGCAATACAAGTTACATTTACATAATACATAGTAAAATGTGACAATATATCTACACGCAATCATGATATATATATATATATATATATATATATATATATATATATATATATATATATATATATATATATATATATATATATATATATAATTGTGACATTTTACTCTGCTAGAGACTGAGTTTAACCTAATAAATAATCACTCAAATGTTTGTTGTATTCTCGATTACATTTTCGTTTTGAAAAAGTACATCCGAAAACACGTTACTGTCATGCTATCTTTACGATTAACTTTTTGAGGTATATTAGATTCTGTATCACATTTCTTGTACTTTTAGTCATGCGATTGACTATTCACCTAAATGAATGTTTAGACAGTGTGAATGTGAATTGCATGGTGAAGCTAAATAAACTAATTTAAAATGCTTTAAATTAAAGAAATTTATTTGCAAAGTACTTACATCAAACGTACCTGTTATTTTTTTAACTAGTTAGGAAATAACTTTAGGATCAATATATACATATACACACAAACATATATATATATATATATATATATATATATATATATATATATATATATATATATATATATATATATATATATATATATATATATATATGCAGAACGCCTAGAATGACATTCTCAAAAGCCCTTAAATTATATATATATATATATATATATATATATATATATATATATATATATATATATATATATATATATATGTGTGTGTGTGTGTGTGTGTGTGTGTGTGTGTATAACAGAGCAGAACAGACAGTGCAATCCCTGGATTCTGTAGGAGAATCTTGACAATAGTGGTTCAGAAATAATAGTTTAATACAAACAATACTATCATAAAGGTTAGAGAATTAAATTCGTCCTCTACGGAGTTTTGAACTCGGGTTTGCAAGTAAATGGCACCCATCTCCTGGCCTGCAGGCACCAACCCATATACCGTCATGACTAAGCACGCATCACCAAAAAATGATGGCACTGAATTGGTGTTTTATAAGCTGGTTCGTATCAGACACACTCTCGAGTACATGGGTTGACGGTATATGGATTGGTGCGTGCAGGCAAGGCTATGGGTGCCATTTATTCGCCGACCCGGGTTCGAAACTCCGTAGAGTACGAATTTAATTTCTCTAACATGTATGATATTATTGTTTGTATTAAACTATATATATATATATATATATATATATATATATATATATATATATATATATATATAGATGCAATAAACTGACGACGAACAGTACGAAACTAGTAACTAACTAGCCTAAGCGCTTTCGACTCTTAATGAGTCTTTTTCAAAGGCAAATACAAAACATAGTTACGACAAACAAATAAACACAAAAACGTTGCGTTTGTAAACCTCTACATTTCTATCTTCACATGTGTTAAAACTATAAATACAACCAGCTTGTGTAGACTAGTTGCGGAAACTGAAAACGTTGTATAATTCCCTAAAAGTCTACAAGCCAAAGCGACATCTATTTTTATTTTGTGTACATATGTAACGCAGATTATATCCCGGATATTTGGTTCTATACCGGTTATTCTTATAGTAAAAATTGAAGGATAAGAAGATTTAGAAAATGTTAAATTCTACTAGTGCATAGTTTTCATTTTCTAGTCTTCTTGGTTTAGACCGCTTGGTTTCAATGTTCTAAGGCGGCGTATCCAGTATGATTCCTTTTCCTTCCTGGTTTCGGAACTCCAGCTGTGGTTGTTGGCAATAGCGATAAGTATTATATCACTGAAAGTGTGGCCAGGGGAGGAGAAGTGTTCTGCGACCGGACTTCTGTACAGCTTTTTTGTCATCCAATCAGATCTATGAAGGTTTATCCTTATGTGTAGCTTTTCAGTTTCTCCCACGTACTGAAGGCCACAGATCTTACATGTGATGAGATAAATCACATTCTCTGTTTTGCACGTTTTGTTTGGACCATGTATGTTTAGTTTTTCTTTAGTCACTGTGCTAGTGAATGTCTTGGTCTCTATCATATGTTGACAGGTTTTGCATCTTTTATCGCCACAGGGTCCAGATTGACTAGGTTGGTTTTGACTAGCGATTGTTGTTAGCTTGGCCCTGACTAGGATGTCCTTTAGGTTTTTTGGTCTCCGGTAAGCTACTACAGGTAGCTAATACTTCCGAACAAACCTGTAGTAGCTTACCGGAGACCAAAAAACCTAAAGGACATCCTAGTCAGGGCCAAGCTAACAACAATCGCTAGTCAAAACCAACCTAGTCAATCTGGACCCTGTGGCGATAAAAGATGCAAAACCTGTCAACATATGATAGAGACCAAGACATTCACTAGCACAGTGACTAAAGAAAAACTAAACATACATGGTCCAAACAAAACGTGCAAAACAGAGAATGTGATTTATCTCATCACATGTAAGATCTGTGGCCTTCAGTACGTGGGAGAAACTGAAAAGCTACACATAAGGATAAACCTTCATAGATCTGATTGGATGACAAAAAAGCTGTACAGAAGTCCGGTCGCAGAACACTTCTCCTCCCCTGGCCACACTTTCAGTGATATAATACTTATCGCTATTGCCAACAACCACAGCTGGAGTTCCGAAACCAGGAAGGAAAAGGAATCATACTGGATACGCCGCCTTAGAACATTGAAACCAAGCGGTCTAAACCAAGAAGACTAGAAAATGAAAACTATGCACTAGTAGAATTTAACATTTTCTAAATCTTCTTATCCTTCAATTTTTACTATAAGAATAACCGGTATAGAACCAAATATCCGGGATATAATCTGCGTTACATATGTACACAAAATAAAAATAGATGTCGCTTTGGCTTGTAGACTTTTAGGGAATTATACAACGTTTTCAGTTTCCGCAACTAGTCTACACAAGCTGGTTGTATTTATAGTTTTAACACATGTGAAGATAGAAATGTAGAGGTTTACAAACGCAACGTTTTTGTGTTTATTTGTTTGTCGTAACTATGTTTTGTATTTGCCTTTGAAAAAGACTCATTAAGAGTCGAAAGCGCTTAGGCTAGTTAGTTACTAGTTTCGTACTGTTCGTCGTCAGTTTATTGCATCTATTTTAATTAATCCCTGACAGACGTGATCCCTTGGTGGATCCAGTACGCTTGAGAGGGTTGTTATTCGCCATATGATTTGTATTCTTTATATATATATATATATATATATATATATATATATATATATATATATATATATATATATTATTTTGGAATTCACAAAATTATATTTTTAATGGTTTCTCATATAATATTTTTACAATGGTTAGTGTTGTATGGGATGAAAATGAGTTATTATAGATAATTCTATAAGACATATATTTATACTGTTAACAAAGAAAGATTTAAAAAGTTATTACTCAAATATATTTATAGTGTTTTACTTTTGGGTCAGAATAATACACTATAAAGACTATTAGAAACAAAGATAATAATTAAAAACAGTATCTAATCATGTGAATACCAATGAATGTAAAGGATAATTAAATACTGATTTTAATGTGTACATTTCAATATTTCTTTGTGATACTCGAGCATAGAAAGATCATTTTAATATTACGATAAAAAATTATCATGTTGTAATTTTATTAATAACTCTTGCTGCTAAAAGTTAAATTTAATATTTGAATTGTATACATCTTCAGATGGTACTCATGAATTAAATTTAGGTCCATTGCTAGTTATTTTTTATATAAAGCAATTATTTATCCCACATTGAGTTATATTCCTCTTCAATTGTTGAAATTTTTATTTGAAACGTTTGCTATATCAACCGTTTTGGCTTTTGGTTTTCTTTCTTAAAATCAAATTTACCGTGTAGAGTTGCTCCCGCCTGTGGCCTAGCGGTTAGAGCAGCAACCTCAGATGCATGATGTTTCAGGTTCGAACACCGCACGAGTCATTCAGAAGACTTTTAAAAATGGTTCTAACAGCGGCCTTGCTTAGCATTTACAGGTTATTATTCTGAATGGTCGGCCTGGTGTAAGGATAATGTGAATGAGTGGGACACAATGCTACATTCCTGCTGCAAAAAGTTACAGTTTAGCTAGCAAGGTGTTCGCATTTAGGCTCGTACAAAAAGTTTCAAGAAAAGAGTGAAAGGAACAAGCTTTGCAATATTCAGCATATAATTTATTTCCCTATAAAAACAAGGTAAATATGACAAAGAGGATTTACGGAATACGAATCAAATACAACTATTAATCCAAACATTAAAAAGATAGAAGTCCAATCAATGAAAAGTCCTGAACAAATCAGAATTTGACACCCCATGACATTCATAGATGGAGGGCAATGACTATGTCGTATCCTTGAATGTGCTGGAGTATCAACAGTTTCTTGCTGAATCACAACGAATAATATTCCTGTTTGAAATTCCAAATAATTTTCTATAAAAGTCTTTGTCAGAAAATTTGTAATAAACACTTATATGTACATTTCTCCAAGGAAATAAATCACTAATTAAATAATCAAAATATTTTTTAAAAAAATAAACTCCTACTGGTCACAACAAAACACCTTTAAGTGTCAAAGGTATGCAACAAACTGGCTATTTCTTATTCGGAAGCCAAACAATTATAAAATTAGGTTGGGACGCACAATAGATTCCGGTATGAGGTCACGTGATCACCTTCTATAATATCCTGGAAATATTTTTATCATGTCTAAAGGCACTTATTACAGTATTGCCTCAGCTAAAATCAATGGTGCTTACTCTCGGAATAAAATCAGTTTACAATGAACTGCCTTATTGGTTATGAGTTTAGGTCAGCCACAAAATACAATGTTGCAATTATTAGTTGTTTCTCAGGTCAAACAGAACTGAACTGAATTTCTGTTATCAAAATTATTACACCCAGTAGACAAAGTTATCATTACAATAAAATTTAATGGAAAAAAGTATCACCAAACAAATAATTTGAATTACTTATATAAAACATAAGCAAATTATATAGAATGTGATTGTATCGATCAATATCATTTTATTCGTTTCTTTTACATGGAATACATGCACACACGAAAGAGAGATAAATACTGGCTCTGAAATCTGAATCTGTTGTTTACCTCTACATTTTCGCGGCGTATATGTGCGCATGTCAGCTGCACAAAGATTCCATTTTTTATTTATGTTCAACTTGTTTTAGTAAGCCTATTATTTGGTCATGAAAATACACTACATAATGGCACTCACGTTGAGTTTAATATTATTCTAAACTTTGCTCAAAAAGGTATTGCACATGTTTCTCAATGGGATATGATAGGTACAATGGTAACTTTTGTTCAGGACGATTACCACCAACTTCTCAAACATATTCTGTGATTGATGTAAGTCAAAAGCACGTTGCTAATAACAATACTCATCCGAAAAAAACTCGTTCATAGTTTACCATACAAATGCAGTAACCTATGCCTATTTAAAATGCACTCCGTGCTGATACTTCCTGTTTGATCGGCATACAATTCAAGTATGCATAAACAAGGGAACGAACATTATACGTGTAAACTGATATAATAGTGACAATGAGAAATTTTATTCAGTACGACTACAATCACCTACTTCTCAAATATATCTCTTCAAGCACGGACAAGAATGCACGTAGCTAACAAGACGAAATTGCGCAACTGCATAGCTGTATTATTCGGTCAGTGAGGACTAATATTGTTTTTGGAGCGACTCATTATAATCTGCGAAATACCACTAAATTAAGCTGTTGACAATAGTGACACAGTGCTCAAAGTAGATGGACTTCGTCGCATAAAGCATACATTGTCAATTGTATCTTTGGATTTTGTTTGTTCTGCTTGTTAAGCTTCGATGAATAGGTTTGTTACAGCATTAATGTTAGTAAGTTTATTCAAAATATTTACTATAATCGGAAGATTGTAGAAGAGAACGAGAGCTGTGCATTATCTGCTTCAGCATTCAAAAACTGCTTGATCTAATAGTTGTGTAAATGTTTATGGCAACTATTTCTACTCAGATTTGCTACCTCTCTGTGCCTGTCTGTCTATCTCTCCGTGAAAGCAAAGTGAAAGACATGGGATGGGGTAATATTTGTTTTGCCAAAGATTTAAAATCATGATCTCTATAAACTATTATTTCCAAAATCATTATTGAGTAAGTATTATAAAGACAAGGTTAAAATCATGATTGATAAAATGTTTGTCTTGAGATCTTGAAGAAGAATCACATTCTCGTCTGTTTGTCTCTAAATGCAATGATCGCGTTGGCAAGTGTGAAATCATGCGCGAAGGGCGACGGGAAATTTATATCATGATGACAAAATAAATTGGCGTCAACATTCCAATTAACACTAAATATGTTACATATATTTAATAAGGAAACACTTTTATCGCATGCTAGGATTATATATAGAACGAATTTTAGTGTTGTTATTGTTTACCTTTTCTTTGCAAGAGTATATATGCCTCGTATGATAATTGCACGTGTATTTTTGACAATGAGAGATAGTTTGATGTTATTGTGTGGGTTTGCGATTCACAATAAATGCCTTTTTAAATGTGTGTGTTTACGTATACATTTGGACTGGGCTTTAATATACATGTAGAGTAGGAAGATATATACTACGAGTCGTTGGCAATCCGCTAGCATTGGACTGAAATTATTTTGCTTCAAATACAGACATTTAAAAGCTTCATATTAATGTCACTTGATCGTTTCTAAATTTTATTGAATTTCCGTCTCGTGCAAGGGTTTGACAAGATTTATTAACCACTCACTGTTTCATGTATAACCATCTCCTGCAAGCAGTACTAAAACATATCTGAATTCAAAATCCCTTATACGTCATTTTGTCTGCTTGGATAATGTCTTTTTGAAGTATTTAATCTTGCTTGACCATACAGACTGAAATCTATTCGAAATAGGAGTGTCGCCAACAAGGATTTCAGTCCCCGACATTCTAGCCATCGACTAATGCAATTCATAAAAGATATGCACAATATATATATATATATATATACATATATATATATATATATATATATATATATATATATATATATATATATATATATATATATATATATATATATATATATATATATATATATATATATATATATATATATATATGCCCAAAACTGAATTCATAATAGCATTTTTTATATCATGCCTAGCGTTTCCATTACCTCCTGCAGCCTCAGCATTCTTTCCCAGTTTGTTGCCATGGCTGACTATTCAGTGTTGATATGCGCAAAGGTGGTGGTGATTTGTTATATCCGCCTATTCACGTAGTGCTTCGCGACTGTTTGGGGTACAGATCTGGACCAGAGCCTTCCCCAAGGTGTCCCCAGGGTCACTCCAACTTTTTAAGACCTCTGACCATATGTGTCTCCGACTTCTTCCAGCGCACAATTGTTGTCAAATATAACCAGTTTTGCTAATGGCAGGTCAGTTACCAATGATATGTTAGCCACCTGTGCAATTAATCGAATATTAGAGAGTTATGTAAATTTGAGTAGTTGTTTGATTTAGTTGGAATTTTATGTACATAGTTTACTTTTCTTTTCTAAATGGTTTTTAATCATGTAGGTGAAGTCACCATTTTTATTAAGTAGTTGTTTGGGTTATGCTTTTGATGCAGTGGTCTAATAGATCGTGTTTGTGTAAGGGCCACTTAGGTCTTTAACCAAATGACATTAAGTTATTGTTCAAATATATTAGCCCTCTGTTCCTAAGAGGGTGTTATCGTTTGCCCGGAGGTTTGTTTGTTTGTTTGTTCTTATATATTTATGTTTGTTTGTGTGCTGTAGCAGATTGATTCAGTACTTCCTTTCTAGTTGGCAGTTTCTTATATTTTTTTCCATTTTTGCAGCTTTGCGGACGTATGCAGCTTACTGTTGCTATGTCTGTAATGTTATGTTGCGTGAGTGCGGGGTTGTGGGATTTTGAGGCATCAGGCAGTGATTCCTGTTTGTTTCTTGAATATGGCCATTGACCAGTTACATCTTTTCATATTGGCAACATTAAATACTCCTTTTCATAATTGCAGCTGTGATAGTATAAACTATCAACAGTTGCTATGGAAGTTAGTCACATCTTTTCTTTTCCAGTGTCAGTCTTAGCTTACTCTTTCCATTTTGCAGTCGTGGTGGCACATGCGACCAACGACTGCGGGATTAGTGGTTGTATGGTGTATGAGTAATTGTTGATGTGTTAGTTATTAATCGATTAGTAATGTTATAATGTAATAAGTTGGTATTAACTTTTCCCTGAGGACTTTGTGGTGGCGTTTGGCACCTCCATTTCCATGTCCCTTTTCCTCCTCTACCTCGTCCAGACATCTTGACGCTTAAAATCCGTCAATGAGAATCAGAAATATAATCGATATGCGCGAATGACAAACGCTATGGTTAATATACCTCAAGCACGAAAGTGAAAGAAAATATCTCTTACACTGACTTGACATAGGATATAGTATTCTCATCAACGAAATGAGCAAGCATAAAACACAAATAGGCTATCAACACAAACGGATGAGAAGAAAATCAACACAAATATACTATCTTCACCATCAAAACGATCAAGCATAAAACACAAATATACTATCTACACCAAACGAAACGATATTGCATAAAATACACAATATATTATTTACACCATCGAAATTAGTAAGCATATAACACATAAACATACTATTTCAACAACGAAACGAGCAAGTATAAAACACAAAAATACTATCTACACCAATGAAACGAACAAGCATAAAACACAAATATACTATCCACACCATCGAAGGAGAAGAAACACAACACAAATATACTATCCACATCAACGAGATGAGTAAGCATAAAACACACAAATATACTATCTAACCAACGAAACAAGCTAGCATAAAACACAAAATATGCTATCTACACCAACGAAACCAGCTAGCATAGAACACAAAATACCAACAAAACGAGCTAGCATAAATCACAAAATATACTATCTACACTAATGAAAAGAGCTAGCATAAAAAACAAAATATGGCATCATCACTAATGAAAGGATCTAGAGAAAATACAAAATATGCTATCCACACTAACAAAACAAGCCTGCATAAAACACGAAATATACTATCTGCACTAACGAAACGAGCCTGCGTACAACACAAAATGTAGTATCTGCACTAACAAAACGAGCCTCCATAAACAAAATATACTATGCTCACAAACGAAACGAGCTAGCATAAAACACAATATATCCTATCTATACCATTGGAACGAGCAAGCAATAAACAATATAATATCTTCACCAAGAAAACGAACAAGCATATAACACAACAATAAACTATCTACACTAACGAAATGTGCAAATATAAAACACACAAATATACTATCCACAGCAACGAATGAGAAAAAAAGCAGCACAAATATACTATCCACACCTACGTAATAAGTAAGCACAAAACACACAAATATACTATCTAACCAACGAAACAAGCTAGCATTAAACACAAAATATACAATCTACACCAACGAAATCAGCTAGCATAGAACACAAAATACCAACTAAACGAGTTAGCATAATTCACAAAATATACTATCTGCACTCATGAAAGGAGCTAGCATAAAATACAAAATATGCTATCCACACTAACAAAATGAGCCTGCATTAAAGACAAAATATATTATCTGCACTAACGAAACATCCTGCATGAAAACAAAATATACTATGCTCACGAACGAAACAAGCTAACATAAAACCCAAAATATCCTATCTATGCAAATGAAACGTCAAGCATAAAACACAAATATAATATCCTCATCAACGAAAGGAGCACGCATAAAACACAAATTTACTATCTAAACTAACGAAACGAGCAAGCATAAAGCACACAAATATACTATCTACATTAACGAAACGATCAATCATAATACTTAGAAAGTATACAATCCACACCAACAGATGAGAAGAAGAAACCACTAATATACTATTCAGACCAACTTGTGTTAAGAAAAACACACAAATATAATATCCACACTAACGGATGAGAAGAACAAAAAACACACATTATAAAATGTACACCAACGAAACGAGCCATCATAAAGACGCAATATACTGCCCTCACCAGCGAAACAAGCTAGCATAAAACAAACAATATACTAACTCCACCAATGAAACGATGCAGCAAACAACACACAATATACTATATACACTAACTAAACGAGAAAGCATAAAACACGCAATATACTATCCTCCCCAACAAAATAAGCCATAATAAAACACAATATGCTATCTACACAAACAAAAGGAGCCAGCATAAAACAAGACAATATCTGCAGCAACGAAACAAGCAAGCATAAACACACGAATATACTATCTACTCCAAAGAAACGAGTTATCATAACACTCACAAAGTATGTTATCCACAAAAACAGATGATATGAATAAATCACTAATATAATATCCACACAAACGGATGAGAAGAATAAAGGACACACAATATACTATTTACACCAACGAAAAGAGTCAGCATGAAACACAATATACTGTCCTCACGAGCGAGAAAAGCTAGCATAAAACACACAATATACTAAGTTCACCAACTAAACGAGGCAGCATAAAACAAACAAAATACTATCTTCACCAACTAAATGAGACAACATAAAACACGCAATATACTACCCGCATCATCGAAACGAGCCATCGTAAAACACACAATATACTATCTAGACTAACGAAACGAGCCAGCATAAAACACACAATATACGATACTACCTACTTCAACGAATCGAGCAAGCATACAACTCACCAATAAACTATCTACATTAACGAAACGATAAAGCATAAAACACGCGAATATACTATCTCCACCAACAAATGAGGAAGCATAAAACACACCAGTATAATATCCACACCAACGGATGAGATGAAAGAAAAACACACCCTATATAATATCCACACACAAGGAAAGGGTAAAAACAATGTATAATATCAGAATCCCCAATATCCACTATCCACACAGAATGGAAGGGGAATTAGCACTCACATATCTTCTATCAACCCAGAAGGTGAAGAAAACATCACAATACCTGCTATCATCTTAGAATGAAAAAAATATAGTGCAGGGACAGCGTCTTTTTCGTTTAGTAAAACTACAAATACTCACAAACGTACGAGCGCATACAAACACACAAAACGTATGAGGGCAGAAAAACACTTTTTGTTAAAGATAACCTTTTGTTAAGGGAAATACACAAACACATTCAATCTATGGCGTCGGTGTATGCGTGTGTGAATAGGTATATAAAGTATTTAAAAAAGTAAAGACATTTACAATGATTTATGAACAGATTGGCAAATTTTGTCTAAATTGCATGCCTCAAGGGCGTACGTGAACGAGAAACTTCCTTTCTATTTCACTTTGAACTAAAACATGACACAGAAGGACAGAGAGGTGAAAGAGCATTATATATTCGTGCAGTGACAACACAAAAACAATGTACACCATTCTTAGTATAACAAAGCAAGACCAGGAGACACGCTTTCTTTCCAGTTCCCGTTTGAGGCTATAGGCTAACACATTGGTTCAAATAGTCCATTTTTTCATTTCCATCTCTTCATTGGCACAAGTTCTTCCTCATCAGCACCTTCTTCTTCTAAAATCCACTCCACTTTCTCCTCTTGCTTCTTTTATGTTAGGGCACTCTGAAGCCTGGTGTCCTTTCTCCTGACAACGATAAAATGGCTGTTGTCTCTATTAAACGAAGCGGACATGTTGGGGACAAATGCCAATATACCATAAAGATATAGCAAACTTCATCAGGACTTCCTTTTGTTATTACTCTCAACGAATCAAAAACCATGAGGGAAAGTTTTGTGAACATTTTCGCCTGATAATTATGCTTTGGTATGACTTGTAGCAAAATAGTTGATCAGCAGGTCAATCTATGTTGACTCGTCCATTTTGTTGACTGTTTGAGATCTGAATGAATACACTGAAAACTCGAGGACACTAATCCTATATAGTGACCTGCGGCGTTAGAAATCTAGTCAAACGAATGTTTTGCAATAAAGTTGAAATGGTTCCGGTGAGAAACTAGGGGAGAGAGAGAGAGAGAGAGAGAGAGAGAGAGAGAGAGAGAGAGAGAGAGAGAGAGAGAGAGAGAGAGAGAGAGAGAGAGCTTGCTTTCTGGTCGATATTAATATACATTAAAGCTAAAACGTGATTTAGGTCTACTGTAAATATATTGAAAATATATTAACATATTTATATTATCTCTTCTTCGTTTCTGTTCGATAATAGGTTCGATGCTGACATTTCAGTGTTTAAGAACGTTACGATCCGTTTGTGTGCTCAACTTTCTTCATTAAAACTATCTTTCTTGTATAAATCATATGTATATCTTATATTGATTTAATCAGTGTGAATAAAAACAAAAAAAAAACAAAACAAAGAAACAAAATCAACTTGTAAGTATGCCAAGAAAATTGTTAATAGCAACAAAAAAAAAAAACAACACATAACTACATTTCGTAGTGGACACACTCAGTAGGGATGCAACTTCATTCACTCGGTTAATACTCAGCTGCCAGTAGTCAATTACAAGTGCATTTGTAAGTGACAGAAATAAAATAAATGTACAGAAACTAAGTTGTATCAATGAAATATCATTCGTTGTATACAATATTCATTGAATGGAATGTGTGTGTGTATGTGTGTGTGTCCTCGTTCTGGTGATTAATATCCGTCTGTGTACATTTCGGTATATACGTCATACCTTTCACCTATATCCGAGATAATTTTGCACTAAGTTCTAGTATTTGTTCTTGTTTTGTCCCTTGTATAAGGACAACAGAATTTCTTTGGTGTGTTTTGCAGGTCTAATGGGCAGGCTAAGAGGTATTTTGTATTTTCTGCTGGACATTTAGGAATAGTTTATTCAGTATGTAATTCATGGTGATGTTTCTTTCAAAGTGCACTAGATGTATAATCACAATTCGTTGAAATAATTGAAACAAGAAGATTCTTTCTAGAGGGTTTGGAGAGAGTTGAGTGAAGGAGAGGTTAATAAATTAGGTGTTCACCTCATGGAGTTAGTATAAGACTGAATATAAAACTCAGAAACAAAGTAATGCACATATATGCTTTATTAAAGATAAGATACGTTTATTTCAAAGAATAGAACAAAGAAAATGAACATGCAACATTTTTAAATTCTAAATTTTTAAGATATACAACTGAGTTGAATCATAATTTGCAAGAACTGGATTAGAAAGGGTGATTATTGCAAGATAGACAAAGCATTTATCCGTGAAACACATCATAGAGCTAATGGTACTATTCTAGACGACTTCAGGCTAACTCATTTTATCTACATTGCAAATATACATTAAGCTAGGGTCATGACAATGGTCATTTGCTAATTCCTGTTGGAACACATCACCAGCAATAAAGCCACCAGTAGCATGTATAATAGCAATAATAACGGTCACAATATCTTAAATAGCAATAGTAGTAGTAGTAGCATCCCCTCTTTTTTCGAGCCAGTGATTTCGCGTCCACACAATCTGAAAAAGAAACAATTTTGGAACGTGAACTATACAAGCTTTTCCTGAATACCTTCTGTAAAAATAACATAAAAGAACATCAGTATATAAAACAATGAGCATCGATAAGATTGAAATGAAATACAAAAGCACACATATATATATATATATATATATATATATATATATATATATATATATATATATATATATATATATATATATATATATATATTATAGTATTTTAATAGTATTTCTTCCTAATAAGATGGAACCCTTTCAATATATGTATGATCAATGCTGAATGTTGTTACTTTTTAAAGGTATTAAGTCAGACAGGTTGATTACAGTTATGGCAACCTTTATTATTTAGTTTCTTTGAATTTGAAACCTATAATGTTAAGTATTGCTCAGTACCATGACCATTGACATTCCAGGTAATTGAAAGATAACGCTATTCATGAAATCCTAGTTGCATTTTGATTGCATATTTCTCGACCAACCGTGCCATCTCCACCTCACAAGAATCTTGACCTATTATTCTCACCCAAATTCTGATACCTATAGTACACATCAAATTATCTGACTACCACAGATATACAGAATTTGACAGCTTAAATATGTCTCTAGTTGATTTTCAACCCATTTTCCATATAAATATGGCTGCTTACAGATAGTTTAAGAAAACGCAATAAATATCTTCCCCATTACAGGAAACAATTCCATTGCTTTCTAACCATTACCTTTGTCATATATTTGTCACAAAAACAAACATTTATCGTAAATGAGAGTATGTATGCGTGTATGTATGTATGTATGTATGTATGTATGTATGTATGTATGTATGTATGTATGTATGTATGTATGTATGTATGTATGTATGTATGTATGTATGTATGTATGCATGTACAAATGTATGTATGTATGTATGTATGTATGTATGTATGTATGTATGTATGTATGTATGTATGTATGTATGTATGTATGTATGTATGTATGTATGTATGTATGTATGTATGTATGTATGTATGTATGTATGTATGTATGTATGTATGTATCTATGTTATCACCTGGCTTGGGCACCATCCAAACGACTTCAGTATCCTTGCATAGCTCTTTTGACATTGGAGAAAGAAAGTTCTTATTCGGTACGACAACGCCTGAACTCATGTACTCGGCTTGTTTTGATGAATTAGAGGGCGTCGGATACCTAAAAAGATAAGTATATATATATATTTATATATATATATATATATATATATATATATATATATATATATATATATATATATATATATATATATATATATAACGTACAACTTTTTGTAATAGTAGGTGAGAAACAGCATGTAAATATGAAGTTGTCGCTTGCATGTGCCCGTTGCATAGGTACTTAATGTGAATCAACCATACAGATACAGTATTCTATCTTATATGAATGCTATCATCTGAAATGGTAAGTACGTATTGTAATCTGTTTAGAACAAGGACACGGAAACTACCTGGGATGGTGATGAACATTTGAGTACTGAAACATAGTTGGACCACTATTTCATGTAATTTAGTTGTAAAAAATCGGCGTTGGTGTTTTAGTATCGATATTTTATTGAGCAATATATGTTTTTTATTTATATTTTGTCTGACATACAGTTATTAGATTCTTTCAAAATGACCCCTCATAACTCAACGCGAATAGAGCAATAACTTACTGGATATCAAACTCTTTCGAGAAATGACTACTGAGTAAATTAATGCTGCCTCACCTGGTTTTTGATATGCTTTTTTATGTCTTACCATGAGATTAGTTTATTTCAGTTGCTCTATCGAATAAATTATTAATTGGATTAAACGAAAAACATATGTTCATACTAAAAAAGTTATAATTGTATTAAATTGCTGTCAATGAATTACATCACTTTGTTCTGGTTATATATCTTAAAGATTTAATGCACCAAAATTCTTTGTTTCTATTTACAATATAAAAAAATGAAACGTTATAACCGGTATCTTGAATTATAGGCAGTAATTTCAATTTCCTATTGTTAAATATCTGAGAAATATTTTATTTGCTCACGGTGCTGTCAATGATGCCGACTGATGGAATCTGTTGAAGTTCATGACTTCAATATAAGGGTTATGACACGAATAAGCGCTATGTGACAGGAAATAGAATAGAACTTCCTACAAAGATTAACACACTGAGGACCATTCAGCGACTAGGATCAGTCGCTGAAGCGATTATGTTAGAATAAATAGAATGAAACTCACCCTTGTGTCTCCAAGGAAGCTTTTCATTTTCTCTGGGGAAAGTAAAGTAGACGTGTTGACGGCAGTCAAGAAGCAGGTTGGCTTTGACATTTGGTCAGGTTTATATGCAAGCAGACTCTGAAAATTGCAATATAATATCTTAAAAAAATATACAGTTTATAGTACAAAGTGAAAATGAAGGCGCGTCTAAAAACACATTAATGAAGTTTAGATATTAAATGAACACAGTTCTAAGGCAGTCTTTTATAAACAAAGATTTAAATTGTAACAGTTTAAACTAAGATTTGTTGGCTGCACAAAATGTGTATTCTAATGTAAAATTTACATACATGATGGATGGATGGATGGATGGATGGATGGATGGATGGATGGATGGATGGATGGATGGATGGATGGATGGATGGATGGATGGATGGATGGATGGATGGATGGATGGATGGATGGATGGATGGTTGGTTGGATGGATGGATGGATGGATGGATGGATGGATGGATGGATGGATGGATAGATAGATAGATAGATAGATAGATAGATAGATAGATAGATAGATAGATAGATAGATAGATAGATAGATAGATAGATAGATAGATAGATAGGTAGATAGATAGATAGATCCTGCCAGACTTAAGTCATATATTGATCCATTGCTCCATAAATTGTAATCTAATTTGGGAGAGACAGAAATAGGAAAATAAGTCACTAGTAATCAATATATATCGAGGACTTGATTTTAATATATGTTCCGAATTTAATTGATCATTACTTGTTTTTGTAAGATCTCGAACGTAAATGTGTAGGGGTTGGGCGAACGTGACGAATATATTTGTTAGTCGTTTCATGAAACCCTTGATTAAATGCAGCATTATACTTTATGGAGATTCACTTTGTTCTTTATCTTCTTTTCATTACATATGATTATAACAGAATATGCTATCACAACTCGTCAGCCTGTCTGTTTCTTTCTCTTGGTTTTATTTTGTACTGTAGCTGAAAAAAGCTATGGTCTGCAAGCTATGGTCTGCAACCAAGGCAAGCTATGGTCTGCACTAACCAAGGCATGCATTTCATTACTTATCAAAAATGTTTGTCGCCCATCCATCCATTCATTTCTGTAGACGGAGAAACCGAGACCACATACAATGCGAGTGGTTGTGGTTTAGGATATTTTGTTTGAATTATGCAGACGAAAAGTATATCGGTATTTTCGAACCGAGAGACCGTAAACTGATTAAAAATCATTATATTTCAGAATATGCATAAATAAAGTTCGTTTAAAAAAAAACATGTTTATGTTATATAATTGTTCTTTGTTGATGTTGAAGTCAATTTTAGAAATTGATCTTGGTATTTAACTATACTTTGTTAACAATGTTGATACAATTATTGCGACATGACAATGTTTACTTGAATGTGCAATGACCAATGCATACCGGAAAAATAACAAAATGTACCATTCATGTGACAAAAGTGTATGCCGCGTTGAAAGGACCATATGTACGATTTCGTTCTTGTTTTATTTTTAAAGTATTTCTTTAATTGGTGATATACTACACAATATCATAGTAAAGTAGATACCTTATCGAAATCAAAAACGGCCGTGCCAGTTCCTGCAATTTCAAATTTCTCCTCTCTTGAGGTGACAGTAACCTTTTGTGTCCTTGACTTTCCTGATTCATCCTTGTAGGGAAGCCACGCAGTCTACACACAAACAATTCAATAAGTAAAATTTAAATTAAATTAATTAAATTTAATTGTAGAGGAATTTACTCATGACTGAAAAATCAAGAAATTTTCATTAACTTGTATTTTATTTGTATTTATTGTATTTTGTTTGCAGTGGTAATGATACTAAAAACGTAAATGTTATACTTGAGGTGTAGTTGGTTAAATTTGTGTAATCTATATACATCACCTCTTCATTTGAAGATAATTTAGGTAAGACGTGCAGCCAAGGTAACTCACAAGAGAAAGGTTTAACCATTTGGAATATCATGAATGCTTCATTGTATTGAAATTTTTGATAACATTGATGTTCAATATAAACTTATATATAAATATATAAAAATTATATATAATTATATATATTTATATATAAAATTCATACTCATCAGGTAAAATATCCGACTGGGGCTTAAAATGGACGGATGATGAGTTCTTTGCATCAAATTATAATAATTTAGAAATTATACCTGGCATACAATTAATTTTCATACTAATACTATTAACCTAAGTGAGGAAACAAATATATGCAAGATAAAAGAAAGACAAAATAAAGAGTGCATAGGGTATCAAATATTATTAATTTTATTTAGCGGATTGTGCTAGTTATACCTTGATATTTTCTTCTGCTTGCTTTCCTACTATATACACAGCAGTGACAATTGCAGCGGTGACGATGACGACAAGAACCACAATAGTTATGGCTATAATTTTTAGCTTCTTCCTTTTTTCTTTCACCTCTTTGGATCTCTATAGAAATGGAAAAGATTACATGAAGTATATGAAGTACATGCAGTGATAATAGAAACAACAGTTTCATGAAGCACATCAAAACAATCCTAACAAGAAAATATAAAGTTTGAGAAAATCAGTTCCTTGATGCTGTTCTTGATTTCGCGAATAAAGGTAGGTTCTAATGCTTTATTTTATCATCGATCCATGTAATGGATAAAGTCAACTCTATGAACCGGCCATATAACATTTCAAAGCTTTCCATCAAGCTTTCTTCACGTGATTGAGACGAACTTGTTGGTACTTCCAATATGGTTGCATGTGCAGTATAGAGATCATTTGAAGTTTTCAGGAATAAATTTTAAGGCTATAAAGAAAGTATAAAAACGAAGGAAAACAATGTAACCAAGGATAAACGCAGTGAATGCATATAGTTATGTTGAAGTTGCAGATACAAATGTTTGATGCAAGAAGTCATTTATATTCTATGCATTGCATACTAAAACCAATCCAGTAAACTTATTTTTAGTATTTTGAAATATAACTTGCCGGGTGTGAAATTTAACCAATTTGACATATTTATTTGTATTCATCAGTGCCCATTTTCTGAAGTGTCCAATGCTACCAAGTGGACATGAGTTTAAAATTCTTACCTTTGATTCGGTAGTTGTTTGCACAATAACTGTGCTTATGTCTGGTTTTGTGTCGGTTGCCATCAGTTTCATGAGGCTAAAGGCAAGGAAATCAGATTTCTTCGACTGTTGAATGCTCTTGAGTAAATTTGAAACGAGAACGGTCGTACTTATACTCAGAAATTGGGGCGTTGTGTGATGATTAAGCAAACAATTTGATTGGTCTCCTCGACTAGGAAGTAATAACTCCTAACTGATTGGATAATTCTACAAAGGTAGAAACAGGCAGTTTTGAAACAATCAGGGTACGTGCAATGTGCTGTTTGTGCGGTGTGTAAGATATGCCCAACTTCACGTTAAAGCAACAATAAAAGAATAATCTTAAAATAATGCAAAAACGCATTATATTTTCATAGCAAAAATGAATAATTGTATATTTTGTAATAAACTTGAAAAAACTAAAACGATCTAAGTCTGTTTAACATCTGAGTTCTGTATTAATCTTTTTTTTTGTTTACTATATCACTCTATCTTATGACAATTCACTTAGTAAATGATATCTTTCAAATTCTCCGCCAGGAAGAGTTGATAAGTTTACCTGGAATAGAGGTGGCATGAGTCCGTTTGAATCATGCCAAACAGAAGTACATGTTTTTAATTAGCATGGAAGATATGAAGTTGTCCCTTTAAAGTGTACTTTTGAACAACTTTGTAGGAGCATAAGATGCAATATATCACTCACATTACTGAGCAGTAACATTTTATCAGCAATAGCATGGTTAATTGGTCTAATATGGGTATACTGTTCTTCGTATTTAAATATGTTAAATAAGAGATAATATTATGCTTTTTCCCTTTTTGGTTCTATGTCGGACATACATTCTAACCCCTAAGAAATTATCCTTATTTTAGCATATAAATCCATATTATGTGTGCAAATTATGAATCATTAATCCACTATACTGAAGTGGATAAACAAATTGTTTTGTGGCATTTGTGTATTGCTTATTGTGCCACTAGATTTTTTCCTCTTTATCTACACAATATTGTTGCTAATATTGAAAAGTTCATTGAATGAATTAAAAGGAAGTCACTATCAGAATCCCGTTACGTTTTGCATGCAAATAATCCTATTGGTATAAGTACTAGAGAGTGTTGGCTTTTGTAATAAAGATGACATTATTTCTTGCACCATACTAAAGTTTTCTTAAAAGTTCTCCAAAGTGCATTTAGCGAAGAAGAAATGTATACGTATAATTTAACATTAAAAGAAATATGATATATTAACCATGATAAAAATGCAAAGCACATTTTGCATTCATAAAAAAACGAATGTTTGTATACTTTGCAATACGTTATAAAGATTATAAAACCAATAATTCAAATCTGCCATTCCTATTTTTTTTGTTTACTCTATGATGAAATATATTGATAAGACGCATATGATCATATAGCTTTCTTTTTAAAACCAGGAAGATGGAATTAGTTTAGTCCGAACATAACATGCATACACAATTTTCAAATAATGAAAACAGAATGACATGCATTTGATCAGTAAATTGTGTACTCTCGAACAACTTGGAAGGAAGATAAAATTAAATAGGTCATTCTGATATTACTCAGAAATATTACTTGATCATCAGCATCAGTAAATTACTAGGACAACTCTAATCTCGTATGTTGAGTCACGGGAATATCAAACTGTCCACCAAGATAAAGGGGTATAAAGCAGTTGTGCTAACAAGTCTCCGATATGGATTTGAGACCTGGTCAAAGAGCACATCAAGCAACTTGAGCGCTTTTACATGACAGCCACAGATCTGCATTATTGGCGTCAGATAGCAAGACAAAGTGACGAGCGTAGAAGTACTGGACAGAGCAGGCTTAAGCAATGGTCAATGGAGTAAAACTCCGATTGAAGGGTCATGTCATCCGTCTTGAATGCCACGTCAGATTTTGTATGGAGTTTAGTGTGCACAGAAACATTCGTCGCCCGAAGAAGAGATTCAAAGACTGTAGCAAGGACTGTGTGAGATGCTTCTAGATATCTGTGAAAGACCTTGAATCTAACACCAAGGATAAATCTGAATGTCTTGCAGCTGTTCACAATAGGTACAAAACCTTCGAAGATACCCGTAGAACGCAAATCGCCGACGCCAGATAATGCAGGCAGGCCTCAACTTTAAGAACCAACCCATGCATCCAGTGCACACATTGCTCCAGACCATGTGAATCTCGTATCGGACTCATCCATCACATGAGGTTTCATCAGCAAAGAGCTGCCAAGGACTTAGTTCATCAGGCCGCTATGGTCAACCAATAATAGTTTTGATAGATAATGCGAATGTTTATTGTTGCAATAAGTATGTGCCGTTCTACCTATTTAATTATCTTTTTTGGCTGTCAGTTTTATATTTCTATTATCTGTTATTCTTCACGGTTAGAAATCAAGATAGATTATATATTGCGGACAGCCTAACCGGTGAAATAACAACTAGGAAACCCCCGGTAGGAACCACAGATCAGACCCATATAATCAACTGTCAGCTTTCTATGTCACAGACTGGCCGATTCTGTGACCCTAACTCACCCAGGCAGAAGTGAGATGGCAGGAATTCGCAAAGGGAAATGCTTTAGATTTGCACATGAAACCTCAATAATCTGCCAATGAGTTGGGATTGATGACGTGCCGATCCAAGGATTGAATTGGGATTAGGAAACAATTATATTTTATAATTCGTCTGAAGCGATACGTGGTACTGCATGGTCGTTAGCTTGTATAATTATTTAAGACCAATGATCTGCGGTATCAATTGCATCTTTGGTAAACATCTTTGACGGAGTATCCTATGTAATCATCGCTGGGTCAAGTGATTACTAGAACTCTCATGGCAACACCGACTTTGTCAAGAATCGATGCCTTCACTACCTATGAAATAACGTGCACTTGTAAAGAACGCCATGACACCATGGTTGACAAATCTAATTTGACCATTAACATCATCAGGGTTAAGGTTATCTGCTTTTACTTGTTTTCCCTCAATTTACATTAAAGAAACTATTGAAGAAAAAACAATAAAGTATCAATCACTTTTAATGATAATTTTAGCAATTCGGGTATCTTGCCGGATATAAGTAATACTAAAAATCTATTTTGCTCCCATCAACCAACTCCGGCACCCCTATGTCAAGATAGCAGTTTGCCAATGTGAAACTTTAGTTTCCACTTATATATTATTAGCTTTCCCAAATACATATTGCGAAACGGTCCTATCAACTTCCCATTGATAGATGTCAAATCTCGTTTCAGACAATTGTTATTGAGGGGATTCATAATAATTTTACAAACTCCATCCGACATCGCTTCTGTAGGTGGTAATGTAATTGATTTTCAATTAATCTTTGATGAAGCTATTATTACGAAAAGTTGTATTTTATTACGAATCGATTCAACATCTCATAAGTCCAGATTTTTTAACCGATGAGGAGCATCACTCGTATTGCAACTTATTTAGCAATTGGAGCTGGACCTGAAGACTATCGGGTAACACATTTGTACATACGTAAACAAGCATGCATATTGTCAATGAGGCCAGTTTCATAATATGTCACCACGTAAACGGGTTTTCTAGCGTTAACACACAGCTTTGAAGTACACGAACCTGTTATATTTTCATTATGTGAAATACCTAGTCCATTCACATGGATGATAAATGACGTGAATGTCTTGATACCCAAGGATGGAACAAATATGTGTAAATAATTATTATGACATTAAAAATACAGGGAAATAATTCCGAAAAGTATATAACCCTGTACAGTCACGACTTCGCTCTCATATCCATTTCCATAAGAGCTACTGATGGTTGCAAGTCTATATTGATTAGCGTTGTTGAGGAGATTCTGACTGCATCAGTTGCTATTTGACATCTCATACAAAGAAATCTTTAATTTTTTTAATGTGATCAGGCCAATTTATAATCAAAATTTTTGAAGACAATTTATTGTCAACCAGATATGACGCAGAATCGATTGAGATGATCAGACGAAGTTTGATTTCGTGCACTTGTATAGAACTTGGAGAGTCCTTGTCGGTCATTAATGTTATTCTTCATCGAGATTCTTTATTGACAGGTGTCTTCTGGAATGCACCCGAGTTAAGTCCAATATTGTGCCAGTCGGTACCACCTATTGCATCGCAGTATAATTGTTCAAGCTGCACATGCACCGTTGCAAAGCCAAGATTTTCAATCACCTCTGAACTCATCATCAATGTCGAAATATATGCCATTGATATTTTCAACCAACTGATGCATCAATACACGAAGGTTTCTGTTGCTGTTCTATTATAAGTTTGGTGAGCAATATTTGACAAATTAATGATTACGGTTCATTTCTGCCTGATTAATTTGTGTATGAGTGCGCATTGTTGAGTCAAATAAAACATGTATATATTTTTAAGTCGATCTCGTAAATCAAGTTGCGCGTCGATGATTTGATTTTCAAGTATGAGATCATCGTACAAGGCAAGAATATTCTCAAGAAGAAAATATTTGACTTGGTATACAACAATATTCTTGGATACCTTTCTTAAGTGGCGAAAAACATGTGCTTGACTATAATGTTAACATCTGCAAATTACTAATCTCATTGAATATAAACTGTTGATTGCAGGTCGACCTAGTATTTAATATGATGAAAATTGAATCCGAGACCAGTGCGTGTTGTTAACCTGAGAAAACCTACTTACTCGACGTATTACTAAATTACGAGTCTTAATATCACAAAATGATGTTGTGAATAGGATGACAAAAGCCTCTAGTTCGATTTAAAATCGATAACGGTGTGTAATGACCCGAGCACCACAAAATCCGGTTTCGCTATCATAATCAAATGCAATATCGGCTGTAGATATTACAACCATTAATAAAACAACTCAACAACGAATGTCTGGTTCGGAGATTGCAAATCTGGAAATGGTAAACGGAATACAGTTGAGTACATTAGTGAAGTGATAACTGCGCTTTGGCCTCTTACAGTAGAACACTTGTTTGAGCCATTCACTTTAATGGATTAATAATGCTAATAATTCTCGGGTAGCACGACGTGTATGGCTATAATGCAAAAATGAGAAAAGTCCAGACTTTTAGAAGCAGTGACCTACAAAAGTAATAGACATTTTAAAACCTCCCTAATAAATCTACTGATGCTCTTTTGTATGGCTGTCCTGAGTGAGTTGTTGTTCTTTTCTATTCATAACTGTACTCTTTGTGACCATTAAGACAGGTACCTACGGTTAACACAAAAGTACATTGACGCAATGAATAAAGTGTGGCAATTTGCAGTGATGTCTAGCACTGTGGCATCTTGCCGCAGACAATTAGCATTGTATCCCACACAGTCGACTTATTCTGACACCAGGCCGATCAGTCCTAAAACTGACCTCTTAATGCTGAGTGCTAAGCGAGGCATCTGTTAGTACCAGTTATGTAAGTCTTTTATATGGCTCGGCTGGGGATCGAACTCACAGCTTCCAGTATCCTAGGCAGACGCTCGAACCACGAGGTCAATGGACCGGTCTCATTTTCTGACTGCAGAGGACAGCTATCATAAAGCCATTGAAAATATTAAATCCCAAATGTTAATTGTCTGTTATATAAGTAATTAAAATGTTGCCTTTTCATTCAACTTATTCAAAATTAAAATATATTTATAAATGATGGCTTACATGCGAAATACCAACGTATATTTAATCCGCTTGATCAGTACGTTTTCCATTTCACAGTTAAATAATCATACATGTTTCCTTTACCAATATACACCAAACAGAGCATAAAGTGATGTGCATGGATTCTACAGGATAAGAATTGAATGTTTAATTATAGAAAACTAGTATTATCATACAAGTGAAATAATTTGTAATTCATATCATATTAAGACTCGAACCCGAGTAATGTAATTCAGCGCCTGCCTTTGCTCACCAACCCCGATAAGACATTGACCACTTACACATATATGCTACAATAGTTGCTTACATAGTCATTCGTGCATTTATACGCAAGGCAGACACAACCGCTTTATGGCCGCAATTTATAATGTCCGTGCCTCTGGATTATTACGACGATAACCAAAGTTTACTTGGCATGTGTCTCTTTGTACTGTGGGCCTTTGAGGTATAAATCCGGCAAAGTCGGTAAAGCAACAAAAGTATCAATTGAATATTGTTTCGCACTGATACACAAATGTACATGACAATCAAACTGAAAATGCATCCAGACAAAATAACCCGATATCGCTTAATTGCGTGGAGCAGCTAAATGAGCTGATTTATAATGTTTTAACAAAAAGCAATTCATTTGCATAGTGCTTAGATAGCAACGTATTTATTTTCATTTGGTAAAGTATTAGAACCTGAAAATATGACTAAGGCAGTACATGTCATTTTCCACTGATATATGTAGAATATATTTATTGTACCTTATTCTAACATTCTCGCTAAAAGCTAGATACATTGAATTCTAAAGTAAGATTCTCAAACAAGCAAAACAAACTTATCACGGTTCTGTCTCCATAGTACGTATATATCTTTCTCTTTAGAAACCCAGTTGAAGGCTACACCTAATCTATTGTAATAAATTTAAACATGATCACCGTTAAAGGTCTTATAAAAATGCAGTTGTATTTCATTATTTATCGATAGAGTTATTGTAGACTCGGCAAACTAGATAACTGACCTTGACATTTCTCTTCTTTGGCATTGGCTTATTATGGTAATTCCTGAAATTGACTTTTTATACCAGTTAAGAAGGCGGTTACCAAGATCTGAACAACCATATATAGAGTTTCTTTCAATTAAAAAGGCGATTACTAAACAATTTACAGCCATAGATATTATACTTTCTGATATGAGCTTTCAATGTGAATTAAACGGCGGTGACTAAATACTTAACAAGAATATATGTTACATTAGTTTTCGCTTTGTTTGATAAGAATAAAAACTGGTCGAGCATGCCTGTTTGCAAGTGAAAAAAGTTCTCTCTTCCCGGTTCATAAAATGCAATGTAGTTTTGCACTGCTTCAAAGTTATTCCAGAAGGTACTTTCTACATTTGTACCATTTCTGTAAGTCTTTGCAATAACTCGGCTGGAGTTAGAACAAACAACCTTTTGCATCGGAGGCGGACGCTCTATTCAAAAGGCCACTGGAGTGGTTTAAACTATATTTTCCCTTTCGATTATTATATTTTAGTTATTTTTGCTCAATAATCCATGTTTATTATATAATACCTTATATATTTGCGAACGTTAAGTAAGCCAAGTTTAGTTGATTCTATAAGGGTTAGTTTGAATATTGTATTAAATTTTGAGATATAACACCATATATTAAAGGACAAGTTTTTGTATACGAAATATAATCGCAACGGCGTTGTAAGAGTCACACATTTTCAACGTCACTGTAGAAAAAGGTATGGTGCATTGATTTTGTGAACATTTTAACCGTGTAGTGTCTGACTTATGCCGAATACACATACTGATGCAAGTGTAGCTGTTGTTGCGCATCAGTGACGGAATAAATAAAACATAACGCGTGTAGTAGTTTATTTGTAGTAATGTGTGGCTTGCATTTTGAATCTTATAATTTTGTTAATTACGTCGGCTTAAATTTAGCAGGCTGCTTTGGGATATGTTGCCATCACCTCGTCGAACATGTTTAACCATAAACCTCCACAACTGGAAATAAAATCATATACTACTTGAAATTTTCAAGTATTAAATAGCGCATTTTATAAACATATTGCAAAAATAATATTAATGGTCATTTTATTTTATTGCCTAATAGTCATAGGTCCAAAGAGAACATGACAGACATTATTAATTAACTGGTTTTCATCGATGTATGGAGAATATTTGTATAGATATATGAAAGTATTAGCTTTGAGTAGGTGTATAAACCGAGAAAGAGGTTTTCTTTTTCGGATCGCAAAATAAAACTATCATAAAGATATTGAAGATATTAAATCAGACATGTTTAGAAACAATATTAAGCGTTTGCTCTAAACAGTAATCAAAGTGATGCATTTTCATCCAAACGATTCGAAAGTTAAAATGTATCTGTAGATGTTGGCATACAAGCGATACCGATATATATGAAATCGGCTTCATCAGTTATTGTACACGTTCACGATTAACTCATCATGCACATTTCAAATACAAATATACACCATGCAGAGCAGAAAGTGTTGTCCATGGATTCAAAAGAATATGTCATAATGTGAAGAAAATTTTAAATATGGAGAAAAACTATTATCACACAGGTTAGATAATTTGTGATTTATATCCTATTGAGATGCAAACTCGGTCTATTCCAAGCAACAAATGCCTGTACGCACTTACAGTATTAAGCCATTGCCAAAGCACATATCAATGCTACAAAAGCTGCTTGCATAGACATTTATGCATTCGCTCGTGTATAAGGCACATTCTCCTTATTGCCCTAGTAAATAATTGTCGTGAGGCAGAATTACTACGACGAAACATAAGGCGTATTTGGCATGTTTCTCTTTGTAAGGCAGGCCTTTGATGAATTAATCTGACAATTTCGGTAAAACAAACAAGTATCCATGTGATGTTGTTTCGTACTGCTACACAAATGTATGTGATAAACAAACCGAAAGTGAAGAAAAATTACCTGATATCGACATCATTAAAAACTAAAAGAATAATTACCTACCTGTATTTCAATTGCATTGAACAGCTAAAGATTGCATACCTGTATTTCAATTGCATTGAACAGCGAAAGATTACATACCCTTTATTTTAATTGCATTAAACAGCTAAAGATTCCATACCTGTATTTCAATTGCATTGAACAGCTAAAGATTGCATACCCTTTATTTTAATTGCATTGAACAGCTAAATAAGCTGATTTTTAATGTTTCAACAAAAGGCAATTAATTTTAATTGTACTTAGATAGAAACGTAGTTATTGTCATTTAACTAAAGCATTTGAACCTGGAAATACGTAAGGGATAATTGACGAGGTCCGTACAAGTTATTTGATTATACCCTTCTCGTTTTATACTTAGATATATTGAATGCAAAAGTGAGATTCGCAGTAAAGAAAATAAACTTAGTGTGAAGACTCTTTACTCTTTAAAAAGCATGTTGATACTTATACATAAACCTTTCTGCAAACTTTCAACATGACGACCATAAACGTTTCTCATAATTGCAGATTATTATAATTCCTTGTTTAATTGGATCCGGTACTTTTAAGAATTTTCCCCTTTTTACGTCCATTGAGATTATCGATCCATTTATTGTAGACTGAATTATGTAGATAACTGACCATGACATTTCTCTTGATTATCAATTATCATTAAAATATTATCATGATTCATGGAATCAACTTATTCTACCATTTAAAAGGGCGGTAACCAAAATCTGAACAACCATACAAATTATACATCATGATTCCAACTTTCTTTCTTTGTATTAAGAAAGCGGTTGCCAAACACTTAACAACCAAAGATATTATACTTCCTGATATGTACTTTCTATATGAATGAAAGGGAGATTAAAAACAGCTAAAGATGCTACATAATATTTTGTTCTGATTGATATCAGTAGAAGTTGTTGAGATGAATCCCATCTTGCCGGTTCAATAATTAATGTAGTTTCGCGATACTCGAAATCTATTTCTAAATGCTCTTTTCAAAGTCATATAATCGCAGCTATCATTTTGTCAAAATGTAACATTCGTGTTTACATTCATTGGTTGTAAACGTTTATTTTTTCTTTCCTTTCAATGGTTTTTGAATGCGGAGTTGGTGGGTAATATTTGCAAAACAAACTTAAATGGTATGTTAATGCATACAGATTTTAATAAATTTAGATAGAGTTTGTCTGATCTGCACTTGTTCTTAGTCTAAATAAAGTTGACAAAACTTCGCTATATACAACAAAAACAATTTATGAAATTAGAAGGCCAGGCCATGATAGCGTCTGTAAACTTGAATTTAATATCAAACAATACGTAAATTGCATAATTTTCCAACACTTTCCATCTTTTAACCAAACGTATCCATAATACACACACGCACACACATTGTTACGTATAGGCTCGTTCAAAGTAACAAAAAAGAAAGAATAAAGCCAACAAGCTTTGCAAATTTTAACAAAAGATAATTTATTTTTCTAGAAAACATGAAACAGTGTAAATATGTTAAACAAAACTTACCGTTCACATAAATTATCCGAAATGTTTGTTCAAAATATAAACATAAGTCCTGTTAAGAGTTCTAAACACAGTCTCAAGTGTCTGAGGTTCGGGTCAAAAATTGCGGATTAGAACGTCAGACGAAGGCTAACATAAAATTCCAGAATTTACACAAAAAAGCAGTTTGTGTTCTTCCGTTCCAATTTAGAATGATTTCGGGAAAATGTCTTTGTACAAAATTAGTAATGATGTTCTCCAAGAAAACAATTATTCAGAAAAACGAAGTAAAATTAACTCCTCTAAAATAGACCAGTTATTCTACGTAAACATACGTACAAACAACTTCTTTTAGCATAAAAATACCTTTTAAGAGGTAATAGAAGTTTATAACTGACTTTACGACTCTATGACTGTGTATGACTCGACTACGACTGTCTGTCCGTGACTGTACGTCATATAAAAAATCTCAAACATATAAATGAAGCTAATACTTTGGTAGAATTGCATGCACACGAGGACGCAATCAATTTCGTAATACTTCTGGACATTAGAAAAGCCTGACCCAGTATCAGCCAATCGTTTTCATAGCTATTCCTGAATGTTTACTTGTAAAGAATTTGTTATCATACACAGCACGTGCTCACATGAGTCACATCTACGACTCAATTAAACACTCTATTTTCAAAAACATTATGCTGATATTATACTGATATTAATATAATTATATTAATAATTGCATTTAATGAAATGAAAATGAAATAAAAAGATTAATACAGAATTGATTCCTTAACACACACAATTAAACTGCAGAGTCGTAAATATATATATATATATATATATATATATATATATATATATATATATATATATATATATATGCGAGTTTGTGTGTGTGTACAATGTCTTGTCACACAAAGAAGATTCACACTAGGTTCTCAAAGGTGTTTAACTTGCAATTATCATCATTGTCTGAACATTCTTAGAGACCTGTTGTGTAAGGTCAATATTAATGTTCTTTTGTGGTGCTTTTGAGCCACAACGTTTTGTTATAGTATGAGAATTCCATTTTGAAAAAAATGTATTGAATTATGTCTGTATGCATTCATTGAGACAAAAAAAATAGTTTTGGTAGATCTACCCAAGCCTACATGATTTATTAATAATTGTGATTGATTGTCTCCAATTATTACGAATTGGTATCATATACCGTTCCTTATTTATCTATTTATCTTCATCTCTGCGCTCGCATGTGTGTGTGTGTTTGTGTGCGTGAAATGCCTTACGAACACATGCAATTGACAAAAGAGTTTGAATCTAGAAATGAGGTGTCCTGGTATCGCATATTCAATGAAAGGCACATATAAATAAAACAAAAGTAGCAAATGTGATTGATGACTTAATTTATTCACATTCACAATCATCTGGCACACGAGAATGCTATGTCAAACATTGAAAACTATGTCAAAAAGAAGACATGACAGTAAAATTCTGATATCAAATGATTTTAACTGGTTAATAATCAATAAATTTGTTGAACAAAGGAAATCATACAATTTTGTCTATTAGTACTAATAGTACACGCATTCTTGTATATGGGTGAGGATATAGATGTGAGCACTAAAAGACTGATGGAATTGTTATTAGATATTTTTTTGTCATTGACCATTGACTCATGCCGAACGCACCATATATTACAATAGCGAGCATCATTACTCTTGCATCCACAAAATAGTTAAAAATAATCCTGGAGAAACATGATTCTTAAACCCACAACAGTTTAACAAACCTTGGCTATCATATAAAAACCATTAACCAGTTTCTTAAACATTATATAAATATAATCCGGTGCGCATGGAAAGATGCATAATGCATTTATAAGACATTTTAATGTGCATACGTTATTAAATCCAGAGCTTTTCAAAACATTTTCACTTAGCTGTAATTATACCTGAATTGTTTTTTTCTTGTAAAGGCCTAACGCAATAATTTACGTCTGTCTTAAACTTTGTTTCAACAACCGCTAGCAAGTTAACAGGATCTCGTTCAAAATCTCGTTCAAAAGATACTTGATGAAATATTTGGTTGCTACATTGCCTGATGCTTCACGACACATGCGCGCATTAAAGGCGATAAAATATATGGGCAATTTAAGTACTCTGACTGGACATTCCTATCGGCACACCTACTCCGACGATCACACCTTGATTGGAAAGTTTCGCACTCGTGTCTTTCTCTTCTTGAATCCAAACTACTTACCACTGAAACACTAAAATCTTGCATCTGACGTTTCAAGATTCTAATAATTTGTGGAGCTCCAATAGATTGACAGGTCAATTTGTTTTCCTTTGTATTAATTAGATAGTTTAACACCAAAGGATTTAAGAAAGCCGTATATAAAAATTGAACCTGCTGTTGAGGCATATTCGTTTAAACTTTTCCATCTCTATAAAGTTTTTAAAATTCATATGCGAGATATATGCAACTACACGATGGAGAGGAGAGATACAGGTCTCTATCATATACTGATACATAAAGGTAAGGGTTGATCCGAAACATATGCTACTACACAAAGGATAGGAACTGGTTTTATCGTATACTAGTGCGTAATAGCAAGGATTGAACCAAAACATATACATCTACACGAGAGGGACTGGCGGTATAATATTATAATATTCATTAGTATGTAAATAAAGGGCTCAATAACTTTATCATTCCTTAATGAATGTGTGGATGTGGTGATTCTACTGAGGAGGTTCTCTTTGTTCGCATAATTGACAATCATAGGAGGAACTCGATTTTATTATTTGAAGGTCAAGCACATCTTGATAATCGTGTTTGCTAGGATTGCAATTGTATGAGGAAGACAACTTGTCCTTTGACTGTTTATAGTACTTAAACGCGTTGTATCCCTTAAACAGCGTACTAAAAGACTATCACTTGATGTTTACGTTGTATTGGAGGAAAATTATATATGCCCTTCAAACACATAATATTCGCCAGACTGTGAGTTTCAGTACAGGAAAGTGTGCAATTTGAAGACAAATATATGCATTCAATGATCAAGCATAAATTTGTCGACTGGAAAAGCTGTGAATTATCCTCTTCCTAAGATGACATAAGTAGCATTAGTACAAGGTTGGTTTGTGAACAGAAAATAGACTCATTAAATGATCACACAAACATTAAAAAGTAAAAGACAGTATGTGGGGGAAAATATCACCGATAATCACTCAAATAAATTTGTATATCTGAAACGTATCACGAGATCAAGTGAAACTAATTCACACGCATAAATCTGGGAGTTTCAAAAAAATCTTTCCAAAATGTCAGGAACAAAAATGTTGAATATAAAAAATTAAAACTCCTAAATGAATCCTAGATGAAATTTGGAAATAATGAAACTAATAAGTTGAGAATAATAGGATTAAATATAAGTTCTATATTTAAATAAAGAAATTCCAGGATTAATTATAATTATCTGTTTAAAAAAAGTTTTGACTAGGGCAATTGTTAAAGAAATACAAATAATTCCAAGATTAGTAACTGAAATCTTAATGTAGACACCATATGTCTTATAATATTGACTCTCATAATTAACATAAAACAATAAAATCAATATTAATCTGAAAGTGTTACCATGGCCTTGTTACTACAATCAATCACATAAAATGGTAAACCTGTCTAGCTGTGTAAATAAATATCTACACACAAACTTCTTATCTTTGAATCTTGTCAAATTTATTGGTTATATACCAAACATAGATTACCGATGTTTAATGTTTGCTACATATAGAGTAATCCGATACCAACTGAAGAAAACAGTGCTACTAGGTTTTCCCAATTTTCGAAGTTTATGCTAGCAAAATATTTATAAAGATATTTTGCCAATAAGCAAATTCATAGTACGGATATCTAAGATTCCACTTGATCATGTTTATCTTGAACCACAATTTACATCCATTATTAAATATTTGCGACAGACGTAGGTTTGTGTTTTTGCGGTAATTTATCACCGATTGTCAAACTTAATAATCCACATGTATAAGAGGACAGACGTTTTCCAGTTTGTAATTGTTTTTGTGAACTGGGTGTTTAGTCTCTATTGCGATGTTGTGATTCTTAATTATGTATAAATCTGTTAGTGTTGCATGAATGTTTATATCTTGCAACATTGGTTGTGATGGTTATGGACATTTGCGGTTCATTTCCAGCTTCTGATACAAACTAATCTGGAATATTAGACTCCAAAAGTAGATTTGTCTGAATTTTCTTAAAATATAATTATCGGGATACCTGCAGGGATTTACAAGAACGTAAGTTACTTTTCCACTGGAATTGTAACTGAGAAATCAAACTTGCCCAAGTAAAATTTTAGTTTTCCACAAACACAAAAATCCTGATATGAGTAACAATTAAGATAAAATGAGATATTTAAAGATAGTCGCGTTAAATACACCATCTACATCCCAACATATAGGTGAACAAAACCATTTCATTTAGCCGGGAAAAGTTGAATTTTATTATTTTTATAATTACCTCTATTAAAGCTGGAAATATTATCATATGTGCACTTGTATACCCTAAATAGCATCAAATATATCCACAATAATGAAAGTGAGAGTTGCTTGAAATGATTATTCTGTAACCACAATTAAATAATTGGACAAGAAAAAATATATAGTCAGACAGCAATTAGCGACGTTTATCTAAAATTTTGTCAAGCTGACACTGAAGATTGGGAACGCTAACTTTTATCATTTTATGCAGTAAGTGTTCAGCGGACTCATGTAACTATCAGATAAGCAATAATTTGTATTAATAGCTTGCAGGTATTACATTTCATTGCGTTGATCACTCTTTGAAAAAAATACTGCTGTTGATTAATCACTGAAAATGGGTGCTTCTTATTTCTAAACAAACTAGTTACAAAAATCGCACCAATTAAAATAGTAAGCACCAATTATTTTATTAATAATTGAATACATATTCACCTTAAAATCAGCAACATACATTATAAAAAAATTACAACCTGATTGTTGGGAGTCAGCAAACACACAAACTGCCCGAGACTGTTATGACCAGAATGTCGATAATTCTTTGGGCAAGTACTACACATTAGGAAGTCATCATGGTCAAACTGATTGGTTTAGCCATTATTGGCATTTGTCGGTTTAGATGTATGTCATATAACTTATTTCACATTTAATGTGCTAGGTTTAAACTCTATACAAATTGAATCTCTTATAACGTGGACGTGAAAAGAGATGTACATTTTTCAGGTCAAATAATTTGTTTTGAATCATCAGGTAATGGACCTATAGCCACTTTTCAATCATGTTAATCAAGTAAACAAATCAGCGAGCGTAAAGTAGTCATACCTCCAGAAAATGCTTAAGTCCGTCATTTTCCTCCGACAAACTGTTTGTGGCAATAATGAAATGATCATGATAACTATTTACAATTTCTTGCATTCTCGATCAATAAAGATGAAAAAGGTAAAAATACATGCACGGCAGAACACACTTTTAGATAAATTAATAGACAGATTTCATCCGTTAGTCTGTCGAAGAATTTCCGAACCGTATTTAGATGTTTTGTCCAGGTGTTGTAATTGATGACATCATTATATGCCTCACTTGTCTAGACCAGAAGAAATCATATTCATAAGGCGTTGAAAGTACTCTGAAAACCATTCATCCCAAAAGACACCACTTTGTATTGGTAGAGTCCAACTGGAGTCGCAAATGCCAAACTTTCTTTCGTTTTGCTCTTTCCGTTACGGGAATTTGCTAAAAATCTCTTCCGAAAGTCAAATTTAGTGACGTATTTGGCATTTCCAATTGTGCCGATAGAATCATTGATTCTTGGCAGTGGAATTGAGTCTGTTTTTGTCACAAACTTCATTTTCCTAAAATCAATGCACATTCGGAACTTTTATCCTCTTCCGGAACAAGAATGCACTGTGAACTCTAATCACTCTTAATGGGCTCTATAAAATCATTGTCCAATAAATACTAAATCTCTTTTTTCATATATTGCTGTTTAAAAGGATTCATCCTGTATGGGTGTTGTTTCATGGGTTTCGAATTTAATATTTCAACGTCGTGAAAAATTTTGTTTTTCCTTGTAGGCACGTCTTGAAACAAGTGCTTATATTCAGACAATAATTGGTTAAGTTCACTTTTTTCGTGATCTTGCAAATGAGGATGTTTCTGATTTACATTTTCCATAACTACCGAATTCTGCAGACTTGTTGTTCCAAGTTTTGTAGAATCCAACTTTTTTTATTCATTCGAATCTTCCTTTGGCGGGACAGGTACATCTAAATTAATTACATGATTTCCTTGGCTATTTCTTTAAAAACAGTAGTACTCCATTAATTTACTTAGACTTGAGTACTAAATTTATAATCTTAATCATTCATTTTCTTCTTTGCTTTGTATAGGCCATATAATCTTAATTGCAGAAACTTTTGCGGAATTATCAAGAGATAATGGACAATATTACAGTACTCAAATATTCTCTCTAATAAACATTGGTGAAACCACGGTTTCACTTTCGACATCAGCAACTGAATGCCAAGTTTGAGCGAGACAAGCTGGAACTATCCAGGCTTAAAACCTGACCATTGAACAGATTGATTAAATTTAAGAAGGCCAAATTGAGCAGAATTCTTCAAAGGAATTACTTTTGAAAATCTTGTAGACACATGCTTGATTGTCAACAAATTTTGGTTACATGGCATGGTTTTTAGGTACGGGATCAATAAAATCTACAAATCTACCGTAATTGTATTGGATGGTATGTCAAATGCAGGAATTGGTTTCGAAAGAGCTTTAGTTATCTTTGTATTTGGTTTTCCTATTATTTGACACTCATAACAAGATCTGCAAACTTGGACACGTCTCGCTTGATTTTTGGCCACCATAATTGAAACCAGATCTTGTGATACATTTTACTTATTGCCAAATTACCAGCCAAAGTTGTGTCATGGACCAAACAAAGTATTTCCTGTTTGTAAGGTTTCGGAACCACAATTTGATATTTTACTGACCATTCGTCACTGGTAGATAGCTCGAAAGATCTCCATTTTCTCATAAGAACTCCATTGTAATGAAATAACAGACAGGTACTTCAGTTGCTTCAGTTTCACTAATGGCCCGCTAAAAAAAGAGGAGATATCAGGATCCTTATCCTGTTAGACAACAAGTGATGGTCGTTTATCACCCTGCTCAGATTAAAGAAAATAAGTATTCAAAGGAAGATCATTAAAATCAATACACATCGACTGATCCAAATTAGAAGTGAAAATGACCTCAAAAGCCTGACCAATACATGTGTCAGCTAAAGGAACACAGTCTTTACCAAAATCATTCTTACGAGCTTTCTTTGTCATAGCTCTTTTAACTGCATAAGCTGAGAATAAATCAGGGATTTCTTTTTCAATAGAATCAACTTTTTTAAATCCAAAGATGGCTTGTCAGTTACAAGTGTATTAACCACAATCTTGTCTCCAACTAAGTCATTGGGTAGCAATAAATGAACGCCGTCAACGGGTAAAGTATACACTACACCGACGGTCACAGGTTCTAAACTAAGTCTGATGACAAATTAACAAAATGGAGAAGAACATTAACAAAGCCGTACTCTACTCCATGAATGAGAATACTCTCATTAGAACAGGTCTTCTCCAAAGAAGGCAAAACAACTGAAACTAAAAGACTTTTAGAAGCTCCTATACCCTGTATCGAAATGGTATCGAAATGTTCATCGTGATGATGGAGGTGAATATATTTTCCGACATTTAAATTGTCACCTCGAAACAAAAGCGGTCCGAGCCACTTCATGAGGGTTTACTTTTAAGGTGCATTGTGGAGTCAAGACATCTTGTAATTTTTTGCATTTCAGGAATGCCACAAGCGGTGTCTTTGAATATCCTCGTTTGGTGTGACAGGAATTTTGATTTTCTTTGTTGTTTGGATCAATCCGATTGCGGAATATTTTTCCATGCTCTTCCATTCTAACGTGTCGTTCTTGTCGGCTTACGTTCGTCTTACGACGATGGCACGGGCTAAACACATCTTGTATTGACGGCTGATAAGTTGCGAAATTCGTCCAACAATAATAACATTTTGCGCTGTCCGGTCTCTTGGGGAAGAGAAACTTTGGGTGATGAACAGTGTCGCTTTTCCGTCAAGGATGAGAAGCGTCTCGTTTGATTGTTGTACCTGGTGAATTTTGTCGATGTCTTTGGGAGGTGTCAATTCTGACGGGCTGCTAAACTCGATCCAAACGGGAGATTTCAAACATTCATGATGAAAGGAAAGTCTCAAGCGATCGTATTCCTTGGTTTCACATTGCTGTTTCAGTATGGTCAACAAAGAATCAGACACATTGGTGACGAGCCCCTCTGCTTTCTCCAGCGGTATGTCGGACTTGACATTCTTAAACATTTACCGCGTACATGTATGTTGCGGTTCTCAATTTTCTAGATGAGCGTTTGTCCCTCTCTCGAATGTGATAGTACTTTTCAAGGTTTACTGGTGGTGATGGCAGACGATGGCTGGTTGTAGATTCCCTGGGTATGAATTCTAATTCACTCATGTCATTTGTAAAATCGCTAGCATGAATTTGAGTCAAGACTTCAGCTACTGTGTGAAGCGATTAGTCACGTTTATGCCTCTTACCTTCTTCTCTTGTCTTCACGAAATGATGCAATCGTTTCGTCTTGACTGAAAAAAGTCAAATGACTACATTTAAATCGCCATGGTCACCTTTATATTTATGTCATGTTTATTGTATAAATAAAGAGCTGGTGCCTTCTATTTCAGAATTTATTTCACTGTCATGATGACCAGAACGGTAGAAGAGCCCACATAGATTGAACTTATGATGGAAATTAAAGTCAAGATACTTGCTATATCTATCTGAAGAAAGGACATTGGGCAACAAAATTTCCAGACCGTCAGAAAAGGAAGGCAAATTTCAAAAGAGACAAAAGTCAAGATGTCTGTTACCGTTGTCGAGAGTAATAACATTGATTTTCAGACTGCATTAAGACATTAAGAAACAAAAGTAGCAGGAGGACAGAGAGAAACCCTTGGCAAAGGAGGAACCCCCGACAAGTCTAGAAAGAACAGAAGTGGAAAGAAAAGTGAAGACGAAGAGGAGGAAAAACCTGTGAAAGTGAAGCAATTCATAAACCAAAGAGTGAATCAAACAGAGACACAGAAGTCTATGAACATTTAAAGTGTTGTGTTATGTTGTGAATTTGATTGTAAAATTTGTCCCATAATAGATAGAAAAAAAAACCGATATGAATGTTTAAAATAAGGGTCTACACTCATGCATTCACAACACGTCCATTATGGGGTAAAAAGGGATTTTGAGATTATATTGATTGTTGGCACAACGGGTGGCCATGAAAATGACTGTTGTGTGTTTGTTTGGGGTTTTTTTGTTGTTTTGTTTTGGTTTTTTGTAAAGCAAACAAACAAATAAACTCTGTGTGATATAAGTAATATGTTCAATTTAATTACATTTTCGAAGAATTCTTGGATTTAGCAGAGATTAGTCTGGCAGCAGACTCTGACCCAAATTGTTTATCCTTCGCTTCAAAAAACACTGCATATCATGTTCTAGTTAGAAAAATGCTATAATATGATTAAGGCGCTTAAACTGTCTAAATTACTTAATTTTATGGTAATGGAGACTGAATTTGAATCATTGTGTTTAGCATGGCTAGTCTCGTTTACAAAAATTTAATGAACACGTCATCGCATAATGTTATTTTCTGATATATTAATCTATGCAAACATATTTATCTCGCTATTTAATTCAGCAAACTTCCTTCTGAAACTATATTTGTTGAGCACCCAAGATGCATATGATTTTATATTTAAGTTGATGATCAAAAGCATGGATTAGCTTATCGATAAGGTCGTTCATTGTGTAATAACATTTCTTATTTTTAAAGTTTTACATAAAATATTAGTTAGATTAACAACCACCCCCATCATTTCTACACATCATTGCTAAATAGTCCACTACTGTTGGCATTCGTTTTTTGTTCCTTCCTTTTCTTATCATATCACTTACGATCGTAATAGTTAAGACTCCCACCATTACTCCATAACTGGAGATTACCAAGAACATCTTTGGAACATATTAAACAGGGTTATTTCTTGCGACAATAATCTGCCTCAGGCAATTAACGGCTTACCAATTCATGGAATTAATGTCCCTGGCATGGTAAAGGTAAAACAAATTAGATAATTGACAGCGAGATGACAAATTAAATAAACGCAATAGACACCAGTTTGATCTTGATCCTGAATTCATCGTGACGCTGAGACACCAAGAAAAAAATAAAAGTGCTCATTTTACACAATAATTTTCTGGCAATCATTTCCAAATGACGCATAACAATAAAAAAGACTGAATTGATGGTAGTTGTGGATCTAGATGCGAAAATATAATTATGATATATCTTGAATAAAACCGATGTAATGAGGGTGTGGAGCTTTTTGACAATGCTAAATTAACGCAGTTACTTTGCTTGTTGTAGCTCTGTATTTTCAGAAATTATCTGTAATTGTTTTAAAGACAAATACATCTTCATCAGTAGTTCATGAGCACACTGATGTCCAAACAATCTCTTACAAGAGTTTGATTAAATCGTTCAATGATCACGATGTATTGATGCGTGAGCACGTCAGATTTAACATTGTGTTTATTGACACCAAAACATTTGTTGGCATGACCAACATGTTGTATTCGCAGCCAATATAAGCCAGATGCACTGTCACATGATACATTCATTGAAGCCTGAGTCTTCAATTGCTGTTTTACTTGATAATGATTCAGCTTTCTTGTAGTTGGGCAGAAAATAAGATAACTACCTGATGAAGTTCGTTCTAGGTGCTGATATCAATGCATCCATACTGAATCGTTTTTGGTCGTTGTACAGGAAACAGCTAGTTTGTCAATCGACATTGTGCCTTTGAAGTATACTCTTGAAATATAATAAATATATTCCATAATTAATTATTCGACAATTCTGTGACTTCTATATTTCCATCTCAAGTATACATCTCATCTCTGTTCTTATCAACTAGTTAGCCAGTGACTTCCTAATATTTATATGTTTTAACGACTTCAGCATGTTAAGCAACTTCGCAGGAGCCATATGTCGTTGCTGAAATTTTTTATAATCGACGTCATGATTATTCGCGATCTCTAGAAAGTAGCCACTTTTCGTCGGTTTCCGTCGTTAAGTCCGATATCAAATCGGGTTTTAGGGCCACAACGATTATATCCCGGAAGATGTTTCTGACCACGATACGTACCACACGGCATGGATATTTCCAGAGCTCCGCAATAATATGACCACAGGTAGTTCTAGAAGACACGAACTTATTGTGGCAAATGTTCGTCTACGATTTCTTGTCGTTGTTGTTTTTGATCCACTGGCATCAGTGACCATCTCTCATATAACACAATATAGACTAATAATTATAAATAATGGATTTCTACAACATGAACGTGAGTTATTCTTCAGCGACACAAAATCATTCACCTGTCAAGCATCAAACAGCGGTCCCGAAATATGTTCGCAACATTACCATCAGCCCGTCTTGATCTGGTAAAACTCAACTAATATTCAAGTTGATAATGAGATGACTCAAATGTGGCAAACGTTATTTAGTAAAGCCATCGGCGAACGACAAGCCATTTTCTAATGTCCTCAAGGAATTTATTGATGCTAAAAATGATTCCAACTCCGATAAAGATGCAGGTGTTGTTTAATTTATCACAGTCATAAGTGATGCTCAGTCCATCGAAGATACAGATGGCAGATTTAATAATCTTGTGCTTGACGACAAGGTCTTCCATGAAAAAACCAACATTCCAGACAATATGTTTAGAAGGCAGGCACACAAATATGGGAGTCATTTACGTTGATAATGAGATGACTCAAATGGGGCAAACGTTATTTAGTAGCGCCGTCGGCGAACAACAAGCCATTTTCTAATGTACTCAAGGAATTTAATGATGCTAAAAATGATTTCAACTCCGATAAAGATGCATGTGTTGTTTAATGTATCACAGCCATAAGTGATGCTCAGTCCATTGAAGTCACGGATGGTAAAATTAATAATCTTGTGCTTGACGACAAGGTCTTGCTTGAAAAGCAAACATTCCATACAATATGTTTAGGAGGCAGGCACACAAATACGCATGTCGTTTACGTTACGAAACATACGCTGTCCTCGCTAAATTTAGGACATTTGAATTATTCTTGTCCGGAATGTTGACCTTTAAGTTAACTTCTCGTATCAGATTAATTCTACTGGAAAAATTGAAGGGCTTGGTGACATATAACGGCATTCGTTGTTTAGATGTTTTGAAGCCATATGACTGCAAAGTTTATATCCCATAACTCTGCCATACATCTCTCTGCACCTCTCTCTTTGTGTCTGTATATATATATATATATATATATATATATATATATATATATATATATATATATATATATATATATATATATATATATATATAGATAGATAGATAGATAGATAGATAGATAGATAGATAGATAGATAGAGAGAGAGAGAGAAAGATATACATACATGCATACGCACATACATACATACATACATACATACATACATACATACATACATACATACATACATACATACATACATACATACATACATACATACATACATACATACATACATACATACATACATACATACATACATACATACATACATAGAGAGAGAAAGATATACATGCATACATAAATACATTCATACATACATACATACATACATACATACATACATACATACATACATACATACATACATACATACATACAGACAGACAGACAGACATACAGACAGACAGACAGACAGACAGACAGACAGACAGACATACATACATACATACATACATACATACATACATACATACATACATACATACATACATACATACATACATACATACATACATATATATATATAGAGAGAGAGAGAGAGAGAAAGAGAGAGAGAGAGAGAGAAAGATATGCATACATACATACATACATACATACATACATACATACATACATACATACATACATACATACATACATACATACATACATACATACATACATACATACATACATACATACATACATACATACATACATACATACATACATACATACATACATACATAGAGAGAGAGAGAGAAAGATATGCATACATACATACATACATACATACATACATACATACATACATACATACATACATACATACATACATACATACATACATACATACATACATACATACATACATACATACAGACAGACAGACAGACAGACAGACAGACATGCCCTACGATTATTTAACTTGGAATCAACGCTATAGCTGAAATGCACTCTGTATCTGGGAATTGATAACCTTTAGTGGAAATTTCGATTTTTCTATTATATCTACCGTCCATATTCGAGTCAATATTGTCCTAAGTTCTGATTTTGTGCTTGTTTTATCGTGAATATAAGAACATTAAAATTTATTTAGGATCTTTTGCAGGTCTAAGAAGCAGACTCGGGTAATTTGACATTATAGTCCACATATCGGGAATCCTTTATTTATTTTTGTAATTCAAAGATTTTCCTTCCTTTAAGTTCGGTAAAGCGTTATTTCAAAGGATGTTTTTTTTTTCATGCCAAGATGACAGTTCCGCCAGGGAGTGAAATTTAGTGGATTGAGATCTTTGTCACATATCTCACAAGATAGTATTTTGTCTGTATCTGAGGCGCAGATCCCCTGCTAGAATATGTTGTTCCTTCTCAGGTCTTAAGTTTAGTGCACCGGTGAATATATTTAGATATTGTTATTGAACCCATGCTGGTATCTTTATTAAACTCGTGTCTGCCGAGGCATAGCCTCTCACCGATAGTCGAACTTTGGTAGAATTTTATGTTCTATATATTAAGATAAGGTGGACTGTTACATTTCCCAATGGCTTAAGTCGAGCTTTCTCAAGAAGTTTAGATCCCTTCCACAGCTTTCATCTTGCTCAGCTATGCATTTGCAGCATGTTAGGTGCTCGTCAAATAGCATTCCTTGCAATTTAGTTATTTTTTAAATGTTGTTTTCAATATTGATATAGCTTCGGGGTTTACTAAGAAAATTTGTAAGGGTAAATTACAATATTGTGTGTGGAATCTGGAAGACAGGTCTATCTATCTATCTATCTATCTATCTATCTATCTATCTATCTATCTATCTATCTATCTATCTATCTATCTATCTATCTATCTATCTATCTGTCTGTCTGTCTGTCTGTCTGTCTGTCTGTCTGTCTGTCTATCTATCTATCTATCTATCTATCTATCTATCTATCTATCTATCTATCTTTCTATCTATCTATCTATCTATCTATCTATTTGCATACGATAGTATTCAGTATGATGCAATTAATATAGGGCAATATAGAAAATATTGTATGTGCCTGTGTTTTCATGCCAAGTTTGATATTAAAGATATTCCACATGCTGTTTAAATGTGTAACCGGTGCGTAATCAAAATTTTAAAATAAACCCTGATAACAAGATAAATATTTCTGGAAAGGTTTTTGCTTGGAGGGATAATAACTAATTTGATGTTCACCATAACGAATTAACATTAATAAAAGAAAATAAAACTCAGAAGCAGAATAATAATATGCATGCATTATTTTTAGATATGATGCATTTATTTGAAATAAAAGAAAAAAGAATTTGAAAATGCAATATATGAATGAAACTGAAATTGAGAAATTTTGTCTCAGTTCTAAATTTCAAAAATTTACATCAAAATCAAATCTTAATGTTCAAGAACTGGAAAATGTAGCGTGTTGGTTTAAAAATAGTTCTAGCGTTTCAAACCCTACAACAACAAGAACAACAACTAAAATAACTTTCTAGCATTTATTGTTCAACACATCATAGACCTGCCCTTACTATTCGAAAGCAAAATGACAGACTCACTCAACAATAGTTTTATGTGTCCATGTATTATAGATTGTTATGGTTCATTTAAGCTAAGGTCGGAAAGAAGCCACCAGTAGCATGTATGATAACAATAAAAAGGTCACAATATCTTAATAAACAAAAGTAGTAGAATGTGTAGGATTCCCTCTTCTTCCGGTCGATGCAGTCTGAAAGAAAGCAATTAAGACATAAACTATTTGAGCTTTTCCCGAATACCTTTTTTAAGTATTCACGTTAGAACAAAATAAAACAAAACAATGAAACGAATGAAAATGGAAACAGTCAACATGTTTTATTTTCAGAATGTTGAACATTCATATCTCTTAACGACGTTAAAATAGATAAATTGATAACAATTATTGCAACTTTGAGGTGTAGTATATATGCATTTGGTATTTTTAATGCTATTTATTGCTATGTCGAACACGTTTACTTTAAAATGAAACCAGAATGGGTGCCATGACATTTTAAGTTATTTAAAATAACGCGTTGTGCATAGGAAAGATAATTTCAAGGCTCTACATATCAGTGTCAACGCATCTTAATTGCATATTCCTCCAGCGACCTTGCCAATCTGACCTCCACTTGAACTTTGACCCAGTATTCCTACCCAGACACTATAGCATATCAAAGAAAACAAAATATTTCCCTGACCACCACATTAATATATCAGTTGAATACTTACATATATCCCTTGTTGATTTTCAACCACTTTTGCCACAGACAGCTGGTCTGAAAGGTCGGAAAGAAGCCACTCGAAGCATGAATAATAACAATAAAAAAGGTCGCAAGATGTTAAATAACAATAGATGTACAATGTGTCGGATTCCCTCTTCTTCCGGAAAAGTGATTTCTGGTCGATGCAGTCTGAAAAAGAAGCAATTTCGACACAGGAACTATTTGACCTTTTCCCGAAAACCTGTTGCAAGTATTCACATTAGAACAAAAGAAAACAAAACAATGAAACGGATGAAAATGGACACCATTACCGTGTTTTATTTTCTGAATGTTGAATACTTATTAACGACGTTAAATTAGACAGATTGATAACATTTATTGCAACTTTGAGGTTTAGTATATTTGCATTTGGTATCTTTAATGTTATTTCTTGCTTTGTCGAACGCATTTACATTAAAATGAAACACAAATGGGTGACATGACATGATACGTTATTAACAGTAACGCGCTGTATTAAAAGATATAGTTTCATGGCTGTATATGTCAGTCCCAATGCATCTTAATTGCATATATCTCTAGCGACCTTGCCACCCTGAACTAAACTAGAACCTTGACCCAGTATTCCTACCCAGACACACTTACATATAGTACATAACAAAATATTTCCCTGACCACCACATTTATACCTCAGATGAACACTTAGATGTGTCCCTAGTTGATTTTCAACCAATTTTGCCGCAGAAAGCTGGCTGCTACAAAGTTACAACAAAGCAATAGCTTTATCACTATTACATTAAGTAATGCCATCGCTATGTTAAACGTGAAGTTTGTCATTCGTTTTCTCACAGTAATGAACAGACAATAAACATTAGTCAGTCAGAGGAAATTGACAAACTGTATGTATGTATGTATGTATGTATGTATGTATGTATGTATGTATGTATGTATGTATGTATGTATGTATGTATGTATGTATGTATGTATGTATGTATGTATGTATGTATGTATGTATGTATGTATGTATGTTATCACCTGGCTTGGGTACCATCCAAATGACTTGAGTATCCTTACATAGTTCTTTTGACAAAGGAGAGAGAAAGTCCTTATTCGGTACGACAACGCCTGAGCTCATGTATTCTGCATGATTTGATGAATTTGATGGCAAGTCGGACACCTAAATATAACAAGTACACATACATAGGTAAGGAATAAGGTAGCTATATATATATATATATATATATATATATATATATATATATATATAGATAGATAGATAGATAGATAGATAGATAGATAGATAGATAGATAGATAGATAGATAGATAGATAGATAGATAGATAGATAGATAGATAGATATTGTATAAGTAATTTAATTGCTTCTGTACTAATTTTAAATTTCTGTTTACTTATTTTATATAAGTTATTCTCAGGAATCAATATTTTATCGGAAAATTCAGTTTTCTGTTTTTACCCGATAAAAAGCCAATTCGTTGCTACATTGTTTTATTAGCTGAATTATTTCCTGTTTTTGATTCAGCACTAGGTATTCAACTTTTTTACTGTTTCTACTAGAGTGAAAATCATTGGCTGTAATAAAGGCCATATAATGCTTGCGTATCGGCTCTATTGTACACACCGTTCATTCTAATTTAATCTTATAGAACGATGTTTTCAGTAGTAATAAGTTCTTCCGTTGTGTACATGACTATCGGCTGTGTCCCGCTACTGTTCCATTCGAACTTAATGATCCCGTGACCCATCACGGCTTCTAAACTGCGTTTTTGTTTATCGTTGAAGCAGAGATTTGTAGTGGATTTAGTCAGTCGCAAATTAATACCTTCGTAGATCAAGCGTACCTTGTATGTGACATGTTTGAGTTACAGTTTCCTAGATTTTGAAATTATTAATTAATTTCTCTGGAAAACATACAAAAGTGATCTTTTTCATCAAAATTATTGGACAAAGACTTTTAGCTAAAGTTATTTGGATTTCTAAAGCCCTAATATTAATTTTAGTCATTAAACAAGGAATGGTTAACATGACAATACAGAGCTGGTAATCGAAGATGTCATCGCCTTAAATATTGGAACTCATTTTTCATATTTCTACATTGTTTTCTAGGGAAACATAATTTGTTAAAACTTTATAAAGCTTGCTGACTTCACTCGTTTCTTTTTTTTATTTTATACGAGCCTATATATATATATATATATATATATATATATATATATATATATATATATATATATATATATATATCATTGAGAAAAGTAGCTACTTATTGTAATCTGATTAACACAAGATAATTGGAAAATACCTAAAATTGATAACTAAAACACCATTCGACTTCGGTTTCGTTTAACTTAATTGTATATTTAGATTATTTGTCCTGTTGTAAAGCGCTATTATTATACTGATCAATAGGTGTTTCTTATTTATAGCTTGTCTTGTATGCTCAAGATATTTAATTGTAACTCTGCCAAATCATAGTGTACAATAGGCTAACTGATCGAATTCAAGGACGGTGTACGTTAATGCCGCCGCAACTTGTATTTGACTCGTATTCTCTTATATCAATCCATTATACTAATTTATTGTTTATGCTGCCATATCTAACAAATTTCGAATCGTTCAAAATGAATAATAATTATATCTTTCTAAAGAAAAGTTATAGCTGTATCGAACGGTTATCAATGAAAAAGTAATTTGTTCTGTATATAGAACTAAATGATATAATGTAGAAACTCCAGTATATATATAATAGTACTTTTTAAATAATCAATCGTTATAACCAGCGTATAATATTTGACGCACTAATGTAAGTCGCTTTTTGATAAATATCTGAGACACATCTTATTTTATCACGGTGTGATCACTGATCAAGAGTAATAAATGCTGTTGAAGTTCCTGATTTCAATGGAGGGGTATAGATACGATAAAATGTTATACCAATATGGAATAAAATATGATGAAATAAATATACAGCATTGCTTGTATGAATGAAAACTTTAAGCATCATTTTGAGACTTGAATTGCTTTTGCAGTTATGTGAGAGTGGATAGAATGAAACGCACCGTTCTGTCTTCAAGGAAACCTTTCATTTTCTCTGGGGAAAGTAAAGTAGAAGTGTTAACAGCGGTCAAGAAGCAGACTGGTTTTGACATTTTGTCAGGTTTGTATACAAGCAGACTCTGAAAAATGCAATAACACGAGCAACAATAAATAATATAAAAAAGACGTGAAGTTTAGACAGCCACCGGATATGATAATAATGAAGTTGTGGTATCAGAATAACAAAGAATAATGGATTTGTTTTTTAAAAAAAAATTGAAATTAGAACAGGTTACACTAAAGTAAGGGTCTGTACATAGGCGCTTTCGCCCAATATTTACATCGTTATGATTTTAAAATTTACACCTCTCTTGCATACAGTATTAAAGTCTTGCATACAGTAATAATCTCTCTCTCTCTCTCTCTCTCTCTCTCTCTCTCTCTCTCTCTCTCTCTCTCTCTCTCTCTCTCTCTCTCTCTCTCTCTCTCTCTCTCTCTTAAACTAGATTCAAGTGGAAAATACTTTGATCTGCACCATTCAATGCAAGCATCCAAATTATCTCGTATCAATAACGTTTGTAATTCATGCATCCATTCATCTATATGAATGGATAAACCGTGAGAATGTATTATGTGAGAAGTACTAATTTTGATTTTTAAATTGAATTGTGCAGACAATTATATTGTTATATTCACGCCAGAAGACCTTAAACTGATTATGAATCATTATATGTCACAATATACGTAAATAAAGTTAATTTAAACTAATAATTTTAATCTTTTCATTGTCTTTTTTGTAATCTAACATTTTTAAATATACGCTCGAATTTGGTTGCGATACATAATAGTACTTTATTAACACTCTTGATACTATGACAATATTTTTTTGAATGTGAACTGTGTAAGTCATATGGAATAGTAACAAAGTGTAGCATACATTTGACACAAGCGTGTGCCGTATAGAAACAACCGAATGCTTTACTTCTATTTCTCTCGTGTTTGATTTTCAAAAATATTTTTTTAAAGTGCTAAACTACGGAAACAAAATTTTATAAAACTGTAGGTACCTTATCGAAATCAAAAACAGCTGTGCCGGTCCCGGCAATTTCAAATTTCTCCTCTCTCGAGGTGACAGTAACCTTCTGTGTACTTGACTTCCCGGATTCGTCCTTGTAGGGAAGCCATGAAGTCTACACACAAACAATCCAACAAGAAACATATTAAAAGTACACTGTTACCGTATAATTTTTTTCATCTTAGTAATATTATCGTGGGTTTAATTGACTACAGTATTTATTGTCAAATTAGTTTCAATATTACAAAGAAAAGCAGTTCTACTTGTGGTGCAGTTGGTTTAATTTGGGTTACCTATAAAGATAAATCCTTCGGTTAAACAAACGTATCGAATAGTGGAGGCAAGCCAACTCACAAAATAAAATTAGCCATTTGGAATATCATGTATTCTCTGTAGTATGGAAATGGTTAGTACCATATAAGTTTAATACAATCTGTAAAGAAAAGAAAATAAAAAATATCGTAATTCATTTCATATGGATACAGCCTTTGTCAGATAAGATATCTAAGATTTGAAATAGTCGTATAACCAATTCCATGCATCGACTTTTGATACTTTAGAAATATTACCTGAGAAGCAAACATTTTGCAATACTAATGTTAATAATAATAATAAAAGTAAAGAAAGAAATATATGCAAGAAAAAATGAGAGATAAATTAAATTAATTAATAGCATTCAGATAGTAGTGTCATCTATACCTTGATAATGTCCTCTGCCTGCTTTCCTACTACATACATAGCAGTGATGATCGCAGCGGTCACGACGACAACAAGGACAGCAACAGATACGGCTATTATTTTAAGCTTCTTTCTCTTTTCTTTTATTTCTTCTGGTCTCTGTAGAAATGAAACTTGTGATGAAGAATACTAAGTGGCAATTAAAACAAACGTATTTTTATGCACAGGAGCAAAATCCTAAAAAGACTTAATAAGGTTTTAGAAAATCAATGGGTCTTGTCGCTGTTCTTGATCTTTAGAGGATGAGTTTTTTCCTGTATTTCTCCTCAAACCATGCTCTGGAGAATGTCAAATGTACGAGCCCAAAATATCACATTACAAAGATTGCCATCAAGACCTACTACTTCACTTCACAGAGAATAAAAATGTTGGTATCCATTAGAGTGTCTGCAGGTGCAGCATATAGGTCATAATTTAAGATTTTTGAATAAATTGTGACAGGTTAATGACAGAGAAATTACTAGTCTAAATAATATAATTATGCCCGAAAATAAAAGCAATGCATGCATAAAAGATTGTTGAAGTCGGAGATGCAAATGATTGGTGGAAGATGATATTAATACTGTATGCATATCTTACTTAACCAATCTAGTATAAAAATGCCGATTGATAAACGTAACTAATTTGACCGATTTTAACTATATTCACCAATGCTTGTTTTCTAAAGAGTCCAATGCTATAAGGTTGACACGAGATTCAAAGCAAATTTAAATTTCTTACCTTTGGTTCTAAAGTTGTTTGCACCACTGCTGTGCTCTTGTCTGCTTTCTTCTCGGAGGCCATCGGTTTGATTGATGCGAACGTCATTACAATCAGATACCTTTGTCAGCAGGTTGCTTTGGGTAAATTGGGCAATATAACAATCCTATTTATATTCAGAAATAGGGGAGTGGTGTGATAATTAAGCTAACATAAATTTTGAATGGTCTCCTTGACTAGGAAGTGGTATTATTTAGCTGATTGGATAGTCATGCAATGCAAAGGTGGAGAAAACAATCGGGTTGCGTGCAATCGAATAAATTAATTCAGGATACAATATATGTCCTCACGGTACATAATGATTTGTCTTCTCAGGAAAACGGATATTCATCTACATGCTACCAACCAGCCTACCTGATTGCATCAGGCCACATTTGCTTTCTTATATTCCTTTCTATTTACATTATTATGATAATATTTCAATGTATATGCTCCTATTATTGATAAGTTCATAATATATGTTCACAGTAAGCAACCAGCTGAATTTCTTTACATCTTGGGTACAAATATTCACGTTGGTGTATTTACTAGAGAATTGTGTGTTTCTGCAATAAATATGACTATTGTGTACTATTTGTTAACTTTTTTAAGTGTATGTGGGTTATTAGCATTCTGAACTTTTATACAAAAGAGCAACAAGACCCCGTAAATGAAGAAAAAATAGAGAATTTAACAAGGTATATTACCCTTTTCAAAATTAAGTTTGGGATTTTTTAACAATTAAGTGCATTCTCAAAGTACTATCACGGAACGCAAAAGTGCCTTACATTTCCTTGGCGAAGAAAATATGTCTAATTTAACTTTATAACAGCACTGCTTGAATAAATTTTTTAAAAAAAATGAAAAACACATTAGATTTTTGTTAAAAATATGAATACTTGTTTACTTTGCGTTGCGATTCAAAGATAAGATAACCATAAGGCTTCAAATCTGCCACTCCTAAACTTTGTGTTTATGCTGTTTATTATATCACTTTATCTATTGATACGACGCTTATCATCATGCAACTATTTATATTTCAACCAGGGAGATAGGATTATTGTAGCCCTAAAACAAAACACATGCATAACTTTAAAATAATGCTGAGTAACATTGCATGTACTTAATCAACAAGTAAGAATCGAATATTTACCTTTAAAAGTATACTCTCGAATAACTTTTAAAGGAACATAAAATGAAACCGGTCACATGGATACTACTTAGCACCATTATTCAATCGATAATGTTAACCTTTATTGGTGTAATGAGCATGTGCCGTTCTGTATATTTAATAATCATAATTTAAGGTCATTGCATTTTTTTCTATTTGGTTTTATGTCGGTTACGGCTTTCTATCTAACATAACATCTGCTGATTTAGCATTAGAGCCATTAATAATGTGCATCTGTGGATTGTCTATCCACTACGATTGAGTGGTAAACAAGTGACGAATTGTTTTTCTTTTTGTTGATAATTTTTTTCTTTAACTCCGCTTGTAATGTGCAGATTTGTTAACTGTGCTCGGTAATGTTGTAACTTTTTCATTTTAAAGGTTGCTAATCGAGCTTGCACTAGTTTGTGCTGCTCCAAGCAATTTTAATTTTTGATATGTATTAGTGAATATAGTATCAAAGATTTTAATTCGCAAGCACCATTAGAGACACAGACCAATATCACCATATTTCCATCAATAATTCGGATAGGTGAGCGTATAATTATTGCTGTGGTTACAATTCTGATCGCACAGAGACCAAGAGATGTTAGTGAGGCAAGCCAACAAATATCATCTACAACTTAAGACGTGGGTTTGTATTTCATGATAAACACATTCATTGGCCTGTTCTTTCTGAAAATGCGAACGTCGATATTTTCTATTTAATATGAAGCGACAGGTATAATAATTATTTATTAGGTATTATAATTATTTGTGGTCCATGATTAAAATACCTTTTGTTTAACATCTTTGGTGGAGCATCTGATCCCACTGGTCAGGCTCTAAGGATGTCAATGTTTTTCAGTTCTTTATTTGATCTTGCAAAAAGAAATGGACAGACAGAGTCACATTCAATAAAGATCTTTGTTTCTTTTGTATAGATTGAAACATATTTAAAGAACGATTTCATGATTTTGACTTTTGATGTAAAAGTTGTGTTACCTTGTTTCCCTCTGCAATCAATTGTGTTTTGGTATGCATGCTTGTGTTTGTCTTGGGCATGTATGTATGTATGTATGTATGTATGTATGTATGTATGTATGTATGTATGTATGTATGTATGTATGTATGTATGTATGTATGTATGTATGTATGTATGTATGTATGTATGTATATATATATGTATATATATATGTATATATATATATATATATTTATATATGTGTGTGTGTGTGTGTGTGTGTGTGTGTGTGGTCATATTCATATGTCTGTCTTTGTAACAGAAAGCATATACATACTTACATAAAAACTTATTAGTATGTACTTGTTTACTTATCTATTGGTTTGACGACTGAGATTTTCTGTTACATCTGCATTAAGCAACGTTTGCTAGAGGTATGGTTAGGACGTTGCTTATTAACCACAACGTCAGTGCAGCTGTGCAAATATTATCGAATATCGAATTCAATATTAATGTAAATTGACACTGTATCCATATGGATTGCCATATTAAGGTTGAACATGCATACATATAAGTAAATTTAAATGCCGTTCACACCCTTTTATTTCTTATTGCGTGGAAGACAGGAAGTATCGCTGTTTATCCTTCAGTTCCATCTGTTTTCATTCAGTTTCGTATCGCACGCTATTTATCGCTACCCCGCCTTAACTGCTTCGATTATTTACATCAAACTTTACACACAAATTCATCATAAGATATACTTGGTCCAACATGAAACCACACACACACACACACACACACACAAACACACACACACACAAACACACACGCAAGCACACACACATATATAAATATCTGTGTGTGTGCCTCAATTTCTGTTCTCACTGACGGCTAACAGGTGAAGAAAGTCACTATCGTAAGTGTCTGACAGCTAAAGGTTCAAAGTTTATTGCAAAGCACTGTAATCTACGGCTTCTATTGCATTAAAATTTGAAACTATGAATGTGGTATTTTTTGTTTAATCGGTGCGTCAAATCTTACTTCTTTTCTTTGAAGATAAGGATTTGTTACCAATATCCGGGGATCAGACGTTGCATGCAAGTTTGACGATATGTGATGTTCTTTAGATGAAACAATAAATGTAAGCTGATATACTATTAAAAACGGTTCTATTTGTATTTAGCAGGTGTGGATTAAAGTCTTGTATTACAAGATGGATAATGTCAAGTAGTATCGTGTTTTAGTATCCATATCGTCAAATGTCTAATGCGTCATAGTTGTACTGATTGAACTTGACTGCTTAACAAACTGTATTTAAACCAATACACATACAAAAAGTAACAGTAATTAAACGTGTGCTAATAAAGACTGCAGTATTAGCTTTCAATGCAATGGTCGAGTCGTGTTGGCTTTGACAGATCAGGGATATTTTTCTTGTTTTTAATAAATGTTCAATTGCGCACATTTTGGAATCAAACTTTGCATCCTGATTCAAATATTATGTGATTAGTTTTATATGATATCGAAAAAAAAGAAATGACTTACATATGAAATTTTACTGATGATATCGCTTGTGATTCGTTCATTTAAAAATATTTAAATTCATATATCACACTTAAAAACTGTTTATATATATATATTAAGCATAACCAGGGTTATGAACACCGAGCACATTGTAAACAAACTGTTAAACACAAGTATTGCTAACTATCAAACACATGAATAGCTAAGTATACGTTATAACATTGTGACATTAGATAACAGGAGCAAATATTTGCATGTGAATGTCGAAAACCTATTAGGCAAAAATTTGTCTCAGAACCAGATGTGTATCAGATTGCATTTGTAGTTTAGTATGATTTATCTGTCAGTCAAATGTCATTTTATCTCTGTTTATATATTCGAATGGTATGGAACAAACAAAACAGAAGGTGCACAATACAGAGATATTGAAAGTTGATAGAAATGTGAATAAGTTTCATAGAAGCATGTTTTTAAGTTTGGTTTTAAATTTCAGAAGACGACTAACAATGCAAGATGAAAAATTAAAACACAGCACGTTAGTTTTGGAACCCATAAAGTAATTTGCCATTGAAACGTTATAAGTCTCGCATTGATAACCAATTAGACACGAACGGAACGTTTGTGGTGAAAACTCCATGTCGATTTTACTTTCCATTCAGCCTTATTTGCAATAATATGATTTTTCAGTATGTCCGCCGCTTGGGCTATATTCTATTTAAAAGTATAAATTATTTCTTTCAGCAGCAAATAATATCAGCAGAAGCCTATCAGTGAAAACTCCATACGAACTTTTGAAGCGAAAATAGCTGTCGCACATGAAAAGATCCTTCCTTGTGGTCACAGAAGAGCTAACTCATTGCTTTCTAGGTGTAACGACACAAAACTTTGCAAAGTTGCCTGACGCAAACTGGACACTACAGTATAGTTCCTTTTAATATACAGCCTGATGCCAATATAATAATTAAGCCAAATAATTATCCCACTTTGTGGAGAAAACAAAACAACACGTCGTGCACGCCCTCTCGGCGAAAACGACTCTAATTCAAGATTAATTGATGTAATACTAGCTATTGCATCGTTCTGTTATATTACATGGTTCTGTTTTCTTAAATGGTTTGCTAATCTTTTTTGACATTTGGGTTATCTAGTATGAATGCCGTAAGGTCTGACGCGATTCTACCAAAGAATTTTTGGTTATAGCATCATGAGTACTTCCGGCAGACATGATGTTTGAAGTCCTTACTGGAACAATGTTTGATATATCCAGAGTATGATGCACAATTTAATAACTGATACTACGGTTAATATGAGAGGGATATGATCGATACTATTGTGATAGGCTTCTAATATTACAATAACGATTTTATAGACCTACCTACGTGCTATTTCTGACGACTAATAATCATTGTTTCAGTAAAACAATGTGCATAATGATTTCAAGCGTATAAGAACAAGACTACTGTGTTACCTCAACGATTGTTGATTGGACAAAGGGTATCATGAGTAATGCCTTGATAGATTTTTTAACATTGCGCACTATTACAAATCTCGCGTGAGAATCTATGAAATGAAAATCAAGCGCACAAACTAAATATTACGATAAATTATCTTAATTAGTTAATTAAAAACGAATATAATTTAATGTTCAATTCTGGCACAGGAAGAATAGAGACATCGTATGAGCGCACAAACATAGTTTAATAAAATTATTCATACGCTGGAATGTTGAAGACACAAGATATCAGGTCGTTAAATAGTACGTACACATTTGACAAGGGCGCATTACCAAGAAATCAAAAGAACATCTGTTCACGTAGATAATCCAATCAATCTGGAAAATCCAAACTTGTGCTAAGAGCCGAGTAGATGAAGTCAGCATATTATTTTTTTCCAGACCAGTATCGAGATTAAAAATTCTAATTCACCTTGCATAGTAGAGACCATAAGCTTATGTGTCGACACTTTTGTTTTGAATATTGAGGAGAAGATGTTTGCATAGTTTGTTTAATACTTGTTAAATACTTTCGGCTTGGTTCGACCATGGATTCTTTCTAGCACCTGACTTCTTTAACGAGAGCAGCCATGTTAAATCCATAACCACTCAAGCGGGTTCTGATTTAATTAAATAAATTGCAGAAAAATTAAATCGTGCACTGTGATTCTTCCTAGATATTAAACAAATAATCTCAAAACAGAGACATTTTTACTTTTGAATTAACTTTATTTTCCCATTATATATATATATATATATATATATATATATATATATATATATATATATATATATATATATATATATATATATATGCCCTTAATTACGTTATTCAAGCCTAAGTGTCCATTTCTATTGAATATTCTTTGCTTTTCATCTGCGCGCTCTCTCTCTCTATTTCTCATTTTCTAAATCAAACACAAACAAACATGCAAACACAGGCAAGTGTGATCAAAGATGCGTTAAAGTGTGCGAATAATGTTCACACTCTATGATACACTTTTGACCGAGAGAAGTATCTATCAAAAATCTGTCAAACCAATTCCATCCACCAAACATAAGGAATCACATATTAACTTTGATAGTTAACACGAATCATGTATATTATCAGTGACTGCACTAACATTAGTTGGTGCTATTCGATATCGAATGTTTGTTTATATGTTGCAATCGAGAACAAACGGTATACTTGTTAAGAATAAAAAGAAAGATAGCAAATGCTCTTTATTACAAACATTGGTTGGATTATTTAGGTATCGACTTAAACACAAATTAATATTATAATCATGTTTGAAAGTCGTGAACGAATTGGGGAGTAATGGATGGCAGTTTCTGAAAATAATTACCAATGGAGATACTGCCAGCATGACCAAGACAAGCACTAACATGCACAGCAAAAAACGGTTGATTGCAGAAGGAATCAAAGTAACACCATTTTACATGTAAAGTCAAAATCATTAAATCACTCTTGAAATATGTTTCAGTTTATACAAAAGAAACAAATATCTCTAACGAATATGAATCTCCGTTTCTTTCTTCAAGATAAAGCAAAGAACTGAATAACAACGACTTTCTCATCGTCTGACCAATGGGATCAGATGATCCATCAAAGATGTTTACCAAAGAGTATATCGATCATGGACCGCAAATAATTATACAAGCTATTACCTGTCGCTTCAAATTAAATATAAAATATCGACGTTTTCATTTTCAGAAAGAACAGGCCAATGTATATGTTTATCATTAAATACAAACCCACGTCTTTAGTTGTAAATGATAATGTGTGGGCTTGCCTCATTAACAACAGTTGTTTTTTGTGCGATCAGAATCGTAACTAGAGCAATAATTATACGCTCACCTGTCCGAATTATTGTTGGAAATATCCTGATATTCGTCTGTGTCTCTAAAGGCGCTTGCGAATTACTATCTTTGCGATTATTTTCACTAATACGTATCAATTAAAACTGCTTGCTGCAGCATAAATTAATCCAAGATCGATTAGCAGCAACGATTACGGTTGCTATAGAGGGCAAAATAATTAGAATGGGCTACTTTCAGATTTTATTGATAAAAATGAAAAATTGACGAAAACTCCAATCACAGTTAACAAATCCGCACAGTACAAATGGAGTTAAAAATAGTTATCAACAAAAAGAAAAAACAATTTGTCATTTGTTTACCACTCAATCTTTGCTGATAGAGAATCCCCAGGTGCACATTATTAATGGATTTAATGCTAAATCAGCAACAGTTATGTTGGACAGAAAGCCGTAACCGACATAAAACCAAACAGGAAAAACATGTAATGACCCTCAAGTATGATTATTAAATATACAGAACGGCACATACTCATTACACCAATAAACTTTAACATTATCGATTGAATAATAGTGCTAAGTAGTATCCATGTGACCGGTTTCATTTTATGTTCCTTTAAAAGTTATTCGAGAGTATACTTTTAAAGGTAAATTTTCGATTCTTACTTGCTGATCAATTACATGCAATGTTACTCAGCATTATTTCAAAGTTATCATGTGTTTTGTTTTAGGGCTACAATAATTCTATCTCCCTGGTTGAAATACAAACAGTTGCATGATGATAAGCGTTGTATCAATAGATATCGTGGTATAATAAACAGCATACACTACACAAAGATTAGGAGCGGAAGATTTGAAGCCTTATGGTTATCTAATCTTTGAATCGCATCGCAAAGTCAACAAGTATTCGTTTTTTAATAATCATCTAATGTGTTTTGCATTATTTTAAGTTTATTCAAGCAGTGTTGTTGTAAAGTTAAATTAGACATATTTTCTTCGCCAAGGAAATAAGGCATTTTTGCGTTCCATGATAGTACTTTAATGCACCTAATTGTTAAAAAAATCCCAAACTTAATTTTGAAAAAGATAATATACCTTGTTATATTCTCTATTGTTTCTTCATTTACTGGGTCCTTTTGCTCTTTTGTATAAAAGTTCAGAATGCTATCAACCTACACACTTAAGGAAAAATTAAAAATGGTACACAATAGTCATATTTATTGCCGAAACCCACTATTCTCTAGTAAATACAACAAAGTGAATATTTGTACCCATGATGTAAATAAATTATGCTGGTTTTTTACTATAAAAATATATTATGAACTTATCAATAACAGGAGCATATCCATTGAAATAGTAATAGCATACGAATGTAGATAAGGTGAAATAGAAGGAAGAAAATATGGCCTGATGCATTCAGGTAGGCTGGTTAGTATGATGTAGTTAAATATCCGTTTTCATGAGAAGACAAATCGTTATGTATGGTGAGAACATATTATTTTGTATCCTGACAAAATTATTTGATTTTTTGCACGCATCCGGATTGTTTTCTTCACCTTCTCCATGCATGACTATCTAATCAGTTAAATATTCGCCACTTCCTAGTCAAGGAGACCAATGAAAGTTTGTCTGTTAGCCTAATTATCACACCACTCCCCTATTTCTGTGAATAAATACGACTGTTCTATTGCCCACTTTACCCTAAGCATCCTGCTGTCAAAGGGATCTGATTATATTGACGTTTGCATCAATGAAGCCGATGGCATCCGAGACGAAACCAGACATAAGCACAGTAGTTTTGTGTGAACAGCTATTGGAACAAAGTTAAGAAATTTACATTTGCTTTGAATCTCGTGGCAATCTTATAGCATTGAACAATTTCAAAAACAAGCATTGGTATATATAGTTAAAATCAGTCAAATTAGTTACGTTTATCAATCGGCATTTTTGTACTAGATTGGTTAAGTAAGATATGCATACAGTATTAATGTCCTCTTCCACCAATCATTTGCATCTCCGACTTCAACAGTCTTTTATACATGCATTGCTTTTATTTTCGGGTATAATTATATTATTTCGACTAGTATTTTCTGTCTTTAAGCTGTAACAATTTATTCAAAAACCTCAAATGATGATTTATGTGCTGCACCTGCAGACACTCTAATGGTTACCAATAGTTTTGTTCTCTGTGAAGTGAAGTAGTAGGTCTTGATGGCAATGTTTGTAATGTGATATTTTGGGCTCGTACATTTGATTTTCTTGACATCATTGTTTGAGGAGAACTACAGGATAAAATTTATCCTCTAACGATCAAGAACAGCGACAAGACCCGTTGATTTTCTCAAACCTTATTAAGTCTTGTTAGGATTCTGCTCCTGTTCATAATAAGACTTTTGTTTTAATTGCCACTTAGTATTCTTCATCAACTTGTTCCATTTCAACAGACACCAGAAGAAATAAAAGAGAAGAGAAAGAGGCTTAAAATAATATCCATATCTGTTGTTGTCCTTGTTGTCGTCGTGACCGCGGCAATTATCACTGCTATGTGTGTGGTTGGAAGGCGCGCAGAGGACACTCTTAAGGTACATTTAGCACTAATCTCTGAATACAACTATTATGATTTCGTAACTTAATTACAATTTAGTTTATCTCTCATTTTTCTTGCATATATTTCTTTCTTGACTTATATTATTAGTATTAACATTAGTATTAAAAGTGTTTACTTCTCGGGTAACTTTTTAAAGTATCAAACATTGATACATAGAATCATTTATCCGACTATTTCAAATCTCAGATATTTTATCTGACAAAGGTTGTATCCAGACTAAATGTATTACGATATTTGGTTTTCTATAAAGATTATATTAATCGTATATGGTACTAACGATTTCCATACCACAGAGAATACATGATATTCTAAATGGTTAATTTTATTTTGCGAGTTGCCTTGACTCCACTTATTCGATAAGTTTGTTTAACCGAAGGACTTTTCTTTATAGGTAACCCGCATTCATCCAACTGCACCACAAGTAGAACTGATTTTCTTTGTAATATTTAAACTAATTTTACAATAAATACTGTAGTCAATTAAACCCACGATGATATTACTAAGATGAAAAAAATTATACGGTAACAGTGTACTTTTAATATGTTTCTTGTTGGATTGTTTGTGTGTAGACTTCATGGCTTCCCTACAAGGACGAATCCGGGAAGTCAAGTACACAGAAGGTTACTGTCACCTCGAGAGAGGAGAAATTTGAAATTGCCGAGACCGGCACAGCCGTTTTTGATTTCGATAAGGTACCTACAGTTTTATAAAATTTTGTTTCCGTAGTTCAACACTTAAATAAATACTTTTGAAAATCAATTACTTCGTAAAATAGCATCTCTGTGAATTTAGTCATTTTTGAATGTTTATTTCAATATTGCTAAGATTTATCTTTGGGGTTTCCTTAGGAAGTGTGTTTCTGAGCAAAATTTTCTCTTGTTGTTTTCCTAATTTGACGCTTCGTCTATTTCCAATGCGACGAATCCTATTCATTCTCGACTACAGTCGTCTTCAAAAGCTTAAAAATGTGTTTCCCTTCTTCCAGTTTCTACTGTTGTCGACAAGCCGTTACAGATCCAGACGGAAGTCATTCATTGACTGTTCCATTTCGTTTTCTATGATTTCAAACAATGTATAGGGCTCAAGACCTTGCCATATAGAGTTCCATTTTCGAGTAATTTTCGAGTAATTTTGAGAGTTGATCACTCAGTCAGGTCTCAATTTTCCTACCTCATGGGATATTGTTTTATTGTACCCATTTAACCCGTGGTTCAATTTCGAGTACCCAATTATAAATGCGGCCTTTTAACCGGTAGTGGTTTAATTTATAAATTTATACATTGGTCCAAATCATAAGATTTATCAAGGTGGAGGAAAACCGAGATTAAAACCGAGATTAGATTAAGATATCAATTTCTTTTTGTATTGAATGTCAGTTTTGTAATTGAATGTAAGCTTACGATTTGATGTTTTTGAGTCATTTGTCGCGGAAACTTGCTTTGTGTTTAGGGAATTAATGTTTGCATTCTACTTTTATTTGTCAAGCTGTTATTTATTATGTTGCCCCTGATCTTACAGATTTTAAAGAAACAGAAAAGAAAAACAACTGTACAGTGCTTAGATAAGTCAATCACTTTTGTATTTAAACATGTTCGGGAAAAATGTGATATTACTTTATAATTTTTACATTCATTTATTTGCTTAATGTCAAAAAAGAACTCACGGCTAAATGTGAAATTTATGTTTTAACCAATATGTCATGTCAATTAATGCTCTGCATCTGTAAACTTGCGATATAGGTATCAAAATGGTTTGTATGCAAATCAGCTTTGTTGTCGTGACTCTCCAGTTCTACTCGACAAGGTTTTAATATGCTTTATTCTATGTATAATTGCGTCACATAACAGTGTCAGCGTGGGGTTATTATAGTTTATACCTTTTTGAAATACACTCTCCGACATTGATATTGAAAACGGAAATAAATAATTCGCTCAGATTATTAAAACAGCAGTAATGTTAGTTACAAAGGAAATCAAATGTTCATAACATATACATATATCGTACATATTGTTCTACATTTATATGGATTGTTCTACATTTACATATATTTAAAGATAAAACAGGCTAACATAATTTTATATATTCAAGACAATATCGCTAAAGCCTGTTTGATATGGAGTATCTCTCTCTCTCTCTCTCTCTCTCTCTCTCTCTCTCTCTCTATATATATATATATATATATATACATATATATATATATATATATATATATATATATATATATATATATATATATATATATATATATATATATAAGGTACGACAACGCCTGAACTCGTGTATTCGGAATGATCTGATGAATTCGCGTGCAAGTCGATACCATTACATAACGAATAAACATGCCGGTCAATAGTAAGGTAGGTTATCATATATATATATATATATATATATATATATATATATATATATATATATATATATATATATATATATATATATATATATATATATGTATAGTATGATGGTTTTAATGTTGATTACTTTAGATAATATTGTATATGAATGTGTTTTCAATGCCAAGTTTGCAGTTAAAAATATTTCGTATGCTGATTAAATGTGGAACACCTGCGTTATTTATATTTTTTGAAGAAAAAAAAATCGTAATAACGTGATTAGTACTTCTGGAGGGGTTTATACTGTTGGGCGTATACATATTAGCGAAATGATAATAATAAAAGGAAATATAACTCAGAAACAAAGTAATATATATATATATATATATATATATATATATATATATATATATATATATATATATATATATATATATATATATATATATATATATATATTCATGTTTTATTATTAGATACGAGTCATTTATTTGAAACAATAGAACAAAGAATTTGAAAATGCAATCTCTGAATCAAACAGATAATTTGAAATTTCGTTTGAGTTCAAAATTTCTAAAATAAAATACACGCAAGTTCAATCGTAATTTTGAACAACCGGATATGACAAGGTATTTATTTATGGTTATTTCTATCATTTCAAACAACAACAATAACAACTTTCTAGCATGTAATGTTCAACACATCATAGACCCGCCATTACTAAATGACAGGTTCATTCAGCAATAGTATTATATGTGTATATGTGCTATAAATTTTCATGTTAAATTTAAGCTAAGGTCATGATACTAATCGTTTTTTATACAACTGTTTCATCCTCGTTACAAACTACCCACCAGTAGCATACATAATAGCAGTACAATTGGTCGTCTTCGCAATATATTGGATAACAATAGTAGTAGATAACGCATGACCTTTTCTTCCGGGCCAGTGCTGTCTGTTCGATGCAGTCTGAAAAAGACAAAGCAATTTCGACATATGAACTGTTAAAGGTTTTCCCGGATACTTCTTTCAAATATTTACACTAGAACAAAAGCAAACAAAACAATGAAAACGGATGAAAATGGAAACAGTTAATGTTCTGAATGTTGAATATTGATACTTATTAATTACGTTAAATTAGACAGATTGATAATAGTTATTGCAACTTTAGTGTTGTAGTATATTTGCATTGTATATCTTTAAAGTTATTTCATGATTTGTCGAAAACGTTTACTTTAAAATGAAACAAGAATGGGTGCCATGACATTATAAGTTATTGACAGTAACTCGTTGTGTTACGAAAGAAAATGTCATGGTCCTAAAGGTCTGTCTCAATGAATTTTGTTTGCATATTCTTCCCGCGACCCTGCCACCCTGATCTATACTTGAACTTTGACCCAGTATTCCTACCAAGACACTCTTACATATCGTACATAACAAAATATTTTCCTGACCACCACATTTATACATCAGTTGGACACTTACATACAACCCCATTAATTTTTAAACAATTTTGCCGCAGAACACTAGCCGCTAAAAAGTAATGTTAAAACAAGCAATTGCTTTTGAACCATTACAAGAAATGATTCCATCGCTCTGTTAAACCTGAAGTTTGTCATTAGTCCGTTAAAGCAAAGCACACACGTACCAAAAGTCAGAGAAAATTGACAAACTGTATGCATGACTGTATGTATGTATGTATGTATGTATGTATGTATGTATGTATGTATGTATGTATGTATGTATGTATGTATGTATGTATGTATGTATGTATGTATGTATGTATGCATGCATGCATGCATGTATGTATGTATGTATGTATGTATCTGTCTATCTATGTATGCATCTATGTATCTATGTATGTATGTTATCACCTGACTTGGGAACCATCAAAATGACTTGCGTGTCCTTACATAGCTCCTTTGACATAGGAGAGAGAAAATCCTTATTCGGTACGACAACGCCTGAACTCATGTATTCGGCATGATCGGATAAATTCGAGGGCAAGTCGGATACCTATACATAACGAATAAACATACTTCAGAAAGCAATAAAGTAGGTAAGCATATATATATATATATATATATATATATATATATATATATATATATATATATATATATATATATATATATATATATATATATATATATATATATATAAATATATATATATATATATATATATATATATATATATATATATATATATATATATATATATATATATATATAATACAAACCATATGGCGAATAACAATCCTTTCAAGCGTACTGGATCCACCAAAGGATCACGTGTTTCAGAGAATAATTAAAATGGATGCTATAAACTGACGACGAACAGTACGAAACTAGTAACTAACTAGCCTAAGCGCTTTCGTCTCTTAATGAGTCTTTTTCAAAGGCAAATACAAAACATATAAAAGATAAACAAATAAACACAAAAAGGTTGTGTTAGTAAACCTCTACATGGCTGTCTTCACATGTGCTAAAACTATAAATACAACCAGCTTGTATAGACTAGATGCGGAAACTGAAAACGTTGTATAATTCCCTAAAAGTCTACAAGCCAAAGCTACATCTATTTTTACTTTTTGTACATATGTAACGCAGATTATATCCCGGATATTTGATTCTATACCGGTTATTCTTATAGCAAAAATTGAAGGATAATAAGACGATTTAGAAAATGTTAAATTTTACTAGTGCATAGTTTTCATTTTCTAGTCTTCTTGGTTTAGACCGCTTGGTTTCAATGTTCTAAGGCGGCGTATCCAGTATGATTCCTTTTCCTTCCTGGTTTCGGAACTCCAGCTGTGGTTGTTAGCAATAGTGATAAGTATTATATCACTGAAAGTGTGGCCAGGGGAGGAGAAGTGTTCTGCGACCGGGCTTCTGTACAGCTTTTTTGTCATCCAATCAGATCTATAAAGGTTTATCCTTTAGTATAGCTTTTCAGTTTCTCCGACGTTCTGAAGGCCACAGATCTTACATGTGATGAGATAAATCACATTCTCTGTTTTGCACGTTTTGTTTGGTCCATGTATGTTTAGTTTTTCTTTAGTCACTGTGCTAGTGAATGTCTTTGTCTCTATCATATGTTGACAGGTTTTGCATCTTTTATCACCACAGGGTCAAGATTGACTAGGTTGGTTTTGCCTAGCGATTGGCATTAGCTTTGCCCTGACTAGGATGTCCTTTAGGTTTTTTGGTCTCATACTTATCGCTATTGCTAACACCCACAGCTGGAGTTCCGAAACCAGGAAGGAAAAGGAATCATACTGGATACGCCGCCTTAGAACATTGAAACCAAGCGGTCTAAACCAAGAAGACTAGAAAATGAAAACTATGCACTAGTAGAATTTAAAATTTTCTAAATCTTCTTATTATCCTTCAATTTTTACTATAAGATTAACCGGTATAGAATCAAATATCCGGGATATAATCTGCGTTACATATGTCCAAAAAGTAAAAATAGATGTAGCTTTGGCTTGTAGACTTTTAGGGAATTATACATCGTTTTCAGTTTCCGCAACTAGTCTATAAAAGCTGGTTGTATTTATAGTTTTAGCACATGTGAAGACAGCCATGTAGAGGTTTAAAAACACAACGTTTTTGCGTTTATTTGTTTGTCGTATATATGTTTTGTATTTGCCTTTGAAAAAGACTCATTAAGAGTCGAAAGCGCTTAGGCTAGTTAGTTACTAGTTTCGTACTGTTCGTCGTCAGTTTATTGCATCTATTTTAATTAATCCCTGACACACGTGATCCCTTAGTGGATCCAGTACGCTTGAAAGGGTTGTTATTCGCCATATGATTTGTTTTCTTTATATATATATATATATATATATATATATATATAATTGTGTGCTGCTTTTAATTTTTTATATTTTTTATTTAATTACATGTTATTGTACTGATAAATTTATTGTCTGGATTTAACATTAGTTTTGGAAAAATCAGTTTTCTGTTTTGACCTAAAAACCACGCATTTCGTTGCTACATTATGTTATTAGCTGACCTATTTCCTGACCTTGATTCAGATCTTGATATACGATATTTTTATCATTGTTCGTAATCAAGTCCATATTTGGGTTTCCTGTCGGCTATATTGTAAACAACTTTTTGAAATAAATTTAATCTTTTGCTAAGATCTGTTCAGTATAAATAATTTCTTCCATTGCAAAAGTTACCATGGACAACGTTTCAGCTAAGGGTAAAAGCAGATATTATGTAGTGGATTTAGTCAGTCATAAATTAATACCTTCGAAGCTTAAAGCTATCTTTGTTTAACAAGTTTGATATAAGTTCTCCTAGTTTTCGGTATTACTAATTAATTTCTCTGGAAAACATACATAAGTGCTTTTCTTCAACAAAATTCTTGGGAAAAGACATTTAGTGGAAATTATTCGAAATTATAAAGCCCTAATATTAATTGTATTGATTCAACAAGTAAATGTTAACGCCACAACACAGTGCTGGTTATAAAAGATGTCATCGCCTTCTATATTGGAACTTCGTCAATTCGCAATTTTATTCATTTAGAAGGTTTTAGTGACATTTTGTATATTTTTAAATTCCGGAAATGTTTTCAGATTAGATGCATAAACCGTGTGTTCTTTTTTAATATTTTTACAATGTTTTCTAGGGAAATATTATTTTCCTAAAATTTACAAAGCTTGTTGCACTATATATATATATATATATATATATATATATATATATATATATATATATATATATATATATATATATATATATATATATAGTGTATGTGTTTACTAACATGCATTACTTCTGCCATTAAGAAAAGAGGCTACCTCTTGTAATATGATTAGCTCAATTTAATGGGAAATTAACTGGGACGGCGATTCACAGGTGATAACTAAAGCAAAACTGTAACTACGATTCCGTTTAATTTAGTTGTAAAACTAGATTATTTGTACTGGTATATAGTGTTAGTATTATAATGATCAATAATTGTTTCGTATTTATACTTTGTTTGGTATGCTCAAGTCATTAGATTGTATCAACAAGACCAATTATAACACACCTAAAGGATAATGTTCAATACGCCTACTGTGTAAGTTAATGCCGCCATATTTTGTATTTAACTCGTATTCTCTCTAATATCAATACACTGAATTAATTTTTTGTTTATGTTTCCATATTTCCATATCATGTAAATTTTGATCTAAATGAAATGAAAGAAAGTATATTTTCATAATGTAATGTTATCTTTCTTTCGTACTGTTGTCACTGAATTAAAATAATTAGTTCTAATTATAGAACTAAATGATTTAATATAAAACCTCCTTTATTTATATTCGCACTATTAAAACAATTACCGTTATAGCCGGTATATAATATTTGAAGCAATAATTTAAATCCCTTGTTAAATATTCGAGAAACATTTTATTTTATCACGGTGTGGTCAATGATCAAGAGTAACAAATGCTTTCGAAGTTCCTGAAATCAATAGAGGGGTATAGATAGAATAAAATGTTATGTCAATATGGAATAAAATATGATGAAATAAATGTACACTATTGCTTGTATGAATCAAGACTTTATGCATCAGTTTGAGACTTAGATTGCTGGCTTCTGTAGTTATATGAGAATGGATAAAATGAAATTTACCGTTTTGTCTTCAAGGAAACCTTTCATTTTCTCTGGGGAAAGTAAGGTAGATGTGTTAACAGCGGTCAAGAAGCAGACTGGATGTGAAATTTTGTCAGGTTTGAATACAAGCAGACTCTAAAAATTACAATAACACAATCAATAATATATAATTTACAGTACGACGTGAAGATGAGGAATCTGCCGGAAATTATAATAAATAAGTTATGGTATTGAATAACAGAGGACAATCGATGGACTTTGTTTTAAAATCAACTTGAAGTTGCAACAGTTTAAATTAATTATTGGTCTGTACAAAGGCGCACTCACCCCATATTTAGATAGTTATGATTTTTAAATTTACCCCTCCCTCTCTCTCTCTCTCTCTCTCTCTCTCTCTCTCTCTCTCTCTCTCTCTCTCTCTCTCTCTCTCTCTCTCTCTCTCTCTCTCTCTCTCCTTTAGACTAGGTTGTAAAAACGTTTGTCTGAACAATTCATGGCAAGCATCCGAAACATCTCGTCTCATAAACGTTTGTAATTCATGCATCCATTCATCTATATGAATGGATAAACCGTGAGAATGTATTATGTGAGAAGTACTAATTTTGATTTTTAAATTGAATTGTGCAGACAATTATATTGTTATATTCACGCCAAAAGACCTTAAACTGATTATGAATCATTATATGTCACAATATACGTAAATAAAGTTCGTTTAAACCAATAGTTTTATTCTTCCTCTTTTTTTGTATTGCTTGGATTGGTTGATATACGCTAGAAATTAGTCATGATAGTCCTTTATTAACGACGTTGATACACAAATTGTGGCAACGTTTATTTGAATATACAATGGCTAATTGATACTGGAATCCTAATGTAGACCATATGTGACACAAGTGTGTGCAGTACGGAAATAACAGAATGCGCTATTGCTTTCGTGTTTTGATTTTCAAAAGCATTTCTTTAAGAGCTGAACTAAAGAAATATTATAAAACTGTAGGTACCTTATCAAAATCAAAAACAGCTGTGCCGGTCCCGGCAATTTCAAATTTCTCCTCTCTCGAGGTGACAGTAACCTTCTGTGTACTTGTCTTCCCGGATTCGTCTTTGTAGGGAAGCCACGCAGTCTACAAGCAAACAATCCAACAAGTAATATATTAAAATTATAATTTTACTGTCGAATATTTTTTCTCATCTATGTAAAGTCATCATGGATTTTATTAACACAGCTATTTATTGTAAACGTGACTCCAATGATACAAAATGCAGCAGTTCTACTTGTGGTGCAGTTGGTTTAATTTGTGTTACCTATAAAGATAAATCCTTCGTTTAAACAAACTTATCGAATAAGTGGAGGCAAGGCAACTCACAAAATAAAACTAACCATTTGGAATATCATGTATTCTCTGTAGTATGGAAATCTTTAGTACCATATAAGATTAATACAATCTGTAAAGAAAATAAAATAAAAAATATCGTAATTCATTTCATATGGATACAACCTTTGTCAGATAAAATATCTGAGATTTGAAACAGTCGTATAACCAATTATATGCAACAAGGTTTGATACCTTAGAATGATTACCTGTGAAGCAAACACTTTTAATGCTAATGCTAATACTGCAATGAAGAACGAAATATGTGCAAGACAAATGAGACATAAATTAAATTAATTAATTGTATTCAGACAATAGAGCCATTTATACCTTGATAATGTCATCCGCCTGCTTTCCTACTACATACATAGCAGTGATGATCGCAGCGGTCACGACGACAACAAGGACAGCAACAGATACGGCTATTATTTTAAGCTTCTTTCTTTTTTCTTTTATTTCTTCTGGTCTCTGTAGAAATGAAACTTGTGATGAAGAATACTAAGTGGCAATTAAAACAAATGTATTTTTATGCACAGGAGCAGAATCCTAACAAGACTTAATAAGGTTTTAGAAAATCAACGGGTCTTGTCGCTGTTCTTGATCTTTAGAGGATGAGTTATTTTTCTTTATTTCTTCACAAACCATGTTGTGGACAACGTCAAATGTACGAACAATCAATATCACATTTCAAGGAATGTCATCAAGACCTACTACTTCACTTCACAGAGAACAAAAATCTTGGCATCCATTATAGTGTCTGCAGGTGCAACACATAGATTATCATTGAAGGTTTTTAAACAAATTGTGACACCTTAAAGACAGAGAAATAATATAATTATGCCCTTAAAAAACGCAAGGCATGCATAAAATATTGTTGAAGTTGGAGATACAAATGATTGGCAGAAGATGACATTGATGCTGTCCGCATTTCTTACTCAACTAATCCAGAAAAAGATGTCCATTGATAAACGTAACTAATTTGACCAGTTTTAACTATATTCACCAATGCTTGTTCTCTAAAGTGTTCAATGCAATAAAGTTGACACGAGTTTCAAAGCAAATTTAAAGTTCTTACCTTTTGTTCAATAGGTGTTTGTAGAACAGCTGTACTTATGTCAGGTTTCGTCTCGGATGCCATCGGCTTCATTGATGCGAACGTCAATACAATCAGATGTCTTTGCCAGTACGATGCGTGGGGTAAATTGGCAATAGAACAGTCGTATTTATACTCAGAAATAGGGGAGTGTTGTGATAACTAAGCTGAACGATATATTTTCATTTTTTCCTTGACTAAGTGGCAATAGCTAATTGATTGGATAGCCATGCAATGCAAAGTTGGAACAAAACATCGGGATGAGTGCAATAAAATAATTTCGGCTGGATACAATATTATATGTTCCCACCGTACATATTGATTTGTCTTCTCAGGAAAACGGATATTCAGCTACATACTACCAAACAGCCTACCTGAATGCCTCAGGCTACATCTGCTTTCTTATATTCCTTTCTGTCTACATTGTTATACTATTATTATTTCAATGGAATTTTTATATAATTGATAAGTTAAAAATATATTGATTATATACTGTTATTGATAAGTTTATAATATATTTTTAAAGTAAGCAACCAGCATAATTTTTTTACAACTTGTGTACAAATTGTCACGTTGGTTTAATTACTAGAGTGGTTGGTTTCTGCAATAGACATGACTATTTGTTGTGCACCATTTTCAATGTTTCTTTAAGTGTGTGAGTTGTTAGCATTCTTAACTTTGAAGAGAAAAAAGAGAATATAACAAGATATATTACCTTTTTCAATGTGATGTTTGGGATATTTTAACAATGAAGTGCATTCTCAAAGTATTATCATGGAACTCAAAAGTGCCTTAAATTTTTTTTGGCGAAGAAAATATGTCTAAATTAACCTTAAAGAAACACTGCCTGAAAATCTTTTGATAAAAGTGCAGAAAAAAAAACCATTAGATTTTTTTGAAAAACGAATAATTGTTTCCTTTGCAATACGTTTAAAAGATCACATATCCGTATTGCTCCAAATCTGCTACTCCTAAACATTGTGTAAAGAATGATGTTTATTATATCACGCTTTATATTGATAAGACGCTTATGATTATGCAGCTTTCTTTATTTCAAACAGGTATATAGGATTATTGTATTTCAAGCAGGTATATAGGATTATTGTATTTCAACCAGGTATATAGGATTATTGTATTTCAAGCAGGTATATAGGATTATTGTATTTCAAACAGGTATATAGGATTATTGTATTTCAAGCAGGTATATAGGATTATTGTATTTCAAGCAGGTATATAGGATTATTGTATTTCAAACAGGTATATAGGATTATTGTATTTCAAGCAGGTATATAGGATTATTGTATTTCAAACAGGTATATAGGATTATTGTATTTCAAGCAGGCATATAGGATTATTGTATTTCAAGCAGGTATATAGGATTATTGTATTTCAAGCAGGTATATAGGATTATTGTATTTCAACCAGGTATATAGGATTATTGTATTTCAACCAGGTAAATAGGATTATTGTATTTCAAGCAGGTATATAGGATTATTGTATTTCAAGCAGGTATATATGATTATTGTATTTCAAACAGGTATATAGGATTATTGTATTTCAACCAGGTATATAGGATTATTGTATTTCAAACAGGTATATAGGATTATTGTATTTCAAGCAGGCATATAGGATTATTGTATTTCAAGCAGGTATATAGGATTATTGTATTTCAAGCAGGTATATAGGATTATTGTATTTCAACCAGGTATATAGGATTATTGTATTTCAACCAGGTATATAGGATTATTGTATTTCAAGCAGGCATATAGGATTATTGTATTTCAACCAGGTATATAGGATTATTGTATTTCAAGCAGGTATATAGCATTATTGTATTTCAACCAGGTATATAGGATTATTGTATTTCAAGCAGGTATATAGGATTATTGTATTTCAAGCAGGTATATAGGATTATTGTATTTCAACCAGGTATGTAGGATTATTGTTTATCAAGCAGGTATATAAGATTATTGTATTTCAAGCAGGTATATAGGATTATTGTATTTCAAGCAGGTATATAGGATTATTGTATTTCAAGCAGGTATATAGGATTATTGTATTTCAACCAGGTATATAGGATAATTGTATTTCAACCAGGTATATAGGATTATTGTAGCCCGAAAACACCACGCATGCATAACGTTGAAATAATGCTGAGGAATATTGCATGTACTTGATCAGCAAGTACGAATCGAACATTTAACTTTAAAGATATACTCTCGAATAACTTTGAAGGAACATAAATTGAAACAGGTTACAAGGATGCTACTCAGCAACATTATTTAATTGATAATATGAATGGTTATTGGTGTAATGAATATGTGCGATTCGGCCTATGTAATAATCATTCTTGGTGTAATGAGTATGTGCCATTCTGCATATTTAATAATGATACTTGGTGTAATGATCAGGTGCCATTCTGCCTATTTAATAATCATACTTGGTGTAATGAGTATGTGCCATTCTGCCTATTTAATAATCATACTTGGTGTAATGAGTATGTGCCATTCTGCTTATTTAATAATGATACTTGGTGTAATGATCAGGTGCCATTCTGCCTATTAATAATCATACATGGTGTAATGAGCATGTGCCATTCTGCATATTTAATAATGATACTTGGTGTAATGATCAGGTGCCATTCTGCCTATTTAATAATCATACTTGGTGTAATGAGTATGTGCCATTCTGCCTATTTAATAATCATACTTGGTGTAATGAGCATGTGCCATTCTGCCTATCTAATAATCATTTTTGGTGTTATGAGTATGTGCCGTTCTGCCTATCTAATAATCATACTTGGTCTAATGAGTATGCGCCATTCTGCCTATTTAATAATCATATTTGGTGTAATGATCAGGTGCCATTCTGCCTATGAAATAATCATACCAGATGTAATGAGTATGTGCCATTCTGCCTATGTAATAATCATACTTGGTGTAATGAGTATGTGACATTCTGCCTATTTAATAATCATACATGGTGTAATGAGCATGTGCCATTCTGCCTATGTAATAATCATACTTGGTGTAATGAGTATGTGCCATTCTGCATATCTAATGATCATCTTTGATGTAATGAGTATGTGCCATTCTGCCTATGTAATAATCATACTTGGTGTAATGAGTATGTGCCATTCTGCCTATTTAATAATCATACTTGGTGTAATGAGTATGTGCCATTCTGCCTATTTAATAATCATACCAGATGTAATGAGTATGTGCCATTCTGCCTATGTAATAATCATACTTGGTGTAATGAGCATGTGCCATTCTGCGTATGTAATCATCATACTAGGTGTAATGAGTATGTGCCATTCTACCTATATAATAATCATATTGGTGAAATGAGCATGTGCCATTCTACCAATCTAATAATCATACTTGGTGTAATGAGTATGTGCCATTCTGCCTATTTAATAATCATACTTGGTGTAATGAGTATGTGCCATTCTGCCTATCTAATAATCATATTTGGTGTAATGACCATGTGCCATTCTACCTATCTAATAATCAAATTTGGTGTAATGAGCATGTGCCATTCTGCCTGTCTAATATTCATAATGCTGTAATGAATATGTGCCATTCTGCCTATTTAATAACCATACTTGGTGTAATGAGCATGTGCCATTCTGCATATTTAATAATGATACTTGGTGTAATGATCAGGTGCCATTCTGCCTATTTAATAATCATACTTGGTGTAATGAGCATGAGCCATTCTGCATATTTAATAATGATACTTGGTGTAATGATCAGGTGCCATTCTGCCTATTTAATAATCATTCTTGGTGTAATGAGTATGTGCCATTCTGCCTATTTAATAATCACACTTGGTGTAATGAGCACGTGCCATTCTGCCTCTCTAATAATCATTTTTGGTGTTATGAGTATGTGCCGTTCTGCCTATCTAATAATCATACTTGGTCTAATGAGTATGCGCCATTCTGCCTATTTAATAATCATATTTGGTGTAATGATCAGGTGCCATTCTGCCTATGAAATAATCATACCAGATGTAATGAGTATGTGCCATTCTGCCTGTGTAATAATCATACTTGGTGTAATGAGTATGTGAGAATCTGCATATTTAATAATCATACATGGTGTAATGAGCATGTGCCATTCTGCCTATGTAATAATCATACTTGGTGTAATGAGTATGTGCCATTCTGCATATCTAATGATCATCTTTGATGTAATGAGTATGTGCCATTCTGCCTATGTAATAATCATACTTGGTGTAATGAGTATGTGCCATTCTGCCTATTTAATAATCATACTTGGTGTAATGAGTATGTGCCATTCTGCCTATTTAATAATCATACTTGGTGTAATGAGTATGTGCCATTCTGCCTATGTAATAATCATACTTGGTGTAATGAGCATGTGCCATTCTGCGTATGTAATCATCATACTAGGTGTAATGAGTATGTGCCATTCTACCTATATAATAATCATATTGTTGAAATGAGCATGTGCCATTCTACCAATCTAATAATTATACTTGGTGTAATGAGTATGTGCCATTCTGCCTATGTAATAATCATACTTGGTGTAATGAGTATGTGCCATTCTACCTATATAATAATCATACTTGGTGTAATGAGCATGTGCCATTCTGCCTATTTAATACTCATATTTGGTGTAATGAGCATGTGCCATTCTACCAATCTAATAATCATACTTGGTGTAATGAGCATGTGCCATTCTGCCTATTCAATAATCATACTTGGTGTAATGAGCATGTGCGATTCTACCAATCTAATAATCATACTTGGTGTAATGAGTATGTGCCATTCTGCCTATTTAATAATCATACTTGGTGTAATGAGCATGTGCCATTCTGCCAATTTAATATTCATTCTTGGTTTAATGAGCATGTGTCATTCTGCATATTTAATAATCATACTTGGTGTCATGTGTATGTGCCATTCTGCCTATTTATAATCATAACTGATGTAATGAGCATGTGCCATTCTGCCTATTTAATAATCATACATGATGTAATGAATATGTGCCATTCTGACTATTTAATAATCATTCTTGGTGTAATGAGTATGTGCCGTTCTGCCTATCTAATGGTCATACTTGGTGTAATGAGCATGTGCCATTCTACCTATCTAATAATCATACTTGGTGTAATGAGCATGTGCCATTCTGCCTATCTAATAATCATACTTGGAGTAGTGAATATGTGTCATTCTGCCTATGTAATATTCATACTTGGTGTAATGAGTATGTGCCGTTCTGCCTATTTAATAATCATACTTGGTGTAATGATCATGTGCCATTCTGCCTATGAAATAATCATACTTGGTGTAATGAGTAAGTGCCATTCTGCCTATGTAATAAACATACTTGTTGTAATGAGTATGTGCCATTCTGCCTATTTAATAATCATACATGGTGTAATGAATATGTTCCATTCTGCCTATGTAATATTCATACTTGGTGTAATGAGCATGTGCCATTCTGCCTATTTAATATTCATACTTGGTGTAATGATCATGTGCCATTCTGCCTATGTAATATTCATTCTTGGTGTAATGAGTATGTGCCATTCTGCCTATTTAGTAGTCAAACTTGGTGTAATGAGTATGTGCCATTCTGCCTATTTAATAATCATACTTGGTGTAATGAGCATGAGCCATTCTAAGTATTTAATTATCATACTTGGTGTAATGAGCATGTGCCATTCTACCTATCTAAAATTCATACTTGGTGTAATGATCATGTGCCATTCTACATATTTAATTATCATACTTGGTGTAATGAGCATGTGCAATTCTTCCTTTGCAATAACCCTACTTGGTGTAATGAGCATGTGCCATTCTGCATATTAAATAATCATACTTGGTGTAATGAGCATGTGCCATTCTTCCTATATAATAATCATTCTTGGTGTAATGAGTATGTTCCGTTCTACCTATTTAATAATCATTCTTGGTGTAATGAGCATGTGCCATTCTGCCTATCTAATAATCATACTTGGAGGATTGAGCATGTACCATTCTGCCTATCTAATGATCATCCTTGGTGTAATGAGTATGTGCCATTCTACCTATCTAATAATCATACTTGGTGTAATGAGTATGTGCCATTCTGCCTTTGTAATAATCATACTTGGTGTAATGAGTATGTGCCATTCTACCTATTTATTAATCATTCTTGGTGTAATGAGTATGTGCCGTTCTGCCTATCTAATAATCATACTTGGTGTAATGAGTATGTGCCATTCTACCTATTTAATTATCATACTTGGTGTAATGAGTATATGCCATTCTGCATATTAAATAATCATACTTGGTGTAATGAGCATGTGCCATTCTGCCTTTGTAATAATCATACTTGGTGTAATGAGTATGTGCCATTCTACCTATTTAATAATCATTCTTGGTGTAATGAGTATGTTCCGTTCTACCTTTTTAATAATCATTCTTGGTGTAATGAGCATGTGCCATTCTTCCTATCTAATGATCATACTTGGTGCAATGAGTATGTGCCATTCTACCTATCTAATAATCATACCTGGTGTAATGAGCATGTGCCATTCTGCCTTTGTAATAATCATACTTGGTGTAATGAGTATGTGCCATTCTGCCTATTTAATATTCATACTTGGTGTAATGATCATGTGCCATTCTGCCTATGTAATATTCATTCTTGGTGTAATGAGTATGTGCCATTCTGCCTATTTAATAGTCATACTTGGTGTAATGATTACGTGCCATTCTGCCTATTTAATAATCATACTTGGTGTAATGAGCATGTGCCATTCTACCTCTTTAATTATCATACTTGGTGTAATGAGCATGTGCCATTCTACCTATCTAAAATTCATACTTGGTGTAATGATCATGTGCCATTCTACATATTGAATTATCATACTTGGTGTAATGAGCATGTGCCATTCTTCCTTTGCAATAACCCTACTTGGTGTAATGAGCATGTGCCATTCTGCATATTAAATAATCATACTTGGTGTAATGAGCATGTGCCATTCTGCCTTTGTAATAATCATACTTGGTGTAATGAGTATGTGCCATTCTACCTATTTAATAATCATTCTTGGTGTAATGAGTATGTTCCGTTCTACCTATTTAATAATCATTCTTGGTGTAATGAGCATGTGCCATTCTGCCTATGTAATAATCATACTTGGAGGAATGAGCATGTACCATTCTGCCTATCTAATGATCTTCCTTGGTGTAATGAGTATGTGCCATTCTACCTATCTAATATTCATACTAGGTGTAATGAGTATGTGCCATTCTGCCTTTGTAATAATTATACTTGGTGTAATGAGTATGTGCCATTCTACCTATTTAATAATCATTCTTGGTATAATGAGTATGTGCCGTTCTGCCTATCTAATAATCATACTTGGTGTAATGAGTATGTGCCATTCTACCTATTTAATTATCATACCTGGTGTAATGAGTATATGCCATTCTGCATATTAAATAATCATACTTGGTGTAATGAGCATGTGCCATTCTGCCTTTTTAATAATCATTCTTGGTGTAATGAGCATGTGCCATTCTACCTATCTAATGAGCATACTTGGTGTAATGAGTATGTGCCATTCTACCTATCTAATAATCATACTTGGTGTAATGAGCATGTGCCATTCTGCCTTTGTAATAATCATACTTGGTGTAATGAGTATGTGCCATTCTACCTATTTAATAATTATTCTTGGTGTAATGAGTATGTGCCGTTCTACCTATTTAATAATCATTCTTGGTGTAATGAGTATGTGCCTTTCTACCTATTTAATAATCATTCTTGGTGTAATGAGTATGTGCCATTCTGACTATTTAATAATCATACTTGGTGTAATGAGTATGTGCCGTTCTGCCTATGTAATAATCATGCATTATGTAATGAGTATGTGTCGTTCATCCTATTTAATAATCATTCTTGGTGTAATGAGTATGTGCCGTTCTGCCTATTTAATAATCATACTTGGAGTAATGAGCATGTGCCATTCTACCTATCTAATAATCATACTTGGTGTAATGAGCATGTGCCATTCTGCCTATCTAATAATCATACTTGGTGTAATAAGCATGTGCCATTCTGCCTATTTGATAATCAAACTTGGTGTAATGAGCATGTGCCATTCTGCCTATGTAATAATCGTGCTTGGTGTAATGAGCATGTGCCATTCTGCCTATGTAATAGTCATACTTGGTACAATGAGTATGTGCAATTCTGCCTTTGTAATAATCATACTTGGTGTAATGAGTATAGGCCATTCTGCCTATGTAATAATCATTATTGGTGTAATGAGTATGTGCAATTCTGCCTTTGTAATAATCATACTTGGTGTAATGAGCTTGTGCCATTCTGCCTATGTAATAATCATACTTGGCGTAATGTGTATGTGCCGTTCTGCCTATTTAATAATCATTCTTGGTGTAATGAGTATATGCCATTCTGCCTATGTAATAATCATTCTTGGTGTAATGAGTATGTGCCATTCTACTATAAAAAAATCATACTTGATGTAGTGAGTATATGCCGTTCTGCCTATGTAATTATCATACTTGGTGTAATGAGCTTTTGCCATTCTGCCTATGTAATAATCATACTTGGCGTAATGTGTATGTGCCGTTCTGCCTATATAATAATCATTCTTGGTGTAATGAGTATATGCCATTCTGCCTATGTAATAATCATTCTTGGTGTAATGAGTATGTGCCATTCTACTATAAAAAAATCATACTTGGTGTTATGAGTATGCGCCGTTCTGCCTATCTAATAATCATTTCTGGTGTTATGAGTATGTGCCGTTCTACCTATGTAATAATCATGCTTGGTGTAATGAGCATGTGCCATTCTACCTATTTAATAATCATACTTAGTGTAATGAGTATGTGCCGTTCTGCCTATATAATAATCATACTTGGTGTAATGAGCATGTGCGATTCTACCCATTTAATAATCATACTTGGTGTAATGAGTATGTGCCGTTCTGCCTATTTAATAATCATACTTGGTGTAATGAGTATGTGCCGTTCGGCCTATGTAATAATCATGCTTGGTGTAACGAGCATGTGCCATTCTGCCTATATAATAATCATACTTGGTGTAATGAGCATGTGCGATTCTACCTATTTAATAATCATACTTGGTGTAATGAGTATGTGCCGTTCTGCCTATGTAATATTCATACTTGGTGTAATGATCATGTGCTGTTCTGTCAATGTAATAATCATATTTGGAGTAATGAATATGTGCCGTTCTGCCTATTTAATAATCATTCTTGGTGTAATGAGTATGTGCCGTTCGGTCTATGTAATAATTATACTTGGTGTAATAAGCATGTGCCATTCTGCCTATTTAATAATCATACTTGGTGTAATGAGTATGTGCCGTTCTGCCTATCTAATAATCATAATTTAATGTCATTGCGTGTTTCTTCTGATTCGTTGTATGTGCACCTGTGGATTGTCTATACCAGAGGTCCCCAACCTTTTTGTCGCCGTGGACCGGTCAACGTTTGATAATTTTACAGGGGCCCTCTGTGGGTTAACCTTGATTGTTTATATTTTTGATTGTTTTGATTTAATAATTTTAATTTAATTGTATTTAAACATGCAAAAAAATAAAATAGTTACATAAAAAAGAAAATATAGTGAGTTAACATTTTAACTCACTAGAACTCATACTTAATTAGAACGGTGAATTTGATTATTTGCAACGAGACGGTTCCATCTGGGGGTAATAGGAGACAATGACACCCGAAAGTGTATTGCTTGTGTCCAGTTTATTCCGTTGTTTTGATTTGGTTGCTTTCACTGCAGAAAACCCCAATTCACATAGATAGCATGTCGGAAATGGCAATAGGGATTTAAGTGATGTGTTGGCAATCTCGTGGTATTCCTCCATGACTTTAATAAAGAACACTGGCAAAGTTGTTTTCTTGAAAGTAGTTTTAAGGCCGCCGTCATTTGCAATATTCAGCAGTTTATCTTCTTCTTGCACAGACATGCTAGACTCGCCTGGTTTGTTGGCAAATGGGTCGTGGATCCATTCCTTACCAGTTCATGGGTCTTTTGTGATTGGGAAGTAGCGTTCGAACTCTTTTAAAAGCAAATATCCATTTGATCCACGGTTCGTGCACCAACTGGAAGAAAGAATGCTCGGACTCAGTCTCGCCTAACATCCCCGCTAATGTCTGAAACACGTCCAAAATGCCTCTGTTCACGCGCCGTCCCAACAACTCCAGTTTGGTTTTAAATGCAGCTACTTTGTCTGCCATTTAGAAAACAGTTGTCATTATCTCATAAAGGGAGATAATTTGAGCAGGCTGAATATGTCACACAGGTAAGCCAGTTTTGCGAGCCATGCTTTGTCGCTGAAATGTGCTACCAGTGGTGACTTCTTTTCTGAGAGAAATCTTTGCACTAGCTCTCATAATTCAAATCTTATGGTTAACTATTTTCCTCTGGATAATCATCTTATTTATGTGTATAAGAGAAGGCATCTGTGCTCTGCGTCCATCTCCTCACCAAGCTGCTGAATTATGCGTGAGTTAAGGGCGTGTGCTTTGATGTGATTAATAACTTTAACGACATCAAACATTACGCTGTTAAATTCCGGTGACATTTCTCGGCTTGCCAGCATTTCCCTGTGAATGATACAATGCGCAGATTCACTATCAGGTGCAACTTCCTTAACCGAGTAGTTAAATCAGACAGTCTTCCAGTCATGGCAGCAGCTCCGTCTTTGCATATGCCGACACAAAAGGGCCATTTTAGTTGTCCTGATATATAACTATCTAGTTACAAGAACAGTTCTGCTCCTGTGGTGTTGGTTGACAAAGATAGTGCACATAACAAATCCTCATGCACAGCCTTCTGATAAAGATATCGCACGTAAGGAAGTAGTATTGCATTGTTGTAGATATCTGTAGATTAGTCAACCTGGAGTGCGTACCACGATGATGTATTAATCCTCTCCAACTACTGTGTCTCAATGTCTTCGGCTATTTCTTCAGTGCGCCTAGTCACAGTGCTAGCCGACAAAGGCACATGTGCTATCTTTTCCACAGCAGCCTCTTCTAGAAGTTCACGGCAAATGTCTTTAGTGGCAGACAAGATCAATTCTTCCCCAATAGTGAATGGCTTTTTAGCCTTAGCAGTACGGTTAGCCATCAAATATGATTCTCTCAGTGCATTCTCCTTTTTTGATGTGGTGGCCTTCATAAATTTCTTCTGTCCTTCGTGTTTCCATTTTTTTCTTTCAAAATACTCGAAGGGCTTTTCATTTAATCTAGGGTGTTGGGCGTTTTGAAGGTTTTATTGCTTCATTAGAGATGTGGTCGCCTCAAACTATGCAGTGCGGGATTGGTATGTGGGAATCACCTGTTCCGATAAATCCATATTTCAGGTAGGACAAATGCTATTGTCTGCTAAACGTTTTATGATTCTTTAAAGTTGAAGACACTGGGCTTTTTCTTTTTCCCAATTTAACTTTCTAACAACTTCTGTTGCGTACTCATGTTTGCTAATTGTGGGTTAAACTTGAGCAAACACAATATACACGTACACCCAGCACTGTTAAACAAATGCCGGTGAACAGAGAGAAGAAAGATATACACCTTATCTCCACCAAAGCTACAAAGCCACTTCCTCTTGTAGCCGCTCAGCTCCAGACGTGACCGAAATCTGCCCCGATATCACGATATTTTTGCGCATGCACAGTATTGGTGAGGCTTTAGATGACGTCTTTCAGCTCCGGATTATCCTCTTGTCAATGGAAAGTCACAAAAACCAGAGATAAATACACCACAGTAAATAAAATGGAAATAATTTAATGTTCCTTGGGCTGCCCGGTAACCATTTGATCCACGAACCGGTACCAGTCCGAGGTCTGGGGGATGGGGATCACTGGTCTATCCGCTACGATTGAGTGGTAAACAAGTGACGAATTATTTTTTTCTTTTTGTTGATAACTTTTTCTTTAACTCCACTTGTACTGTGCGGATTTGTTAACTGTGCTCGGAAATCTCGTCAATATTTCATTTTTGTCAAAAAAATCTGAAAGTCGTCCATTCTAATTATTTTAACCGTAAAGGTTGCTAATCGAGCTTGGATCAATTTGTGCTGCTACCAGCAGTTTTAATTGATACGTATTAGTGAATATCATCGCAACGATATTAATTTTCAAGCACCATCAGAGACACAGGCGAATATCAGCATATTTTCAACAATATTTCGGACAGGTGAGAGTATAATTGTTGCTGTGGTTAGGATTCTGATCGCACAAAGAAAAACAGTTGTTACTGAGGTAAGCCCACATATCATCTAGCACCAAAGATGTGGGTTTGTATTTCATGATAAACACAAACATTGGCCTGTTCTTTCTGAAAATTCAAACGTCGTATTTTCTATTTAATATGAAGCGACAGGTGGTAGCTTGCATAACTATTTGCTGTCCATGATCAATAAACTTTTTTGCTTGACATCTTTGGTGGATCATTTGACACCACGTGTCAGGCTCTAAGAAAATCATTATTATTCAGTTATTTGTTTGATCTGGTAGAACGAAACGGACAGAATTATATTCCTTAAACATATTTGTTTCTTGAGTAGATACAGAAAATATTTCAAGAGTGATTTCATGATTTTGAATTTACATGTAAAAAATGTGGTTCTTTATTTCCTCTTGCAATCAACCATGTGCTGGTGTGCATGCTAGTGTTTGTCTTGGGCATGCTCACAGTATGTCCATTGGTAATTATTTTCAGGAATTGGCATGCATTACTCCCCAATTCTTCCACGACTTTCAAATATGTATATAATACTGACTTGAGTTTAAGTTGCTACCTAAATAATACAACTATTGTATGTAATCAAAAACGCTTTTTATCGTTCTTTTTATTCTTAACAAGTTTACGTTTTGTTCTCTAGTGTAACATATACTCAAACATACAATATCGAATAGCTCCAAGTGATGGTAGAGCAGTCATTGATAATATAAATGATTCGTGTAAAACTATCAAAGTTAATATGTGATTCCTTATGTTTTTGGATGGAATTGGTTTGACATATTTTTGATGGACAGTTCTCTCTGACAAAAATGTACCATAGGGTGTGAACATTCTTTCCATACTTTGACACATCTTCGATCTCACGTGCCTGTGTTTGCATGTCTGTGAGTGTCTGTGAGAGAGAGAGAGAGAGAGAGAGAGAGAGAGAGAGAGAGAGAGAGAGAGAGCAGAATAGAAATTGACATATAGGCTTGCATGACGTACTTTTTTAATGGGAAAATAAAGTTATTTTAAAAGTGATAATATCTCTATTTTGAGATAATTTGTTCAATATCTTGGATGTATTGCATTGCACGATTTACTTTCTGTTCAATTATTTTAATTAGATAAGGACCCGTTTGAAGGGCGCATGATTTAACATGGTTGCTCTCCTTAAAGAAATCAGATGCTAGATGGCAATCATGGTCGAAGCAAGCCCAAAATATATTAGCAAGTATTAAACAAACTATGAAAAAATCTTTTCTTCATCATTCAAAACAAAAGTGTTGACACATAAGCTTATGGTCTCTACTAAAGATAGTGATAAAATAAAATACAAGGTGAATTAAAATTTTGACCTTCAATACTGGTCTTGACAAAATAATATTATAACTTCTGCTACTCGGATCTTAGCAGATTTTTTGGATTTTCCAAATTGATTGGATTCTCTTCGTGAATATTTGTTGTTTGTTTATTTTTTGTGAAGATTCCTTTGTCAAATTTGAACGTACTATTTAATGACCTGGTATCTTGTGTCGTCAATATTCCTGCGTATGAATAATTGTATTAAATTTTGTGTCCGCGTTCATACTTTACCACTATTCTTCTTGTGTCAGAATTGTACATAATATTCTATCCGGTTTATTTAACTAATTAAAATATAATTTATCACAATATTTAGTTAGCGCGCTTGATTTTCATGTCATAGCATGTCACGCGAAATTTATAACAGAACTCAATATTAAAACATTTACCAAGGCATTACTCATGATACCTTTTTGCCCAATTAACCATCGTTGATGCAACACTGTAGTGTTGGTCTTATACGCTTACAATCACATAGACGCATATCTTACGAAAATTGTTTTTCTGAAACAATGATAATTAATTCTTCAGGAGTATGACGTAGGTAGGTCAATAAAATCGTCATTGCCATATTAGAATCCCATCAAACGATTAACGATCGGATCCCTCTCATATCGACCATAGTTATTAATTGATTATCATACTCTGGATAAATCAAAATTGGTCCAGAAAAGAGTTTCGAATCATCATGCCAACTGGACGTACTTATGACGCTTTAACCAAGACTTCTTTGTTATGATCGCGTCGAAAGTTAAAGCAGTTCTACTAGATAGCCAAAATGTCAAGAAAAAATGGCAAACCCTGTAACATAACAGAATCACGCAATAGATAGAATTACATCAATCAATCTTGAATTATATTCATTTTTGCCAAGAGATCATGTGCGACATTTGTTTCCACAATGTGTGTGGCACAATCATTTGGTTCCACTATCATACTGACATCATGCTTTATATTAATAAGTACTATACTCTAGTGTCCAGTTTGTCAGGGAACTTTACATATTGTTGTGTTGTTAAACCTAGAAAGCAGGCAAGGAGTTAACTCTTATATGGACGCGAGGAAGGATCTCTTCCCATGCTAATGGAGGCAAGGAATGTACCTTTGTGTGTTTGAAATTATTAGGTCCAAAATCGTTTTGTATCACTTTAATGCAAATAGAAATATAGGCAAGTTTAATGGTAGTATTCATAATGGCTTCTAATTGGCTCGCAAGAGTACAGCAAAGTATTTTCTATGCTACCATTGTGCAGTCAAATTATGCGCTTGTAGGAATGGGCGTGTGAGCACACAATCTCCTTTATATTACTATCACCAGTGTCATGCAACACTACTAAACTATTATTAATACTGGAAAACAAAGACGAATACACCCAACAGCACATTACAATGAAACCATTCATACATTTATTCTTCAAAGTAATACAGTTATAGCTATCTTGTTGTAAAACAAACATGGGTACATACAACTTTATGCTTTATGACCAAATCAATACATAGCGGCTAAAAATAAAATTCTTTAAACACAGGGTCAGTTCATTATTGTGTGAATATGCCCATTTATCATGCGTATTCCATAATATACTTATAGGATGATCATCAAGTATATAAGGTCTGCACAAATAAAGAGTGAGCGTTATTTTCGGCGATGAAGTTTTTAATTTGTTTGCAATCTGATAGTTTAGTGACAATGACAATGATTGTTCAGGACGGATGACACCAATGTTTAAAAAGTGCCTGACTTTGTTGTTGCAAATACAAGTCACTAGTCAAAAAACAATTTTGCACATTTTGTCACCCACTTTATACACAAACTCATAGATATGCTAATGAGGGAACTCCTTACGTTTTAATTAAAATTGTTTTTAAGAGGAATTCTTTCGATCTGTGAGATACCACTAAATTATTCTTTTAAAATAGTAACTGAATACTCAGTATACATATAGTTTATGCCAGGAGACATGCATTCTCTGCAACAATGTTCATTTTGTCTTGTTCGGTTCAGTTTAAAGAGCTTTGATAATTTTCTAAGGTTATTTAAGGTAATATTTTGTTTTAAGAACCTTAAACACAATATTCACTTAAACAGCATTATTGCATAAGAAGATTTATACTGGTCTGCATATTCGCATAGCACGAACAGTTTCATGATAAAGTTCAGAGAAGCACAATTTCAATAAATATGAATTCAGATCGAGGAAATCGTTTATTTTGTAACCCTGCCAATTATATTTATTACGACTGATTGCAGCCCTGAAACAACTTTCCGACTTTTGTTTGTCACTCGTGAAGAACAGACAGGGTTACGCTTGCTTTGTGTGTCGACAAATACAATTTATGAGTCAATGATATGGGTTCGATTTAGAAAGCATTACTTCGAAGTTTTGAATTAAAGTTTTTATTACCCACTTCAACATTGAATGAACTAGTGATAAGAGTCGTGTAAATCTTTAAAAGCAAATATTTTTATTACAATATGCAGTTTGTCGTTTTTTCAGCATGTCTGTCCGTGAAAAACACTAGTAATAGACACGTGATTGTGCAATATTTTGTAAATATTTGTTCCCTCATCGATTGCACTTCCATAACTTTGTATGCTGTTGCTATCAGAACATAACTGAGTGAAAGGAACGATGACAAGGTCTGAACAAATGATATAGACTGATCCCCGTCTTTTATTTCAGCTTATATGTTATGATCACACAAAGCTGGTCACGATGGCCAGTGCAGAACTTGCTTTTCCTCGTTCGAGTAGGTCGAAATGAGTCACATGCGATGTAGGGAAGCATTTGTAGTAACTCTGAGTTTTATTACATGGATTAAATTAAGCAACACTTCCTGGGATAGAGGTCGTTATGATTATGCTACGAGTACTTGGCAATCGGCTGGTGTTGCACAAAGCATTCATTATTATTCTGTAGAGACATAAACAAACTCGAAATTAAGAAAATCACCAGGTAATTTCTTTCTTTTTCTTTTTTATTGTAGTCTCGTGCAAGAATATAACATTCCTGCACCGCTCATATTGTTTCCTGTATTGCTATCTCGTCCAGGACTTTGAAAACAAGCCATGTGCGACAGCTTTTTGTTTCTTCCAAAGACCGTATTCAGGGAATTGGCAACTTTTATTAACAAAGTTATATTTTTAGAAGTAATTACTCTAGAAAATACAGAATGAACCTTGTGTGTGTGTGTGTGTGTGTGTGTGTGTGTGAGAGAGAGAGAGAGAGAGAGAGAGAGAGAGAGAGAGAGAGAGTAGTCAAAAAGGATTTGGTAAAAGGTCCTCTACTTTCTAGCAAACAAGCAATGTAATTCAGAAAAATCATGTACTACTTACGATTTTCTTCGACTTTCTGCAAAAGTAGAATATACAGGTCAATTGACTTTTCAACTATATCTCCGCTGCCGAATGACTCGAAGATATTTTACTCGTGTATAACAAACAAAATCATAACTCCACTCGTGCACTTTGATCCCACTGTCGAGACCATTCGCCAAGGAAATTCAGTTTCAACCGTTGAATCCGGTAATGTTCCTTATCTATTTCTATAGCCTATAATAAACATAATTCGTCTAGAGCTATCACTTCTGCAAAACTAAAGATGGAGAGAAATAAGTTGTTATATTCAGTCTCCACCTGAATTAGTGAAAATACAATCTTTCCAGTCTTCTCTGTTAGTAACTCCATAATATAATCATGATTAACAGACAGAATATCGTCATAGTTATTCATCTTTTCCATTCCTACTGTTACATATTACTTATCAGTAATTTTCTACAAATCTATTGATTATAGGGTTTAATCCAGTTATAACGAGTTATTGTTTTAATTACGGCTGATTTCATCTTTATTACTTCAAGGCCCTAACCACTGAATATAGTATGGTGCCACTCCCCACCCAACGTTCTTCCGATAAAATATGCAAATCAAAAAAAAAAATAAAATAAAAGCTAAAAATGTGGGAAAATACCAGTGCTGTCATCGTTCCAATTCAAAATGCAACTGGAAGCTGTGATACGTCATCTCCAAGAAACTCAAGTATAAGTCGAAGCATTTATATGTCTCCCCCAACAAAATCTTAAATATAAATGGAAGTTGCAACATGGCCTGTCTAATTTGCGTGTCCACATTACATTTATAATTGTCACAATATTGTTCTCCGACGGCATTATGTTATTTCATTTAGGATCGGAATCATGCACTAGTGTTTGAAGGCACATCACACTACCAAATGTTCTCGAGCTGAAGCATTTTTAATAATGTGAAATGTTCAGGCCATCTGTGTGTGTGTGTGTGTGTGTGTGTAAAATATCTTGTCAAACTAAGTAGATACGCGCAATTCGCATACTTTAATAGATTTTAACTTGGAGTTAGCATGAGCTATGAATATACTTAGAAAATGTTTTGTAGGACTACGTCATTATTGCTTCACGCATTATCATCTTCATTACTGTTGTATCGAATTATCTAATTGAAAAGTTGAAAAGGTGTTATAAAAACACTGCATGAACCTACTTCCAAGTAGAATATAGCGCTAATTGTTTATACAGAAATGATACTATAAATACAACATTAAAATTGTATTATCTTGCCTTGTATTATTAACTCAACGGCCTCATTTTTAACAAGACAGGCTCTAAAGACTATATAAAGTAACATAAGAGTCTTGAGATGCATTGATTTTGAACCGCAATGATTTCAGTAATATCGTGCTTCCTCTATAAACAAAATAAAAAATTTATTGAGGTAAATATGTGTGTAATTTTTTTTATAACAAACAGTAGATTAATTAGAACCTTAATTACTTTTAATGTATGAGATGGACTTTCCCAGTTATTATCTATTGATATCATCTACTGTTCACATTATATTTATCTATTTATCTAATTATATATTCATCTATATATTTTTTGTCAATCAGCCCATCTATCTATAGCTGTGTGTGTGTGCGTGTGTGTGTGTGTGAAATGCACCAAGAACACATATAATTAATGCAAGAAATCAATATTAAAACTGAAAATGTCCTTGTCTTGCATATTCATTCGAAAACATATGGAAAGAAACAAAAAAAATTGAAAAATGGGACTGATTGTTAAATGTTTACACAGCCGGCATGCGAGGATGTCAAGTTGTCAACTATGCGAGCACTCAAATGAAGTTGTATAATTCCAGGGTCTACCTAGGTCAGGGCGAACTTCTTGACATTTACATTTACAAATCTGTGTGCTCCAAACAAATTTTCTCAACAATAAATAGCTAAATGTTGAATATATATATATATATATATATATATATATATATATATATATATATATACATATACATATATATATATATATATATATATATATATATATATATATATATATATATATATATATATATACATATATATATATATATATATATATATATATATATATATGGATATACATATATATATACATATATATGGATATACATATATATATACATATGGATATATATATACATATGGATATACATATATATATACACATACTTATACATATATATATATATATATATATATATATATATATATATATATATATATATATACATATATATATATATATATATATATATATATATATATATATATATATATATATATATATATATATATATATATATATATATATATATATATATATAGTTCAAATTGATGAACAAAACTCCTAGATGATACATAGAAGTTAAAAAAAATATGTCACAAATAGGTTGTATTAAAGTTATACATCTTAATATTGCATTATTAACCATAAAAATGTTAACATAATTTATGATTTCGTTAATAAAATAAAAGTAATTCAAGGCACATAACTGAATTTTGAACTTAAAGTAGACATCTTTGCTTTGCTGTATTGAAATAAGTTGGCATAAAACATCCAACATTAACCTGAATGTTCTCATGCTATCATTACTGCAATTAATCACAAAAAACGGCAAAAGTATCTAGATTTTGTAAATACATCATTGCATACAGAAAACTTCTTATATTTGAATCTTGTAAAGTTTCTGGGTTAGAAACTAAACATGGAAAATAATATCGCATGTGTATGCTATATGCACATGAATCCAATAGCATAATAGAGAACAGTCTCACTAGGTGCTTACAGTTTTCAATTATTTATGCTAGCAAAAAACTGTATAAGATATTTCGCCAAGTAACAAAGTCATAACACGGATAAGAAATGACCCACTTGATCTTTAGTATCTTTACCGTCGATTTGTTTATTTGATCAAATATATGTAACATAAAGATCTTTATAATCCTTATTGTGCTTGAAAATAGTTCGTTAAGCTCTATAATCCACGATGTATAAGACCACCGCAATTATTACACAATGAATGAGAATATTTTATCTTGAATAGCAGGCTCCTCCTTTTGGAGCAACCAGGTCGAAGGAGTGAAGCAGCCAGATACCTCCTGACAACCTAAAGGAAAATGTCAAGGAACCCACTCCTTCCATCCGTGACCACTAGAAGTACTAGGACAAAGAGGTCATGCTACACATTTCTGTCCAGATCTTGACCATTTACTAGCAGGAAATTACAAAATGCTTAGTATATTTCATGCAAACGCAAATACAAAGTATTATCGGTTGTAAAATCCATGCAATTTTTAAAACAACGAATTAAGGCACGTCTATTAATTCTTGGTCTCGTTGTACGCATTAACTTTAAGTATTAAGAGCAACTGGATACATTTTTGGCCCCCAGTTTAATTAGTGTGTACGTAGCAAGCAATTACCTTACACACGGGTGTAAAATGACACACGTACAGTGAGGTAATTTATTTGGGATCAGAGTATCCTTATTTTGTCTTTAACAGGAAATAACCTTCTAGAACGATCGTGTTGTTGTTCAAACAAAACATAGCTTCAAAAACCTAGATCTAGACTCAAAGAAACATTTAATTCTATTAATAATAATGATGATCTTAACGCCGTACATAGAGATTGTAATTTATATGTGTTTTGGCTGTTTGCACAAACATAGATGAAGTCAGTTTTAGGCAATGTCATTTCCAACATAAAATTTTACATTACAATGGCATGTAGTGAAATAAAATTTAAAATAAAAACTGTCAAAAAGATCATATTAAATATACATAATAATATAAACCAATCTTGATTATTTGTCACTAAGGAAAATTCTTAACTGACCTCGATATGAACCACAAGATCAAAATGATTTATATTAAATGAAAGAAACAGTAGCTGGTTAAATCATAGAAGAAAGTATTACATATAACCACTAACTAAATATGCTAAAACACATATAAACACTAAGTAAATATACTAAAATATGTACTATGACAAAGTCACGCGTTATAAAACAGAGCATAATGTGCAGAATATGACTCTAGAGAAATTATATTCGTACTCTACGTAGCTTCGAACCCAGATCCACACGTAAATGGCACCAATCGCCATGCCTGCAAGTACTAGCCCATATACCGTCACGACTAAGCACGCATCACCAAAATATAGTGGCACTGAGTCGGTATTATATGAGCTCGTGCGTAGCGAAACACTCGCATGACGACCTAGTAAATAATTATATATATATATATATATATATATATATATAGATATAGATATAGATATAGATATAGATATAGATAGATAGACAGACAGACAGACAGACAGACAGACAGACATACACACAGTCGTTCCGGATTCCTATGAAAGAAATCAATTTAGATAGGATTTTGTATTCAAAGAATTATAAATATATACCAGACAGTACATACAGTGCTATCCCTGGATTTTGTAGTAGAATCTTGATAATTGTGGGCAGAAAAAAATAGTTTAATACAAACAATACTATTATACAGTTTAGATTTTTTTTGTTACGTTTCACAAAATCAATTATTTTTGCTTCTTCTTGTTACAGAGATTGGGACCATATAGTCGTAAGAGAAAGATTAACGCACGCAATAATTATCTCATATAATTAAAGTTTAGCTTGTATGCGAGGGAGAGAAAGAGAGCGAGGCAGAAAGAGTGAGGGAGAGAAGAATGTTAAATAACTGTGTTATCTGATATTCGTAATTATATCGATTATATTGACAGGTTTTAGACATATTTAACGCACATGATATTCTTCTTCTAAGCAAAACGTTTTGTAATACTTGTCAAGCAACTTATACTTTACCAAACTTTTATCAAATATGCCTGTTGATTTAATTTTTTGCGTGATTAAATTTATTTATAAAGCCATTTTCAGTTTTCAAAATCATCGTCAAATATGGTTAGTACATTTTTGATACTCATGCACAAAGTAGGCGTTAGGTAATTCTTCAGATCTTGTGAATTAAGTAGCAATAGATCGCACACTTTTCCGGAAGTCGTTAAAAATGTAAAACGACTGACTGTATAATTCACATTGCCCAATCAGAAGACTCAATACAATGACGTTCAAAACTTCAGGAGTGGATACCCTATTTATATTCATTGTTGTTATCAACTCACGTTACATCTTCATTCTGAATGAAAATCTAACAAAGTGGGGATGGAACTGATGTTTAACGGCAAAGCAACAAAAACAGGTTATTTAGTTCCGAACCTATTGAAGTAAAGTGCCTTACCCAGTGCAAAGTAGTGTAGGCATCCTGGGCCATTTCAATGACAGGACTCGAAACCTTCAGACTGGAGTAATAACCATTGAGCAACTGTCGCTCATAAAATCCATTATAATCTTTTATGTATTTACAAAAGGTGACACTTATGAACAATGTTGACATTATATCACTTTTGAAGTAACACAAAAGCTCATTTGTAAATTTAAATGCAAAATTATATTTTGACTCCTTTGATCACAATATCGTTTCATGGAACAATCATTATGAAACTTCCCCTGCTACAAGTTCTTACGGATCAACTTCATATAAATAAGTGTAGCAATCCCGTATACTTATAGCTATAATTGTGCAGATAACAATTTTCATAATTATTAGTTTCCTTTCTCTCTCTAAAGAAAATGAAAACGGACCGAATTAATATTTCTTTCAACTTATAACACTGCTGAAAATTCGGTTGCAAGAATACATTCATTGTGCCGATGCTGATTGGCAAAAAGAGCTCATTCTTATCTTATTAATGTATAAAGTGTTATTAAAAAGATTCCTTGCAGTGTTTCAGTTATTTTCTAACTAGGAACTCTTTCACCAAAACATGACATCAAATGAGGGATAAGTACAAAGAAAGTGCTTTTTAAAATAGATCCTTATATGACATGACGTGCTAATAACACGTGATATTTACTCATCAAAGCTGGAGTTGCTTGTATTCACGTCATCTGAAACTTGAGTCTTCATCTTCATGAAATTGCACTGAAATTAACTACAAATACTTTTTAGTTTTCCTTGTTGAAACTTTAAATATCCTATGTCGTACCCAACTTGCACTGGAACGAAAAACACTAGAAATTTAAATTTGTCTTATCTTATTAATGTATAAAGTGTTATTAAATTTATATTTGCATGTGAAATACAATTTGGGATGTTTTAAGAAAAGTTTCTGCAAATACGATTTTTATGTATAATTATTTCACATTGTCCTAGCGTATTAGTTATTTTAATTGGAAAGTAAGCATAAAAGATAAAATGGACTAAAACGAAAGATTTGATCTGATAAATGTATATATTATACTTTAGTAACTTAAAATTTGTGTCACTCATAAACAAGTGAAAGAGAAGATTTAGTTTGCAAATGTAAATGTATAATTTAACATATTCATATTGGTCTGGACGGCATCGAAATAAAATTCCCAGATTTACGCACTGAAAAATGGAACAGAATTCTTTATGTAGTATTCCTAAAAGGCGAAAGAGATATCAAGTTAGCAGACCTGTCTGCATTTTCGAAGGCATACTAGTGTCGTATAATTGAAATATCTATTGAATGTTTACACAAATACTTAGCCATATAAGTATCAAATTTGCATGCGAATTATAAGACAGTGCAAACTGAAGCTGTGTCTTACGTAACCAAAGTGCATTTTAAACACAAAGAGTAAAATTGCAAGTACAATTATATGAACAGCATAGGATGATGTTAAATGACTACCTATTTTAAATGGAATCCATATAGCGACTTCAATAACAGAAGACTCGCAATCGTATAAAACCAATGAAACTGTTTAAATGATTTCAATTGAAATGTGTTTTAATATCGGTTTAAAATTATCACTTGATAAAAAAATACTGAAGTTACTCAAAAGTAAGGACGATACTAGTGTCTTGATCATTACTCCTTAATGGTGTATGTCATTATACCATCATTCAATATGCCAGTCTGTGTTATGAAAAGTGTGTAATGATGGCAAATATGATATTGGTATAGCAATCCAACTAGGATTCATCCTGGCTCAGATGTTAGCGTCTCAGGTTCGATATCGAAAGGATGGTAGTTCGAGTCATTTCATCTGATAACCCAATATTGATCTTCCATTGTAAGTGTTTAATGTCAACCTTAAATACAAGTTCATCAAACAACAACGTTCTCCATTCCTGATAAATATGAACCTAGGCTCCATTGTCCACTATCATACTGGTGGATAACTTATAAATTCAGAATACCCAAAACTTTGGACTCGTAATTCTTTAGATGAATCTAGTAGTCATTAGTCAGTGGTTGAAGGTTTAGATTACTGAAATACGGTGGATGTTAAGAATATTTTGCAACTCTTCTAACACCACATTTAAAGAACATACTGAGCTTGCTTCAGTCAACATCAAAATAGTAAATTAATTCTCATAAAGCTGTAACACCTACCATACTTGGCTGCCAGTATTAATGGTGGAGAAAGAAGTCAGGAAATCAACGGAAAGAACCACCGACTTACGAGAAGCTACTGGCAAGCTTTCTCACATATCCACATTCGCCGAATCCTAGACCCGAACCACGCAGACAGAGGTGAGATGGCAGTGATCCGTAACGGACAGCGCTTTAGACCACTCGGCCACTCGGGGCCCCTTAGAAAAGTAGAAATAATAGTGGTAATCCAGAATCTCATTTTGATTGAATCGATATCCGACAGGCATTAAGCGACTAGATCTATATGATTCCTCCGCGTCTCAATATTCATAATAATATATTTTGTTAACATTGTTTGTGTCAGAAGTGCCGTAACCTTTACTGTAACATGAGTCCAAAAACGAGTATTGAACAACTGTCCATAATTAAGTGATTTCATCAACTTCCGTGACTTTCAGATTATGAACTTTTATAAAACAAGAATTTTTCTTCGTTGTGTGAATGCGTATATATGCCTCTGATTGTGGTATGGTGCTGTTGCACTTGGTGAGTCTGTATATTCGCAGTTTATAACCACTACGGAATGCATGTAAATTTGTACAAACATGAATGACAGTCAATTCAGCACAGGTTTTCAATGTTAATGGAAACACGAACTGTTCATGGCTTTGTTGGCAGTGTAGCTAAATAATAAATACAGCCTGTATTTAATGAAGTAACATTTTAAGTAAGTAAGTGTGTGTGTGTGCGCGCGTGTGTGTGTGTGTGTGTGTGTGTGTGTGTGTGTGTGTGTGTGTGTGTGTGTGATAGAGAGAGAGATTTGGATTGTTAACGGTAGTTTAAAATTTTTCCAATCATTTCACTACCGTATCTTCGGTGTGGGAGTTTATAGCGATGTCGTGAAATGAGGCATGAAGCCGCATACATGTAGCTCCATGTAGCACCAAGTAACTTTATTATAACACCAGGTTAACCAGTCCAAATAATAACCGCTTTTATTTCCGAGTACCTACCGAGGCAACTGCAAGTACAATTTTATAAGACTTTGTTATAACTTGGCCTAGCTTTGAACCCTCTCTCTTTCGAGGCTAACACTATATGCACTATGCTATCAGCGAGCGAGCGTGCCTTCATATTGTTGTTGTTCTGGGGCTTAACGCCATTTTTCAGCACCGATAGGTTATACATGCCGGCCAATATTAATGATGGAGGAAGAAACCAGGAAATCAGAGGAAAGAACCACCGAGAAGCTACTGGCAAGCTTTCTAACATATCCAAAATCGCGGAATCTTAGATTCGCACCCACGCGGACAGAGGAGAGTTGGCAGTGATCCATAATGTATAGCGTTTTTAACCACTCGGCCACTCTGGGACCCTGTGCGCGCGCGCGTGCGTGCGTGAGAGAGAGAGAGAGAGAGAGTACTTTGTCATTATATGGTTAGGCATGAAGAACTCGCAGAAATGCTAACGAAGATTTTGAGATGCAATTAAAACACACTCGTCACCCTCTACATCTTTCAATTTCGATAATTTTGAAGGTATCTTGTGTTTAGGTTGCGTCATAACCGGGTAGAATTATTACCGAGGTGATATGATGTTGCTCTTTTGTGTTACACACAATTTTAATATATACCATTCCTTTGTGTGCTATTGAAGCAGGATAATCATAATAATTTAGTTAGCTATATTGCACCCCGAGTAGTCAAAAGTGCTCACCGCTACATGTCACTACTTTCTCAAGTGTCTGCGTAGGTTCAAATCCTGGACTTTCCAAATGAAGATATGTGTGTAACCTTGCAACGAACTTTGTGCGGGTTGTTGGGTTGTCAACGAGTTTTTCTGGGTTCTTTCTAAACCAAATTAATAGCCACCATATAACCCGTCGTGTGCTGAACATGGCATTGAACTCTACATCAACAAATAATATATGTTTTGCTTTGTATTGATATCATTGTAAATAAATCATCATAACAGAACTAGTATTACTAAGATGCCCATAGTTTTGGAGTGAGAGCCATTACGATAACTAGCACAATGAAAGTTGATACATCAATATGTATCTTGACTAGCCACTGCATCTGCATTCTGTCTACTCTTCTTATATCTATGCCACTTGAGAGCCTCGTTATCGCTAATTCGCCTGACCATGTGGTCATATTAGTAATGGGATTTCAATGAAAGGCTTCTGCAGATATTATTTTCTGCTGAATGAATTAATGTTGACCTTTAAATAGAATATAGTCCTATTGGCAGACATGCTGAAAAATGTATTATTGCCAATAATTCTGAAAGGAAAGTAATATCGACATGGATTTTTCACCACAAACATTTCGTTGGTGTACTGGTGGTTCTCAGTAAGATGTTTATAATGTTTGAAGAACAAATTACTTATGGGTTTCAAAATCAACGTTCTATATGTGTTTTCATTTGCATCTGGCATTGCTAATCGTTTTCTGAAATATAAACCCAATGTAAATACACACTCCTATGAAACTTATTCACATATGTACACGTTCTCTTTTGTTTGTTCTATAATATTAGAAAATATCTAACAAGAGACAGAATGTAAATTGACTGACAGATACGTCATACTAAACTACACATTTAGTTCGCTTATACCTCCGGTTCTGAGACAATATTTTGCTTATATAGGTTACATATTTGTTTTCAACATTTATATGCAGACATTTGCACATGTTATATAATGTCGAAATATTTGTAATATTGACGTAGCTACATATGTGTTTAAAAGTTAGCAATAAATATGTTCGATAGTTAGCAGTAAATGTATTTGATAGTTAGCAGTAAATGTATTTAATAGTTAGCAGTAAATGTATTTGATAGTTAGCAGTAAATGTATTTGATAGTTAGCAATACATGTATTTGATAGTTAGCAATACATGTGTTTGATAGTTAGCAATACATGTATTTGATAGTTAGCAATACATGAGTTTGATAGTTAGCAATAAACTTATTTCATAGTTAGTTATAAATGTGTTTCATAGTTAGCAATACATGTGTTTGATGGCAATAAATGAGTTAGATAGTTAGCAATACATGTGTTTGATAGTTAGCAATACATGTATTTGATAGTTAGCAATACATGAGTTTGATAGTTAGCAATAAACTTATTTCATAGTTAGTTATAAATGTGTTTCATAGTTAGCAATACATGTGTTTGATGGCAATAAATGAGTTAGATAGTTAGCAATACGCATGTTTGATAGTTAGTAATAAATGTGTTTGATAGTTAGCAATAAATGCGTTTGATAGTTAGCAATAAATATGTTTGATGGTTAGAAAAAAATGTGTTTGATAGTTAGCAATAAATGTGCTTGATAGATGGCAATACATATGTTTGATAGCAATAAATGCGTTTGATAGTTAGCAATAAATGCGTTTGATAGTTAGGAATAAACTTGTTTCATAGTTAGATATAAATGTGTTTGATAGTTAGCAATAAATGCGTTTGATAGTTAGCAATAAATATGTTTGATAGCAATAAATGCGTTTGATATTTATCATAAAATGTGTTTGATATTTAGCAATAAATATGTTTGATAGTTAGCTATCAATGCGTTTGAAAACTAGCAAAATTATGCGTTTGATAGTTAGCTACATATGTGTTTGGTAGTTAGCAATAAATGTGTTTGATGGTTTGCAATAGATGTGTTTGATAGTTGGCAATTAATTCGTTTGATAGTTCAGAGAGCAGGTTGCGCTTAATATTTATAACGTACATGTATCTAGTTGTTTTTATCATTTGCTAAGTACGCGAGAAGTATTCTGGATGTCATTGAGATTTACCATTTTCACCATACTCAGTCTATTCCAACATATTGTGTTCTTCTGATTCTTACATGTCATGACATTACTCGTCATCTACAAATGGACAGATTGCTTCTTTAAATGCTTATCTTCTTTGAATCAGGTAATGAATATTGGAATGACTTTAAATATTATGTATATGCATAGAAATAAAAAATTTTCTTGCTAGCTTACTGACTTATGATTTCGTTACAAACGTATTTGATAGACATATTGTTAGGTAACAACTTGTATAATCATTAGAAGTATATTGTTCTTAACCTTGTTTTCATGGTTTATCAGGTTTACTATTAAACCTACTTGTAATAACTCATGGAAACAAAACTGTACAATATATTTATGTCATACAATCAAATATATGTATGTATGTATGTATGTATGTATGTATGTATGTATGTATGTATGTATGTATGTATGTATGTATGTATGTATGTATGTATGTATGTATGTATGTATGTATGTATGTATGTTAATAGTTTTGTGTCGATAATCAATTCTAGTTTGCAAAATGCCCAATAAGATTGTTTTTCTTGGTATACTGATAAAAAGTCCAACGCATTATCTCTTCTCTCTCGTCATCACATCACTCTTAACCTGAAACTATTTTCGTTCTTTGACTCTGTAACATGTTTGATTTCGATATTAAGGAATATGAGTTTTGTAATGGGACCAATTTCACAGTTGTTTCACCTCTAATGATATGAAACAAATTAAGGACCATTGGTTTTTGAAATGTTAAATACTTTTACCATGTAAAAGCACATGTGGTTTCTTGATATTACATAAAAACATTTAGAATAATGTGAAATATCATGATATGCTAGAGTCAAGACATAAACAGAATATATAAGCACGCTTCCATACTACCAACAGTAAAACGCTTACTGGATCCAATTTCTTTCTTTCATAATCCGAATGCATTTTAACGTATTATGCCAAAATGCAATAAATGTTTAATGAACTAATAACGATTGATTTCACCAAACGTATTTCTATAACATAGTAATCTAAAGAATACAGTAAAATTATATCAGTAAGTCTGTTTCGGTTTAATATAAAATTAATTACATAACATTTCAATGTGGATACAAAACTTGATCCTATGATGTGCTCAACCAAACATTTCTCTAAAAACAAGAAAAATATCCGTGTAATGTCAAAGCCTGTTCCACTTGATTATTGTATTAAAAGCTAATACCACAGTCTTTGTTGACACACGCTTAATAACTGTTACTTTTTATATGCGTGTCGATTTGTTAAGCGGTCAAGTTCAATCAATACAACTATGACGCATTAGACATTTGACGAGTTAGAAAAATACGACACTACTTGACATTATCCAGTTTGCTAAATAAAATAATAGAGTTTTTATTAGTAAATCATCTTTTGTTTAAGGTTAAATCTAAAGAACATCGCAAAACGTCAAACTTGCATGCAACTTACAGTCACTGGATATCGGAAACAAGGCTTTACCTTTAAAAGCTCAGGCTACTTAGTTACTAGTTACGCACTTTTCGTCGTCAGTTTATTATATATATATATATATATATATATATATATATATATATATATATATATATATATATATATATATATATATTCCAATTGATTTCTCTCTACATGTCATATTTGCAGAACACATGTAGGTTCTTTTCCTTGTTGTGTTCCTAAAAGTTTCGTTGCCATCCTTTCTTTTAGAAATAATCATTAACTGGCAATGATGGGAAAATGTTTGTGTTTCTGTGTGTGTGATTTGAAATTTTAACAGAGATTTAACAATGTTTCAGTCCTTATCGCCACGATGTCTGCAATGTGGTAGTTTACAGTGATGTTTAGAATTGGAGCATCATGCCGCAGACACGTAACATGATGTCTCACCGAGTCAAAATATTCTAACACTAGGCCGACTAGTCTTAACCTCTTAATATTGAGCTCCAAAAGAAGCAGCTGTTAATACCATTTTTATAAAACGTTAGTGGGACTCAACCAGTGATTAAACACACGACCTAAATTCATCCCAAGAGGACGCTCTAACCATTTGGCCAACAAAGAGGTCTGATGATGGAGATGTAAATAATACAAATACAAATCACAAAGCAAGATTAAAGTCATCTGTCTCTGAAATATTACTCGATATAGTAGTAACTATAGTCATGCCATCAAACCCAACAACCCTCATTTCATTCTTCTTATAATATAATTGTATCTAGCTCTTCATCATGGCATATCGTATGTATGTATGTATGTATGTATGTATGTATGTATGTATGTATGTATGTATGTATGTATGTATGTATGTATGTATGTATGTATGTATGTATGTATGTATGTATGTATGTATGTATGTATGTATGTATGTATGTATTGCTGCCTAACTGCTTGTTCAAAGTAACAGAAAGAAAATGTGAAGACTACATGCTATGTATATTATAACGAAAATAATTTATTTCGCTAGAAAGCATGAAGAAAAGGTAGATATATGAAACAAGACTTACGATTTACGAAGGAGTTCCAAAAATGTGTTCTGAAGATAAGAAAAAACTTAAGTCAGGTGATCAAACAATTCTATATTGATACAGTCTTAAGTTCAGTTTCGGTTAAAGATGGCGGATGACGACGTCATTCGAAGACTAATAAAAGATGGTCCCAAATTTTAAAAATGAAGCACAATTTTTTTTGTTCCGTTTCAATTTATAAGAAATTCTGAAAATTTCTTTGTCCTAAGCAGTAGCGTTGTTCAGCAGGTAAAATAATTATTTAGAAAATAGACTAAGTACAATTATCTCCACTAACAAAACATATGTCGTGCTACATAGACATGCGAACAGAAAACTTCTTCCAGAACAAAAATACCTTTTCTAACGTAATAGAAGCTATGTGACTTTCTATGGTGTTGCAAACGGTGACTGAACTGCACTTACGGCTACGACTGAACTTTCTTACATATAACTAAGCGTATAAAAGCAACTAATACGTCGTTTGATGTGCACGCGCACGAAGGACACATGTAATTTCGCAATCCATTTGGACATTACTAAAGCCTGACCAAGTATCAGCCAATCATTAACATTGCTACTTCTGAATGTTTACTTGCGAGGAATTTACTATCATCCAAAGCTCCTTCTTATATGAATCATATTTATGATTTAAGTAAACACAATGTTTCTAACAAAATATTAGACCAATGCTAACATAATAATAATAATAATAATAATAATAATAATAATAATAATAATAATAATAATAATAATAATAATAATAATAATAATAATAAGCTTGTCGAATCCTTTGCCGTATTTCTACCTTGGTGACTTGGTCTTCGCATGAAACTCCATGGATCTTTCGGAAGCATCTTATCTATGTGGCCTGTAACCTTTTCTCTAAGTCAGCTGTTATGGCCCATAATTCACAGGTATAGAAACATATGGAGATAACCATTAAAAGCATCAGTCTGACCTTTGAACTAAGTGCGATGTTCTTGTCATCCAGATGGTTTTTAGTTTTGTCAGTGCTTCTATTGTCTGGGCAATCCTGGAGAGTTCTTCAGAGTTTGTTCCTTCATTTGTTACAATTCTGCCCAAATACTTGAAGCTGTGTGCTATTTCTATCTTCATTCCTTGGAGCCTGATGTCAGTATTAATACCCTTGCTGTTATCGGTCAGCAGTTTGGTCTTCTCTGCACTCATTCCCACGCTGTATGCAGTGTAGGTTTTATCGAGGCTTTCTATTAACCTACTTATTTCATGTTTATGTCCTGCTGGTCCATCAATGTCGTCGGAAAAACGTAAGTGGGTGACTGTCTGCCTCAAATACTGACTATCCCTTCGTGCTTTTCAACCTCGTCAGCCATGTTTCTCTCCAGAAAAATGTTGAATAGTGTGGGAGAATGCATACGTGTGAGTGTGTGTGTGTGATCTTGGACACATTTGAATACATCAAACCCACAAACTTTATTTGTTAAAGACACATTATCCAATCAACTGGTATAAAAGTATGCTCATCTTTCTATATCTGTGTGACTAGGTTAATACTCAATAAATGATTCTTTGATTTTTGTTAATGAATATGCAGATGGAGGATAATATTGAAAGGATTCTCCTTCTTCATGTCATGAATTATTATGCAGCCATGTGGCAAAAACGATTATATTAACTGTAATTCTTGTAAATTATGCTAACTGGAGTTAAGAACTGCATTTGATCAGGGGACATAACTTGCCCTTGACTGTCTTGTGCAGAAAATAGCTTCGTACCTTGTACAACGTATAAAACAGTAATACTTGATGTCTGATGCGGTATCTGAAGAAGCAATTGCATACATGAGAAGAACATGGAGACGACAATTGCAGTTGGGCAAATATATTCAATAATTGCATATACAGTTATTGCTTGGAATAGTTTAATATATGGTGATAATTAACCTGAAACAGAAATAGGAGTTTAAAGAGATGACTGACTGACATAAATTAAATAATAACTCGAACATAACAGCTTATATAGTTGTTGTTAGTGACATAGGTAGTCGTTTTTACTTTCTGGTCATTCATTTGAAAATGAGAAAGTTTAGTGTAAGCTCGCGAATGGTTCAACGACATTCAACTTCATCCAGTTCATATCTTTTTTTACAATAAGATTATAGTTTGTTATCAGTAATATTTTTCATGTCATTTAAAAGGCTTAACTTTTAATTCCGTCTTTCTGCCAGAGGGTTAGGAGATTTGTATCAAATTCAACAGTTTGCCACACATTGTCATATTTTGATCATTCTCTGTTATTGATATTTAAATAGATGAGTATATATTAAATGATGTAATCTTATTACATAATTGCAGAATTAGTGCTATGATAACATTAATTTATACCTTTGTTGAAACAATTAGGTTTTATAAAGTTATTGCTCGTTTTAACTTTGTATGCACATACAGTTGTATAGACTAACTTCATTCATTATTTTGCAATAGTACACATATAAATCGGAGGTACATGAAAATTAGTGTTCTTTACTTTTCCATATTCTGAATCCAATATAATTATCACAAGATAGTAGGCATTGTGATTAAACCTAGCGTCAACCTTGCAAGATATTCAGAATTATATGTGACGTTTATTGAATTAGCTATTGGAACATATGAATAGTGGCTAAATCCAACACGTTTTGGTTAGTTTTCGTTTTGCCCGTGAAGCAGAGATTATATATAGGCATTGTTTTGCCATATGCACTGTAACTTTTGTTATATTCATCAATATTAAAGTTTGTATCGAGCTCATTTTCTTGTAATAAAATTTATCTTTTCATGTATTCATACGTCATATTTACATATTCTTCATGCTTCAAGGATTACTGTTTGATTTTGGATTCAGCTTTTTTTTAATACACTGTCACATGATATTCTAAGCACACTGTGTGTATTACCCATTTGCAAATTTTTGTCACGCGTTATATGCAGTGTTCTATAGGTAAGGGCGTGATATTCAGCATTTCAAGGATTTTTCTTAAAAAAATATCATTATGATTTTATGTACGGGCATTTTAATATTTCGTTAATAATGTAGGAAGAAAGGTCACTCCAAATTTAAATTATAGACGCAATTAGAGATTGAGTATTATTATGAATATTTTTTGTTATTATCCATCATGTTATAAAAATTGTTTTATAATGATATCTTATTAAATATTGAAAATATGTACTATGATAGCTGAAAATAGTTCAACGGAAGACAACTATTTTGAACTAAGAATTTCGGTAGACAATAGTTCATTCAATTTGCTTCAATTATCCGCATCATTTTTATTAGGTCTGTAAATAGTGCCACATTTCTAATGACAACAGTGTTAACAGTGCTACTGCTTTACTTAATTTGCTCAAAGTCATATATAATGTTATTTTTAATTTACATCAAAGTGATTTTTATCGTTTGTTCTCTGATTTTTAAATATAACTTGTGATATTTTAGCTATTAGGGATCTAAAGATGCAATGAAATATGCAACGATATTCATATACGATTCATATCAATATATTTATTTCCAATTTTGTGACACGACGGCATTAAACTCTCTTAAGTCCAAGATGTATTATGATTTTTTCAATCGATAAGAAACTGGTTTCCGTTATAGACTATCTATAAGAGGTAAGTCACAAACTGAAACCAGCCTATATTTTTAATAGTCAGTCACGTGGTATAAATGTTAGGATTCGATTATCTATTAGCATGAATGTATTGAATTTAAATTCATCTGCTCTATCAAATGGAACAATAATCTGAGTTGCATGAAAATACGAAGAAGCACAGCTTGTTAGTTGTTTCTAACACGTATAAACGCTACAGTGATGTATTTATTTATCAACTTATTTTCTTCACCGCATGACGAATTAATTAATAACTGATCGATAAGAACACTTTACGAGGACTTACTGTCATTAAAATTGAATTGTGTCTAAGTAAGTTCCTTGTTGAATGAACTAGGCTAAAGCAGATATTTCATGGACTGCAACATATCCTCGGCTTTGGTTCATTTCGCGTTAACATTTCAAACACAATGTTTCAGATTTAGGCTAGCTATAGAAGATAGACTGAGTCCTGTCAAAAACAAGCAAGATAAAAAAACACAAACTGTCTTCTTTAGCTGGTAATAAAAATTGTCAAAATATACTTACAATTTTACATCCTGAATTTCCTCAAAATATACTTTCATAGTTCTGCAAATCCGACTTACATGAGCTATGTCATTGATTCTCAAGGTTGATTGCATATTTTAAATGCGTTTTGCATTTGTCGTACGCTATGACATGTTTAAGTGCTTTGTGAAAAGAAAAAGACATTAGCAAAATTGTTTAGGAGCATGTAAAATTTAAATAAGTGTAAATGACCAGTTTGGAAAATGTTACAGAAATAGTGTTAAACACTTTAAATAGCTCAAGTAGCGATAATAATATGAAATACACATACTTCACAGTGGAAATTATTATTAATAATAATAATAATAATAATAATAATAATAATAATAATAATAATAATAATAATAATAATAATAATAATAATAATAATAATTATTATTATTATTATTATTATTATTATTATTATTATTATTATTATTATTATTATTATTAGTATTATTATTATTAAGAACAAGAACAAGAAGTATAAAGAACGTAATAATATACGTTTGGGAAGAGGCCCGTTTGATCTCTTCTTAATTCATACCTTTCAATTTAAGTGCCCTAAAGCCGAAGATACAGAAAGTGTACAGATGTAATCAATATTGATATTCTGAACAATGACAAATTCTGCCAAATATGAAAAAAGTAGAAATCAATGATTATATTACCGGCAATGACTCAAACACGAAGTATGAAGTAGAGGTATTGGATGTTTGTCTACAGAGTGAAACGAGGGACAAATAATTTTGAAAGTATGATCACGGTTCTCATGTCTCTTTGTTGTTGTGTTTTTCTACATAATGTGTTTTTTGCTGGAGGTTGTGTATAATTGATGTTATAGATTAAATTTCTTTATCAATGTCCTTATTAATATACTTTATATTTTTTATTATTAATTTCTTTATTAATACCCTTTACGTTATATGTTAATTTCTTTATTAATACCGTTATTAATAATATTTACATTATATATTAATTTTTGTAAATTAATAACATTGTTAATACACTTTACCTTATATATTAATTTCTTGTTAATACCTATATTAATATCAGTTACATTATATATTAATTTCTTTATTAATATCGTTATTATTACCTTATACATTATATATTAATTCTTTATTAACACCATTCACATTATATATTAATTTCGTTTTTAATACCCATATTAATAACCTTTAGATTATATATTAATTTCTTTATTAACACCATTCACATTATATATTAATTTAGTTTTTAATACCATATTAATAACCTTTAGATTATATATTAATTCCTTTATTAACACAGTTATTATTACCTTATACATTATATATTAATTTCTTTATTAATATCGTTATTATTACCTTATACATTATATATTAATTTCGTTTTTAATACCCATATTAATAACCTTTAGATTATATATTAATTTCTTTATTAACACCATTATTATTACCTTATACATTATATAGTAATTTCTTTAATAAAACCCTTATTAATACATTTTACATCATATAAAAAATTTCTTTTGTAACAGAGATAAATGAGACTCATGAGGATTTGGTTTAGTGTAGCTGGTACTTTTTAAATATTTTGTGACATTCTCCTTGATGTACTTTCATCACTTCCAAATGTAGACTTTCTTTAATGGTTTTTATTTCGTGCTTGGTTGTCCATCCAAAGCGTTTAGCAAGCATATATTGGCTCAAACCCCAGTCATAAATTTTGATGGTGCTTTGACACATACCTATGTATCCGATTTTCTATTATATTAGTTAATATTGTACTCCTGATTGATGTATCATAGCTATTCGATATCATGTTAATTCCTCCTCTAAGTGGAAATAAATTAAATGGAACGCATCAGAATGCGAGAGCAATTATAATTATCGATCACTTATTTCAAACTTAAACTTTTAGAAAATGTAGATGCTTTTATTTTCGATATTTCAAATACCAATAAATCCCTTTTAAAATTCACATATTATGATAGATATAATATTTTATTTCCCCTATCAATTGCTTTCCTATACGTTAATTCAAGTACACATGTCTCTGTATCTTACGTTTCCCTTTGCATACAGTTGAATGCCCTCGATATAAGCTTGTACTGAATCATCAGTGAGGTTAAAACAAGCATTTACGTATTGAAATCTTGTTGCTCATGCTGGTGCTATGCAAAAGGGAAACTGTTTAACTAATCATTTCTTGAAACAAGAATGTATTTTCTCTTTTTTGTGTCACCTCATCCATAAATAAACATAAATTTTGTGTGAATATCTAGACTTGCATAATATTAATCTATCCTCCTTGAAGACATTATTAGCACTCAAGTTTTATTCTGCTTTGTTTTACTTTAATTTATTTTATATATATATATGGCTGACACATGAGACTGACACCATCGGTAAATCAAGTTCATCAATTTCATAGTTTGTCTTTTCTACCACTAAACTACAATTTCCTGATCAGTAAGAAACTGCATAAAACGTGACGGATTCACTCCTCTCTTCTTACCTTGATATTCAAACTACATTTACCACTCTTTGTATTTAAAATCCATTTTCTTCCAGATCACTGGCTGCGGAAAATCCGAAAAGGCCCCAGGTATGACAGAAGGAAAGAAAAGATCTAACTGTTGCTTTCGAGGTCTGTTCGTATCTGTGGCAGTGAAGATTACAAATTGTAAAGTCTAAAGAAATAACATCCACAAACTAGTTAGTTTAGAATGCTTTTATGCATTGATATAGAGTTTGAACTTGAATAGTTTCCACTAAGCCTTAAGTAAAAATTCGGAAATGAACGTGTTAATACTTCCCTTGTGTTTGGATATCGCCTATTATATAATATAAAATTTCTTCAAAAGATATAATTTGTACGTCAAACATTGCTCGAAAAAATCTACACTTCTCACTATCTAAATTGCATGATATAATACTTATTTTTCGCATGAACTTTAACAAATTTCGCATGAAAATTAAAGCAGTGTTTAAAATTATTCTCTTATTTACTTGAAAAGTGTTGCTTAAAGTATAGTTTCCGCTATCTTCCTTCCATTGCCCAGATCTAATACATACAGCGTCCACCTGGAAAAGTGGATCGTGGTTTTGAACCCCGGTCGAGTCATACCGATATATAACAAAATGGTACTTACAGCTGTTTATTATGGCGCTCAGCATACGAAATTAAGTTTTGGACTGATCGGTCTGGCCTAAGAATTATGTTATTACGTCAAACATGAGACCACGTGTTTGCGGTAGCATGCCCCTGTGTTCGACATATCTATGAATTTCAGCACAGCAAACATCGTAGCGACATGAATGTAGTTGTTAAAAATACGTTAAAAATCAAACGCACTTACTGACATATAAGCACACAAGTTTATAGCCAATTCGTCATGGAGTGTAAAACAGATTTGCGTCAATACTTTTGTGGAGAAGAAGCTAATTTAGAAACAACCAAAACAAAATTAGTATAAACATAATTTTCGAAGAGGTTCATGATCTCAGTGATCTTTACAGTAAAAGTTTGAATTTGCATTTTGTGGGTATAGAGCCATTCTCATAATATGATAGACTATAGATAGCAGCCAATATATTCGGAGTTGGAGAAACATGTAAAGATTCAGAGAAGATCCATCGACCATTTGGAAGCTACTAGCAAGATTATCCCATACCCCGATGATCTGTAGAGCCACGAGGAGAGTTCGCAGTGAATACTTATAACGAGCAGTACCCAGAGACTCAGTCTGAATACTTATAACTAGTAGTACCCATAGACTCAGTCTGAATACTTATAACGAGCAGTACCTGGGGACTCGGTCTGAATACTTATAACAATCAGTATACGGGGACTCAGTCTGAATACTTATAACGAGCAGTACCAGAGGACTCAGTCTGAATACGTTAAACGAGCAGTATCACTGGTTTGAACGGCAGCATGGGATCATCAAACATTTTGTAGTATTTCTGAAATACTTGTTCAATGAATAATATTTCTTGTTTAAAATTTAGTCTAGCAAACAACAAACCAAAACTGGGTCATTTTCAGCTGCGTTTGTTCAGTTACTTCTGCTCTATAAAACCCTTCAGAATAAATCTGTCTTATAACGTTATTCATTAATTGTTAGCATTGACATTTCTGCAAACTTGTTCTTTCAGCTTGCATGGGCTATGTCCTATTTTACTACTGTCACATTCCCTTGATATTTATTATCAATTATTTGCCTGATTATACCGTACTTTATCTGTATCATGCAATCCGGTTGATGTATACTAGAACAGCTCATTGTTTCTCTTGCTTCATTTTATGCCCTTCAGTTTTCAGGTATATCAGTGTAGGAGGTTTCACATTTAAGTTTTGTATTATACTTATTGTTATCCAATGGACTCCAGGACATTGACATTTAGCTTCTAGCATCTGATTCGCTCTACTGGATGAGTTGCATGACCCCGCTAATTATAACTGCATTCGTTGTTTACGTTTTTGAAGCCATTTAACTGCTTGCTTGAATGCCCACAGTTCGTGCGTACATATTTTAATATTATCGAGACAGACAGACAGACAGACAGACAGACAGATAGATAGATAGATAGATAGATAGATAGATAGATAGATAGATAGATAGATAGATAGATAGATAGATAGATAGATAGATAGATAGATAGATAGATAGATAGATAGATAGATAGATAGATATTATCAGATAGTCATTCCCACATGCTTCTGACATATCTTAGAATCAAGGCTGGGAACTTGGATATATCATTATATCTACCGCTTATATCCGACGTAAGTTTACCCCATGTTCCTGTGTTTGTTCTTGTTTTGTCCTGCATATAAGAACATTAAAATATTTAGGATATTTTGCGGGTCTATTGCGGACGCCCTGAGCATACGCCTATCACCGATATCGATCTTTAATAGAATTAGTGTCCTAGAAAATTTGCGAAGGGTCGACCTTTCCACTTTCCAATTCACGCCTTTTTATTTAACTCAGCTATGTGTTTACTGCATTTTAGGTGCTTGTCCAACAATATTCATTGAAATTTGGTCATTTTTAAAACTTTTATTTAAATGCTGTTAAGATATAGCTCCATGTGCTCCTTAAGGATTCGGTGAGGGCTAAATCAAATAGTACTCTACATTTTTGCTTAGTCTGAAGCCCTATGTATCTGCCAGGTGACCAATCCAATTCAGTTTCGGCTACTATTCGCCCTTGCAGCGTCACTGAAAGTGTTGCAAGTTTTCCGGATTCTGCTATCAACGGCGAACTACAGCAGGATGTATCCACTGACTGTTCCAGGTCATTTTTCATGATGTGGAATAAAGAAGGGACCAGTACACTGTACTGTGGAGTTTAATTTTCGAGCTTGTGTATTTCTGAAAAATGACCACCAACTCTAATTTCTCAGTTTTTACATTACTAATGGTTAGGAAATTGGTCATATATGTGGTATACTAACCTGTGGTTGAGTTTCTAAAATCCATTAATATATGCGGCTTGTTAACAAGTAGTGGTTCAATTTCGAAATTATTTCTTTGGTCCCAATTATATCACAGGCTAATATATGTTGAAGGGAACTTGATATTTGATTTTTATCACAATTTCCTTTTGCATTGAATACCAGCTTTGTAGTTTATTGGAAGCATGCAAGTTGATCAATTGTGGGTCCTTTGTTGCGTAAACTGCTTTGGATTTTAGAATAAAAATGTTTGCTTTGTAAGTGGTGCTTTAAGCTGTTATTAATCATGGTCTGCATGATATGAGACACATTAAAGAAGCAGAAAGGAATGGGGCACTGTAATGTTGTCAGATACAGTCAATAACTTTTGTACGCATATGGAAAATTTGTCATATATATTAGTTCAATACCAAAAATATATTTCATGGTGTGATGCCAGATGTATTAAAGTTCATGTGATATAATGCTCTCTATCAGTTAGCAGAGTTATCACTCTAAAATAATTTTAGAGATATCAAAAAGTTTTGTATGTAAAATGAATGCATCGGTGTACCTTTAGCTTTCATTTTACTTGAAAATTTATCTCGGTTTTGCTCCAATATTGAACCGTTTGAGGTTAATATTTATGTTAGAATAGGATCCTTTGTGTTTCATGTAATGATTCTTAATTTTTACAACAATGAAAGGTACGTACGTTTTGAATTTTTGCCTTATGGTGTAAGGCATGTGGACACACAAAATAAAACCAAACATTTTTGTTTTACTCGATAATTTTCTGTGCATTTGTTAATATTTCAACATGCGCATGTTTTGGTGGATCATCAAAAACTATTTTTTATAGACGTAAGACATATTTGCAGTCAGACACCTACAATATCAGCACCCACGTATGAAATTCAAGAGCAATATCAATGCATTCGTCTTCAAACCAGGAATGCTCAGGAAACCAACTTAGCCATGATTTCGTAAAATCACGTGACGTCAGTCAAGCCACAACCTGCAAGCGTTGCACCCTGTTATACCTTATAAATTTATTAGAAGAGTCTATAGCTTCTAAGAACGTCTCCGATTTTTTCTTTATACTACTATTACAAAGATCTTCTCAACAGGTTGATAATACGTATTATTATATGTGGAACTACGTCTCATAATCATTATTATATGTAGAACTACGTCTCATAATCATGTCTGCCTGAAATCATTATTATAGATCCTAAATTTTGTTGAAAAAAATAAATTATGCAATTTTGGCGTGAGTCGAAAGAACATCATATATTGAAATTTGTATATGTCCATGTAAACCTATTAATAATTGCACATTGTCTATACAAATTCAAAATAAAATTAAAAACCAAATCATTGAGCAAAAGTGTGTATGTTGAACTATACTCCCCTACATCCAAATTTAAAAGGCAAACCAATTTTTCGCTCATATCTTTAAAAAGCGTTAACCTTTATTACAAAATTATACATCTGTACATAATAGGTTCATATTCCTTCCATATTGTCCTGCATTTACAAATAAAATCGGGCTTAAATGCATTTATAATCTTGAATGACAAGCATGCCACCTTAACATACTATTTCAGATTACGTCAGAAAATATTGACTATAAACTGTTATTTAGTGGACACGATCGCGATTAAGAATATTCACATGTTTTTTCAAAGTGGAGCAAGTGTGTAAAAGCTCTTTTGAGAGAATTAAAATGATATGAAAAATATTTATGGGATTGTCTTTGTAGGGTAGTATAACAAATTAAATGTTCACCTCAACGAAATACTTTTAATGAACACATATAAAACACGGGAACAAAAAAGTGTATATTCATGCTTTATTATTAGATTTGATTCACTTAATTCATAAAAAATAAACGTTGAAAGTGCAATTCCTGAATGAAACTGCGAAATTTTCTTATGTTTTGATTTCTAAGAAATACAATTAATTTGAATCATAATTTGGAAGAACTGGATAAGATAGTATGGTTATTTAAAGTCAACACTAGAATTTTTCCGTGAAACACATCATAGATTTGATATTACTATTCGATTCAATCACAGAACATCTGAGCAAACATTTTATATGTGTCTATATAATATAAATCAAGACGTTACTTTAAGTTAAGGTCATGCAAATATTCCATTGGGTACTACTGTTTTATTGCCAAACAAGTCACTAGCAATATAGCCACCAGTAACATCTATAATAACAATAAAAACGGTCGCAGTATATTATATAACAGTAGTAATAGTACCGGCATGCTCTCTTGTTCCGGGCCAGTGATTTCTCGTCGACGCAGTCTGAAAAAGAAGTAATTTTGGCACATGACTTTTGTAAACTTTCCCGGATGCCATCTGTAAGTACCCATATAAGAACAACATAAAAAAACAATTCACACATGAAGTGGACATGAAATACGAAACGATATATATATATATATATATATATATATATATCTATATATATATATATATATATATATATATATATAGATAGATAGATAGATAGATAGATAGATAGATAGATAGATAGATAGATAGATAGATAGATAGATAGATAGATAGATAGATAGATAGATAGATAGATAGATTGATAGATAGATAGATAGATAAAGAATACAAATCATATGGCGAATAACAACCCTTTCAAGCGTACTGGATCCACCAAGAGATCACGTGTGTCAGGGATTAATTAAAATAGATGCTATAAACTGACGACGAACAGTACGAAACTATTAACTAACTAGCCTAAGCGCTTTCGACTCTTAATGAGTCTTTTTCAAAGGCAAATACAAAACATATATACGATAAACAAATAAACACAAAAACGTTGTGTTTGTAAACCTCTACATGACTGTCTTCAAACACAACGTTTTTGTGTTTATTTGTTTATCGTATATATGTTTTGTATTTGCCTTTGAAAAAGACTCATTAAGAGTCGTAAGCGCTTAGGCGAGGTAGTTACTAGTTTCGTACTGTTCGTCGTCAGTTTATAGTATATATATATATATATATATATATATATATATATATATATATATATATATATATATATATATATATATATATATGCGTGATGTTGTATACACTGTTGACATGACATTCGAAGTCCTATATTTTTTAATTTTAAAAAAGGTTTATAAATTTCGTCTTGAGACCTAAATGTTATTGTACTTCTTTAATTGGTTATGAAATGAAAGTGGTGTTTTTATATCTTAAGAATTTGCCTTTAGAAGGCTATCTTTTATTATAACCATAGAGGCATAATCTTACGAACAGAGTAAATGCAAATAGACAGTATAACAGCCTGTTACATCGAACAAAGATGACTAAACAATTTTCATTGGATTGAACTAATGCCTTTCTCATAACTTCTGTAGTTAATATATATATATATATATATATATATATATATATATATATATATATATATATATATATATATATATATATATATATATATATATATATATATGAAAAATAATTTCCAAATTTGAAGGAGATCAGAACTTAATAGTATATTGGTATTTCTTATGGACACTTTCAATATGTTCCTTTATAGTGTTAGAAACAAATTAAATGAGACAGACTGATTACATTTATCACAACATATAACTCACAATATCTTTGCATTTCGTATTTCTTAATAGTTAGACTACCATCTCCTAACAAGAGTGTACGCAATTACCTCAGACGCAGTTGTAAGCTAACGACATTTTATTTCATGGCTCTCCTCGTTGATCTCAATCATCACAAAGTTTATGACCACATTGCTATACAGACGTTAACAGCTTAAATAAATCCAGCACGAATTTTCAACCTCTTTGCAACACAAAAAATGGGTGCTAAAAATGTGAATTTAGAAGATGCAATATATCTCCATTGCAGGAAACGATTTTCTCGCTCTATTAAGCAGATTGTCGTTAATCCGTCACAGCATAATACAGGCAATTACCTTTATGTATGTATGTATGTATGTATGTATGTATGTATGTATGTATGTATGTATGTATGTATGTATGTATGTATGTATGTATGTATGTATGTATGTATGTATGTATGTATGTATGTATGTATGTATGTGCATGAATGAATGTTATCACCTGGCTTGGGGACCATCCAAATGACTTGAGTGTCCTTACACAGCTCTTTTGACAAGGGAGAGAGAAATTCCTTATTCGGTACGACAACATCTGAACTCATGTACTCTGCGCGATCTGATGAATTTGCAGGCAAGTCCGATGCCTAAAGAAAACCAATAAACTTATACTAGTAGGTCGGAATCATTAAAGATAGATAGATAGATAGATAGATAGATAGATAGATAGATAGATAGATAGATAGATAGATAGATAGATAGATAGATAGATAGATAGATAGATAGATAGATAGATAGATAGATAGATAGATAGATAGATAGATGGATGATAAATAGATATAGTGAAGTAACTTTCATGAATTCTATCATTGAGAATGGTAGCTTTTTATTATAAACTGATTAGCAGAATGATCTTAGAAACTACTTGACACGGTGATTCACAGGTGAGAACTAAATACAATTTGGCTACGAGTGTATGTAATTTATTTGTAGAAGGAGATTGCTTGTCCTTGTATTCAGTGTAATTTTTTGGTAATCAATATGTGTTTGATATTTGCACGTTGATTGATATACTTAAGTCATTATAATCGTTCTTTCTCATATTGGCCACATCCTCAGCAAGTTAGCGCTGATGAACATTGAAATATGTCTCGTACTTTTTAATAGCTCAACATTAGATTAATTCCTTATTGTTTGGAAATTATGTTCTGAATGGTTATGAACGAATGGAACATATTAGTTCAAACTATAGAGCTAACATAATAAATGCATCAAGTCGTTTGCTTCTAGGTACCTTTTTAAAACAACGAAGTAATATAACCAGGTTGAGATATAAGACTTATTAATGGAGTCCTCCTTATTGCGTGTTCAGTTGTGTGTGTGAATTGGATTTTTAACGTATCTTTAACAATTTTCAGTCATAATGCTACGATGTTTGCAGTAAGGTGGTTTACAGTGATGTCTAGCACTGGACCATCATGCCGCAGATATGTAGCATGATGTCCTACCAAATCATGTTATCATGACACCAGGCCGACCAATGCTAATAATGACCTCCTAATGCTGAGTGCCAATCGAGGTAGCTGATAGCATCATTTCTATAAGTCTTTGGAATGACTCAGCGGGAATTCGAACCCATGATCTCTCGCATCCGAGTTGGACACTTTAAACTCAAGACTGGGTAATGATTCAGTCTATGTTGCTAAATATAGGACAACAACTTTATTTTCTCTCCCTGATTCACTGAGCCAGACTCATCGTTTGCAGCCGTAGTTATTAACTTCAATGAAAAGTAAATACAGAATGAAATTGTGTCCAGATAGAGAATAAAATATAATAAAATAAATGCACAGCGTAGCTTGTATGCATGAAGTTATTAATTATTATTAAGAGACTTGGATCGGTGGCTACAATGATTATGCGAAAATTTATGAATGATAGGATGACACTTACCCTGTTGTCTCCAAGGAACTCTTTCATTTTCTCTGGGGAAAGTAAAGAAGACGTGTTCACGGCGGTCAAGAAGCAGGTTGGTTTTGACATTTTGTCAGATCTGTATACAAGCAGACTCTGAAAATTGCAATAACATATATTACATATATATGCTTCATTGTGAAGATGTCAAAGAAAACGATAATTATGAAGTTGCCATATAAAATTAGAATAGGACGAAGCATATTTTCCACAAATTTTAAACCTGCAAAAGATTAAATTAAATGAATGGTCTATACAAAGGCGAATCGCATAAATATTTACATGTTTATGCCTTTTAACTTTACTCACACGCATTTTAACGCTTTAGCACACATACACACACACACATATATATATATATATATATATATATATATATATATATATATATATATATATATATAGATATATATATATATATATATATATATATATATATATATATATATATATATATATCGATAGATAGAGAGATATGTATATATGTGTATTTGTCTGTCTGTCTAACTGTCTCTCTCTCTCTCTCTCTCTCTCTCTCTCTCTCTCTCTCTATATATATATATATATATATATATATATATATATATATATATATATATATATATATATATATATATATATATATATATATATATATATATATATAAAGAGATAGACAGACACAGACAGACAGACACAGAAAGAGATAGATAGTGTACGTTTAACAGACATATGTTATTTGTGTAATCTACAAAAGATAACCTAATTAAAGAGGGACAAGAGACAAGAAAAAAAGTCATAATAAATCAAAATCCATCCACGACATGACTTTGAAATATTTCAAATATATTGTTAGTTTAATTGGTCATAAATTGTTGTGTATCAAACAAAAATATCTCTAAAGGCTTTAAACCCTTGAGTTATTGCAATATTATAAATTTTGGAAAGTCAAGCCGGTCTTGCTCTTTTATCATGTTATCTATCATTACAACATAATGTCTCTCTCTCTCTCTCTCTCTCTCTCTCTCTCTCTCTCTCTCTCTCTCTCTCTCTCTCTCTCTCTCTCTCTCTCTCTCTCTCTCTCTCTCTCTCTCTCTCTCTCTCTCTCTCTCTCGCAGGTGTTTATTCCAGACTGTAGAAGAAGACACTTTTATCTGCTCTGTTGAAGGCAAGCATTACAAACATTTTGTATCATATATTTGTGTAGCCCATCCATCCATTCAGCTATAATGATAGATACACTGCGAGGTTGTGCAATGCGAACAGTTCTAATGTTCCGATGTTTGTTTGGAGTTATGCAGACGAAAATTATACCAGTATATTCGAACAAAAGGACTTTAAGCGGATCATGAATCATTACTTTTCAGAATATGCATAAATAAATAAACATTTCTTACATTTCTTATTCATCTAAGATGTATTTGCTAATTTTGCGAGCATTTTAAGACATACTTGGTAAATTAGTAGCGGTACATGATTGTCCTTTGTTAACACAAATGTTGATACAATAATTATAAAATATCAATGTTCAATTGAATGTGCACATGGCTAATTCATACCAAGGTAATAACAAAATGCAGAATACATTTGACACAAGCGTGTACAGTGATAGAACAAGCGTATATGCTATTTCGTTCATGTTTGAGTTTTAAAGCAATTCATTATCTGTTGAACTACTACAAAAGCTCATAATACGATAGATACCTTATCGAAATCAAAAACTGCTGTGCCGATTCCTGCAATTTCAAATTTCTCCTCTCTTGCGGTGACAGTAACTTTCTGTGAACTTGTCTTTCCGGACTCATCCTTGGAGGTAAGCCACCCAGTCTACATATAACCAATCCAATAAATAATACATTATAATTTGTGATTTTATTGTAGAAGACTTTATTCATGGCTGTGATATCAAAATGAGTTTCATTTGCAGCAATACTTGTTGTTCAGGTGGTTGAACTGGTAATTGTACTAAAACAGTAGCGGGTGTTCATGTGTAGCAGTTGGTTAAATTTGTGTTACATATCTTTGAAGAACAGCTCTTCGTTTAAACAAAGTTTCTTTACCTAAGACCTGTAGGCATGGCAACTCATCAAATCATTTATAAGATCACGAGATCTGTGCTGTATCGGAATGTTTGGTAACATATATAGTTAATAAAAACTGTATGGAAAATGAAGACAAAAGTAGGAGGACATTTGGAACAGATTCATCCTTTGTCAGGTATAATACTTTACTGAGAATTATCATGGACGGATGACAAATATTATTTTCATTAGTTTTTGATATTTTATTGACATATGCTGTAAAAAAATGTTTAATGCTAATACTAAGTTTAATACAAGTGAAAAAAATTAGCATATATGCAAGATAAAATATATATGAAATAAACGGTAAGTACGACAGAAAATCATAATAATTTTATTCAGAAATTAGTACCATCTATACCTTGATAATGTCCTCTGCCTGCCTTCCTACTACATACACAGTAGTGATAATCGCTGTAATCAGTATGGCAACAAGGACGACAACAGATACGGCTATTATCCTGAGCCTCTTTCTCTTTTCTTTCGCGTCATCGGGTCTCTGTAGAAATGATACAAGATGGTATAAAGGAAATTCATTTGCAATATAAACATTAGTCTAATGAAGCACATCAGAAGAAATCATCGATAGATACTGTAATATTTGATAAAAACAAAGTGTCTTGTTGCACTTGATACTGAATAGGTTTGTCTTTTCTAATTTCTTTTCTCTTGTTCCGTATATCAATTGTAGGATATGGAAATTAACCAATTATATGGTTTTCCTTCGAGCCGTACTAACTTTGGGATCCCATACTACATAGAGAGCAAAACGTTGGTTCCGATAATGTGGTTGCACGTGCAGAACAGAGAATGTACTTTTAGTTTCATGAATAAAGTTTGAATACATAAAGACAAAAACAAAATGGTCGAGATAAACAATTATTCTAAAAATAAAATCAATGCATGCATATGAGTCTGCTGTCATGAATGTTTTGTTTAGGAGGTCGTTAACTTTCGCTGTATCCCTTAACGAAAGTAATCTAGTGAAATCTTCTTTGATGAATTGAAAATAATATAAAATAACACAAAATTAAACATTAGTCCCATTCGACTGGTTTTACCTTCAATCAAATATTTATTTTCTAAAGTGTATTTGAGTTTAAAGCAAATTTGTATATCTTACCTTTGGTTCGGAAGCTGTTTGCAGAACAACTGTGCTTGTATCTGCTTTCGTGTCGGTTGTCATCGGCTTCATGATGCGACTTTGAGAGCAGAATGTTCGTGAATAAATTTGGCAGGAGAACACCAGTACTTATACCAAGAAATATGGGCGTGGTATAATACTTATTAAAACAATATAAAATTCGATTGGTTTTTTCAACCAGGAAGTGGTAACTGCTACGGATTGGAAGATTGTGAATTATGATAGTCTGGACAGGGTACAATATAACATGTTGTCCCCAGACATAATTATGTACCAAGCAAACATGACTTTTTTCCTCTCAGCACAAGTTGAAAAGTTCATTCTAGTACATCTAACAACAGCCTACTTGAATACATCATGGCCACATATTTTTCCTCCTGTTCCTCACTATCAACACTGTCTGATAATGCCACATACATTTAATTTCATATCTTTCCTGAAAGTAGGCATCCAGCACAAACCCATTACTTTTTTGCGTAAAAATAATCAAGTTAATACAATGACTCTAGAGTGGTAGGTTACAGATGACAATATTTGTGTATCATCTTAAATACTTCTTTAAGTGTGTGTGTGTGTGAGCTGTAGACGTTACTAGATGTTCTCAAAAATGGCAAACGAATTAAGAATTTACCAAAGTAATGGATATTAATTATACGTGTGTACAATTACTCAGGCGTAATGACTACTGTACCTTACATGACCGCATCGTGCTTACCTTTCTATATCAGGACATGTCACAATTACCTTAAGGAAAATAAAATTTTATTAAAACAATTAATTACTAATAAGAGATAACAACGGGCAAACTGTCGGCATATTTATAAACCTTTTGAAAACGTTTTGGAAAGTTAAATATAAATCTTTTTCTAATTTAGTATTCCTATCATATGTATTTGTGTAATGTTACATTTAGACGTGGTTACTTAAGAACAGAGATTTGCAGAGATATTGTCTAATTTAGGCAATATTTTTTTATCAGGTCGAACTTGAGATACATGGGAACTTTTATTGGACTACTCCCTATGTTTGCAATGTGCAAAATCAGATTTTCGCAGCCTTTCATGCACATCAACCAGACAAGGAATACGTTTACCCCATATTGGGTACAGAATATCATTGGGCTCATTCCCATCCCTATCCCTGTAGAGCAAAGAAGAGAACGCAGCAAAGAATATTACATTTTGTCAAGGCACAATACGTTAGGGTTTATTTAACCTTAAAAGATGCATCGTCAAATCACCAAGATTCAACACAAAACTGCATTACATTTTTTGCAAAGAACATATATCTAACTTAACTTTAAATCTATAGCGCATGAATTCGTTTATAGAATAAAAATGTATTATACTTTAATAAAAGAGAATAAAAATTCCATAATTTGCAAAAAATTTAAACAATGCAAAACTAAAATGCTCCAAATCTATCACTCCTCCTAGTTAAGTATTAAACATATTTTTGTTTATTACATCATTATATCTATTGATAATACACTTAGGATTATATAACTTTCCTTTTCACAACCAGGAAGATTAGTTTACTGAGAACAAAGCTGGCATGAATACTTTTAGAAAAATGCCAAACACCATTATTTGCATGTTATCAGCAAGTAAGACATGAATTTAGTATTTGTTAAATGAATTTTGTTTTCTGCTTAACCCCTCTGCAGTTTATTAATTGTAATGGGAGTAGTCGGTGACTTTTAATTTATGTTAACACAATATCACATTCAGCTATCCTACTTATCAAGTTCTCGATAACCACTATTTGTGTTAACACTACGTTCTGTTCTTCAAACAGTCGTGCAATAATATATATTAGTGAATATAATCGCATCGTAATTAATGTTCTAGCACAATCGCATACATCGGCTGAAATCAATAATTACTGCTAGTATGCCAATAACTATTCATATGGTTACAATTATGGTCACACCAAGACCGTTGCACGTCGACAAACGTCAATAACAACCAAAAATGAAGGTTGACTTTTATCATCAGCAAACTGTTCTTTGCAACTTTATTCTTAAATTAGTTTCCCACTTCTATTATTATTTCAAGACATGAAGCATTCATGGTAGCTTATAGTCTTATGATAACATAATTGTAATGTATAATTCCTCAACAAGCTAAACTTGATGAAGTGCAACATACACACTGACTTCTAAGCAAAAACCATTTTTACTGCCACAACTGCCATACAATTATCTATTTGTACAACTGCCACAACTGTCATACAATCATCTATTTGTAGTCCAAAGAACAAATTTGTTTAATAACAGGCGAGATCTTTCTTTTTTCAGTTCAGTTAATGTGTGTGTAGAACATTTCTTAATGAACGTTGGATTGTTGGTAATTTCCATTAACCGCAGTAGAAGAAATCCCCGAGTATTGCTGTCCTTGTTGGTGACATTGGCACATTAAGGTGGTCCAAGCTATCAATTTCTTTCTTGCTCTTAAAAAGATTAAATCGTCTTGTATAAAATGATAGATTTAGGTGTATTAAACCCATTTAAAAAAACAGTTGGGGGGATGCCAGTATTATGTTTTACGTAAGTGCAATTACGACGCTTCGTGGTGGCACATTCATGGTCAGTTCATCCGTGTATTGCTTCATACCATTATTAGCGGAATCAACATTAGTTTTCTTAAACGACATCGACACGACATTCTACGACCTTACCGTTTTCAGATTTTTCAGACAGGTTCTTGTTAACGCCTTTGAGCCTGACAATAATATCGTGAATAACAACATTAGATGAAGATCTGCATAGCATCGTCGGGCAGAGTGACATCCGTAGATTTGAATAGTCATTATTCAATACTAAGCTTACCAGGAAGCAAAATCAATAAGTTATTGCGGTGTTCGAAATGATGATGCTTTTATTCCTGTCAATGCGCACTACACTTCAAAATCAAGATAACCGAATGTTGTGCATTCCAATTTTTTTTACTACTATAGTCGAATACAATAATAGTTACCGCCTTAGACCACTCGGGCGCCCTGTTCCAAATGTGACAGGGGCTAATTGTACAATCAAAGCTCATTAAACCAAATAGTTGTGATCGACGATGAACGAATCTGAGGCTTAAATTAGGATTACAAACGGTAAAATCATTTTATATTCATCTAAAGCGATAGGGGATACAGTATTTTCACTAGCTTCTCTAAGTATGTGTGGTTCATGATCCGCATAATTAAATACATCTTCCATCAACATCATTGGTAGATCAGCTTATCCAAAGTAATCATCGTAATCGTCATGGCATCGCCGACAACGCTATATTAAATTATGGTTTCATAGTTGTAATTGCTATTAGAGAAGTAACGTTCTGCGTTGTATTTACATGTTACATTGCAGCACATACATCATACGCCGCGTCATAAAGCTAAGTTTCCATATCAACCCAGAACTTGCCATTAGTATCTTAATAGACGCCTTCAATAATTTCATTGATCAATGCGTTATATGTTTTCTGCTTTATGATTGTAATTGATTAGAAATTATTTTGGCCTAAATAAGTACAACCTTGTGCATTGTTACTTGCACGGACTGATCCCAATAACTTTTCTATTCGATCAGCATTATTGGAAGGGCCACACAGTTCACCAAGGCCCTAGTCTAGTTTGGATTGTAGCTCAACCCACGTTTTTATTTGTTCGCATTATTCGTTTTATTTTCTCACTAATGAAAAAAATTGAAAAGTGTATAGTTGCAGGTATTTATTTTGTTTGTGTCTATTTAGGTGAGAATGTTTATCTTGTACGTGCTTGAGTCTTCCGAGTTTTATGTTTCAGTTGTTATTGTTCTTGTTGGTGTTGTTGCTGATATCGAAATCCTTCTTGTTGACTAAGAGATTTTTCTAGTTCTCGCTCATTACGGTTGAAGTAAGTTCATTGATATATTCTTGTCACAGTATTCCATCTTCTTGAGTTCTTTCCTGTATTATTACGCGTTTCAATTAGATTCCGCTGATCACAATCTGTTTGTATTTCCAGTACACTCCCTAAACACAAATATTGGATACTTAATAAACATATAGCTGCGGTGTGTCCTTGATTGTAATTTTATCAGGCACCATTCCAGTTGGTGACGCTGCAAGGAGAAGCGCAATAAAGTTTTGTGAAGGTAACGGGGCAAACTTATTCTGCAAAATATTAATACGGTGCTGGCAGATCTGGCCTGCATTCTGTCAATATCATCCCTATTGTTTTCAAATACGATTAATCCTGCAATGGGATAATGAATCACAAGATGGATCATTAAAGGAAATATAGAAACCAAGATTGCTTTTGTGGTTACTATACGAAAATAAAAAGAAACATGTATGCAAAACACCAACATTAGCAAATATATACTATAGTCAGTTTAGATACTGAAAAGGTGACGCGACTATGGAAAGATTATTAAACACGAGAAAGTAACTTGTGTGGGTAGCTCAAGCTTGGCTAAATTGGCCCTGTGCCAAGTATACCTGACGGAGCCAAGAATAGCTTGATGTGTATACATACTAAATGAATTTCATCCTCGTTTTCATCCATTTGATCGCACCATTTATTGACAATGTCGGCCATAAGTGATAACATCCTCACGTACAATCAAATAAACCTTATCATGTTCTATATCACAATAATATACAACGAAGCATAGCCGTTAAGTCGAAGGTTTGTGTAAATGACACTGATGAACTTGAATAAATTTCTGCGTTTAGACAAATAAATTAGCTACAAGTATTAGAAGTGAAGTTGGTAACTAATTTGTTTCATCAGTTGCTGCATTATCAGTGAAACATCATGGAGGACAAGTTCGTGTTGGACATGTTCATAGACATCGTGACATCGTTTTAGTAGACCTATTTACTCCTAATATTGCAAAATTAGTACTAGGACATCAATACGCAAAAGAATTACTTGAGAGGTCTGAGTAATTTCGGACCACAGCGCCGTCTCTGGAGTGGATAACATGGCCTCCATTACACATTGCAGTATTAAGTAATAACATAACACCTGCAACTGGCCTGAAGTCAGCTAATGCGGCTCCAAACAAAACTGTCACGTTCACTTAAAAGTTAATTCATAACCAGAAATTGATTTCACAATCACTACTGTCAGAACCACTTGAAGAAAATATTTTGTTTGTTGTTTGTATGCACGTGGAAAGTAGGAAGAAAATGTAGATATAGGTATAATGTCGTTATGATTGATACTCCAAGACAACCAACATATTACCAGTTAGGGCCTTAATGCCGCTATAATAGAAGGAATAGACTTCAAGGCAACCATTTGTCGCACAAGAATAAAACAAAATTGGTACGTATAGGCTGGTACAAAAGTAACAAAAAAGAATGAAGTCAACAAGCTTTGTAAATTTAAGAAAATAATTTATATACCTAGAAAAGAAAGTAAAATTATGAAACAGAACTTTGAATATAATCCACAACATAATCCTAGAATTCAAAAATTTAAGTTCAATCACTAAACAGTTATAATTGAATCCAGGTTCGAATATCGATGAAGTTTCAATATGGAAGGCTTTGACGTCCTCTATAACTACTTTGTCTTGATGTGTCAATAGTTCCTTGCTGGGTCATATAAATCCGGCTATTGAATTCCAGATAATTTAGTAAATGTCTTTGTTCCAGTTTTTCGCTGAACAAATGTAATTTCCAGGATGAATAAATTATTTTCAATACGAAATTCATCTCCAATGGCAACATGACAAACACTTTGAGCCCTAAGGCACAATTTAACGACTGACAATATTTCACTGAGATATGAGTATTAAACCCAACTAAGCATCATTTAAGATCCGCGTGATCAGTCACGTGGTCACTTAATCATCAAACTGCGCTGTAAAAATAACACCAATGTACGCCAAAATAGCCCTAGCTAAGAATCAGACCATCATGCTGAAAATAAATGAAAAGAGAAAGGCTGTTTATAATTAGCTAACACGTGGGCCGAGCGTGCCCTTAGTCATAACCAATCATTTTCATTCAATGTTTACAAAATTGAAATCATGGTTAAGAGCAAGGTTAACCAAAATTAGTAATAAAGCATTACTTTCGCCATTTAATCAACCTAATAAAACAGAACTAAAAGTACTAGAGAAAAATATAAAATCCAGTAAAAATATTATCCTTACAATAAACTGTTAAACAAACAAAATTCAAAAAGGAATTTAATACTAGCATACAAGCAATTTAATTACACATACGCAATAAAATAATTTTATACAATGCGGAGTTAGAACCAAGAACTATTTAAAAATGTTAATAAATCACATTGCAATTCACTTGTTAATTTAGGATCTTAATATGGCCATGTACTCAGTGATTATCCATGAATTGGTATAAATCGTTGACCAACTTTCCTAGTTACATTATTAAAAACCCACGTGAGGTTTCTTTGACTGTATCACATTTGCTATGTGTTAAAATTCACGTAAAACTCAAAGGAATTCAAAACAAACATCATTTGTCAATAAGCAGAGGAAACATTTGGTCTTTTTAATGACTTTCATGGATTAAACAGTAATCAAATAGATATTGACTAAAGACACATGCCTTTCGAGTGCAAATCCAGAGCACTTTTAATTGCACTTACCATCAACCTTTGGATTGGTGAAAAAACGGTGCTCTGTCTTATACTAATCAATTTCCTTCAATACTGATGCAATATCCTCAATGATATTGTCAGTGGTGATATGTATAATACATTAAATGCTGTGAATGTAGAGCATCTTAACACAAACTTGGTAAAACGTTGTACTTTACACAGACAATCTAACATAACTTCTATCAACTTCACCTTTGCTTTCTTACAATCAACAACCATCAAAAAACGTTCAGTAATCCAATACCGAGTCAGCGACGAGACTTTAATACGTATCTTGCTTAGTATTACGAACAAGGTCAACTCGAATTCGTTTTCCTAAATTACCTATTGTCTTACCAAATACACAATTGTCATGTCCCTTTCTCCATCTACATCGACTTGACAAAGACTTTTATACTGTCATCAGAGAACGAGTATGGAAGAAAATGGCCACGTATGGATATAAAAAATATATCTATGGTTCCGCACTTCCACGATGGCATGCAGGCGCGATTCCATGAAAATGGAGAGACATCTGAACCATTCCCAGCAACCAATGGCGTCAAGCAGGGTTGTGTTCTGGCACCAACACTGTTCACTATATTGTTCTCTGCCATAGTGAATAATGCTTTCATCGATGACATTGGAGTCGGCATCGGCTACCGTACAGATGGAAAACGCTTCAACCCTAGGTGGCTACAAGCGAAAACCAAGGTTATAACAGACACCGTCATGGGGTTCTTATTGCCGATGATTGCGCACTCAATACTGGCTCAGAATCAGTCCTGCAATGCAGCGTTGACAAGTTCCCCAGTTCCTGCACAAGCTTAAGTCTCACCATCAATACTAAAAAGACTGAAGTACTACATCAGCCGGCCCCTGAAAAGCCCTCTGTTGAGCCCCAAATCACTATCAACAGCCAAAAACTCAATGTAGTGAACCACTTCACATACCTTGGCAGCACACTTTCACAGAGTATCACCATTGTGACGAGGTGTCATTTGATATACTGTAGCTATGAAAGCATTTATCTGCTAAAATGGTCATAAATATTAAACTTTCAAACATGAGAACGAACGAAAAGAAATTAATAATGTTAAAACGTTCGTCTTGTAGTCGTACTGAGATTAAAATGTGCCTTAATGACAAAATATCTTTATATATAAAAGTTACTGAAGGCCATTTACGGAGTATCTCGTATAAATAAAATGGACTGGAAAGGTGAAGTAGTCAATTAAAAGCTGCTAAGGTAAAGAATTTATTGACAATAATAAGGAATGCCTCTTCGACTCGGGTAATGAAGGAATCTGAACATTGTATATAATATAGTAGACAATAATGTAAAATTATCCCGAAATCAAGAATTGGATCAAATATACTTAACTACATTTTTTAATTAAGCGACGCATAAATCTACACGTGTTCTTTGAAACAATGTCATGGAACAATATTGCAGCCACAAATCAAGGTCTCTATTCTGCTCTGCTGAAGACTTTCGAGAGCTTGTTCTCTCGAAGCCTGTTTAGAAAATCCTTTTCTTATCCAATGCCACCTTCAAAGGATTACACGAAATCTCATAAAGTTCAACGATTCTCTATCTCACAAACAGCTATAAATACATTGGCCCAAACCGTGTAATATACAAGATATGGTTAAAAAAAAATAATGCAATTATATACTCTACGCATGCACACATATTAACGTGCTTCATCATACATTAAAATAAAAACGTTCATGAGTTAATCTGAACCCACCAAAACAAATCTCACTGAAATATAAAAAATGAAACATTTTCACATCATGTGATACGTTCCTCGAATAAATGCATTTAGTTCAGATATGCATTTATATCTTTCACATACCTCCACAACTAGATATTGCCCCGGTCAAGATCACAGATTTCTGACAAAACCTGTATTGTAATAAATCAGTGAGAACTCTGGTTATTGTGAAATCAGGGGCCTCACTGCAAGCGTCTTGCGCGTGCAGAGTTGAATGAAACGAAATTGGCATTTTGGAACAGCTACAGAGGTAAATAAACCACGATTGCTTGACGCTACATGGGGTAACAGAAAACGTCTATATTTTGGTTATTATATCAAGCATCGACATCACGTACATACAATTCTGTTAAAATGATGACATTAAGAAATATACGTTAAGTATGCAAGGATTCGGCAAGAAGTGAAAGTAGAGTAAACTCAAGAGAGGCGGGACAATCATCCAGTTTATTCTAAAAACACGAAACTTTTAAAAGTGGCTGGATAAATTTCTCTAAGATACAAAACAGGCATAGTTCAAAAGTGGAGTCGTATTTAGCATGACCATTGATTGGTTTTAAACCCTTGTATATGTTACTATTTTAAACGATGGATTGGGTTCCAATTGCAGGGAAAGATATCTAGACCCTTTACCTGACCGATGGGTTGTGTATGCACAATAAGATACATGGCTGAGCGATTGGAATTATGGAAGGTTTCAGAATCCCAAATGTGCACCAGAGTATTGGTTTCAATTTGATCGAAACTAGGTCGAAGGAGACGTAGTATCAACAAATTATGCTTCACATCTAGGCATCACGTCTTAATTTTTTGTACTAATTGTGCTGCCAAAAATATTACTAACTCAGTAGCATGTCAAATTCGGATTTGGTCATTACGGTAACAGTAGTTAGCAAATAGGATATCACAAATAATCGCTTCAAAATTAATTTGCCTTTACCTGTAGCCTTGTTAGATTCAATACCTAGCTACCATATATGTATTCCATGTCGATTCCAATGTTATAGTCAATGAAGGAACCAGCAAGCATGACGCAGAACATCATACTGAAGAGGGCTGTTGACAGACAATGTTACTTCACTCCAATTGTGCCTGGGAATGGTTCAGGTGATTCAGCGTCATCCACAACAAATATGAACATACCATCATTGAATTAGCCAAACTAGCGCAATGAATTTTTCTGGGCAGCCGAATTTCCCCTTGATCTTCTAAAGACCTACACGGGTTTTGTCATGTCGATGAATGTCTTATTCAGGTTTGATCTGTTCATCCTGGATTTCACGTGATGCAAGCAAAATTGGCTATGGTCCATTGTTCTGTCCTACACTGTCTTTCTGGTAGGATCACTTAATCGTCCTGATGCACAAGACGGTTTAGCATGATTTAGACAAGGATTTTGGCATATATCGACGACAAGGAGATGCCCAGATGATTGTCGTATGCGTATCTGTTGCCTCTCCTCGTGTGCAAATGGTGCATCATTGTATTCCTGGATTAAGTGACCTGAGTCTCCATGGATTGGAAGAGCACTGCTGGCTTCATTGCCATGTGCGGAAAGTCTGGATTTGTAGACTTCTGCTGGTATAGAATTTGCCACAGGTGCTTTGTCATTTGACATCAGTTCTATTTATTTCAATATTTCATTCAACTATGGAGGAACAGCAAAAGATATTCTGATTTCCAGTTGAGGCACTTGGTCGATTACCACTTCGCTTATAGATGAATTTTGATTGACGATATTACGATAGTGTTGGCCTGTTCAACCCACTATCAGATTAAGGTCTGTCCAGGAGATTAAGTCAGATATAGATGTCTCGCGTGTATGCATCAGACGGGCATAAAAAATTTGAAAACACACACGAATGCAATAAAATACGAAGTGACTACCTCAATATTACTGAACTTTAGGTTGACATGTTCATATATTTAAGAGCCAATAACGTTGACTGTCAGGCATCATAAATAGCTACATTTTCTTGGCTTGATGACACACAGCAGCCAGCCTAAATGTAGCCATATGTAGCTGGTTATCAAGTTTTTAAGCGGCTAACAAAGCCTAATATTTTGACATAATTTGATGTGTATATAATAATGACACTATTTCATCACTTTCCATTTAGTTATGACATAACAACCGACCTACTAATTCTCCTTTATGTACGAACTTCTAGTACGTTTTTATGATGCCACTATATTGCACTATAAAAAGGGTATGTGTGGTATAAACATCGAAAAGTACTCCAAAAATGACTGTGGGGTAGGGCGAGTGGCTTAGTGGTCTAAAGCGCTGTCCGTTATGGATCACTGCCATCTCACCTCTGTCTGCGTAGGTTCGAGTCTAAGATTCGGCGAATGTGGATATGTGAGAAAGCTTGCCAGTAGCTTCTCGTAGGTCGGTGGTTCTTTCCGGTGATTTGCCGGTTTCTTCCTCCAGCATTAATACTGGCCACCATGTATAGCCTATCGTGTGCTGAAAAATGGCTTTAAGCTCCAAAACAACAACAACCAAAAATTGCTGGTCTGACACACAGATAGATAGATAGATAGATAGATAGATAGATAGATAGATAGATAGATAGATAGATAGATAGATAGATAGATAGATAGATAGATAGATAGATAGATAGATAGATAGATAGATAGCATTCGTGTATACGAACATAACATAACAGTAACAATAGAACAATATGGCAAGTGTATAATTCTAAATAGCAACCGACATATACGGGGCAATAGTCTAGTTCATGTACTATATTTGATAACGAGCTGGCGACTAGTTTTGCCCCAAAGAAAAGTTTACAACGTATGGATAATATACAAACACAACCTTACAAGTATAGAAACTGACACAGCTGTAAAGAGGCAGGTATTTCCGAATTAGGACACCTAATCTAATACATGTAATGAAATTTCAAAGAGATATCATTGGTTGCTTTAGAGCTTTGTCATGTAAACAAAATCAATTTTAATGTCATAATTGCCCTCATTTGTTATAAACTGAAACTCTTATTACTTTCCTGCTTTCAGATATTGGGTCAGTTTCAGATTAGTTTTAAAAGAACGGTAGCCATGTGTAATTATGGTTGTTTTACATCTAAACATCTTTTATATCAGGTTGTTAAATGTAATCTTTGGACAAAATATACTTGGTCAAAATCTACTCAAAATGTTTCAAGGTTTTTGCAGTTATGATCCTACGTATAAAATCAAATGCCACTTACGTAATCATAATGTCAATTTTGAAATTTTATTAAATTCCGTTAGAGCAAATAGTGTCAAATCATTAATGATGTTCATTACTGTATCTATATTTGTTGGTAGATCATACTCAATTTTACCCCCAAAACAATGTTTTTTATATAATTATGTCTTCTCTCAGATTTGGTAAGATTCTGTTTGGCAGTCTTTCAGACGTGGTCCTCTAATTATTTCTTCAACTTTTATAAACAGTTTCCATAGCTGATGGAATCATTGGTATAAATGACTGATATTTAATTACGTGGTGTATTTCTGTCAAGTACGGTTAAATTTTATTCATTAATTCTGATGTCGACATCCACCATTATTATGTAATGTTATGGTAGCTATATTTGATTTTTGATCAATTTTGTTATGTTCAGCAATGGTTGTATTTTAATATGTTGCACTATCTCTGCCAAATTGTATTGTAATAGATTTGGCATATTTGCAACGTGAGAAATATCTACTATAGATGTACGATTGATAACTATTTCTATTTTAGTACCAGTAGACATATGTATGGGTATGTATATCTTTGTGTCAGAGATTGATGCGTTTGATTGTTTTGAAAGGATGTATAATCGAATCTATTGCGATTAATTTTAATATCAGCACAGTAGAGTGTTGCTAACTTTATGAAAAGAATATATCCACTATTCATTTAACTGAGTCAGAGAGGCACAAAAGAAATTTCCAAATCATTAATAATTAAAAAGAATTAATCCTCTTAAGATTTTGGATCAGCAATGTTGTAGCACTGTTGAAGAAAACACGAAAAAGGGTGAAAGGTCATGTATAATAAAGCGCATCAGACTTTAAGTCGGTGACGTCAGTGAATGAATTTAGAACTTAGTGACGAGGACCGTAAATAAGTCTCCTTCGATAATTAATGTAATAATGAGGTAAAACCAATAATCAACATTGTTTTTTGGGTTAATAAAATTATGAAAGGGATTTAATTTTAAAAATTGCAACGGACTTTCATGATGATTTCATGAAGCCTGTTTTTGAGGTATCATAATACCAAAGACTTTTTGACATTTTAATTTATCATCTGGATTCTGAACTCACTATTCATGTACCACGGTTTGCACGGGAGGATATAAAACTGCGAAAACTTTTAACATTAACTAATTAGTTAATGATGTGTGTATATAAATGTTTCCATTGCATTAGAATGCAATAACTAAAACGATGCATGTCTTGGGAAATATGAATAATACCTGAAAATGTGCCACAACGAATAGGTCAAATAATATTTTCTAGCAGTAATTGCTGGTCTCGGTGTTCGACCATATTTCAAATGTGATATCGAAGCAAAACCCCGCTGACACCTCTGCGGACAATGCGGCTCTCTTCTGGTATTTGTTTTTCGCTGGCAAAGGCTCGCCCAACCTTTGAAGGTGGAAGCAGTTGTCGTCAAAATCAACACCGATAGCTATAGAGAAGTCTATCGAATAATAGCCAGGAGTGAAGCGATTGCAATAAAATTATTAGTTATCACTCAAATCTTGATTTATCCTATATGTAAAAATGCTAACCTTGCTTGAATAAAGACATCTCGCGCAAAATATTGGTTTAAAAACACACCAACTGGTTAATAGAAAGCAGTAATAGTGACAAAGACTTTCTAAAGAAGCTCCACAGTAGAATGCGTAGTATTATATAAATATTCCTGCACTGACCAGACGGGATAAAATAGCATAGATAGTTACTATCGAACAATGGCTTCGCTGCTGTATCGTACATACCACTCTAACTGAGGCTACGGATAAACACGCCAATTACAATTATCTAAGTCTGAGTTGCATAAACGTCGTAGTGATATAAAAGATTATCCTGATCGAACACTAGCCTGGCCAAGGCAAGGTGACACTCTTTCCATAGAGGATTATATGAACCGTTTCAATACTAAAGGGCACGGGCAACTCTGCGGTTGAGAAGCGGATAATATATCCATATTATCTTCAGTGTACCACCTAACCTGAAATTAACGATGCATTAATGATCACAAATCTTTGAACTTAATCGGTGATCCTGAAGACAAACTCATTAGTGAGGAAGTCGGCAAATGACTTTACAAGAATTCCTGAAGCGGAGGGAAACGTTTACTAGCACAGGGTCAAAAACATTGCATATATGCTTTTCAATTGAACTGTATATTAGCTTATTAAATCCATTCAGTTGTTCGAGTTACTTTCAAAACCCTGGGTGTAATCGTGTGAAGCAGTTGCATATGTCAAAATGTTGATAATCAATGTTTTGAAGTAGTTCAAATTGCATCCTGAGTCGGTTAATACAGATCAGATACAAAAATACTGAAAAAATCTGTTTGTTGGCATTGAATTTCTGGTACAAGTTTTTATTTTTTAGTGACCTTTGAATCAGGCTTAATCCTGACATCGCCAGCGAATGTATTTGTTCGGAATTATAGCTTGCAGCCAATTTGACAATCCATATATACATTGAGGCATCTTAGTAGTGGTATATAAGAATTGCTTGATCTAAAGTTACAGTATCAATTTGTGTCTATTATCGATAGGATTCCTAGACTTGAAGTATAAGGACAAAACTATACATTTGTGACGTATTTGAATATATAAAAAATCCTGATTTCTTTCAATATCGCAGCTAACTTAGAATAACTTTCAATGCTTATTAAGCAGATTTGTTATCTACTCCTTTACAGCAAGAAGGCGATGGTACACAAGTTTGAGCAAGTCTAGTTGAAATGGTTCGTTCTTAGCTGATTCTTTTATGGGCTTTAGGCTGCCACTGAACTATCAGGGTCATTTTCTTCTGTGCGCTGATGAAATTGAGTGATATAAATTTGCTATATCCATTTTATTTTTTCTACCAACTCATCGATTTTTTTAACATACTAACTCTCATACCGCACTCTTAGTTCTTAGTCAAATTTCAGGTTTACAGTCCTTGATGTTGGAAGGCCTCAGCTATCCCCACAAGAAAATAGGACGGTGTTCTGCAGTGTACATATCGAAATTACCTAATGCATCATTGTTTATACGAATACACTTATCGTTTATTACTTAACGCCTGTATCAGTCATGCCAAATACATCTCTATGTAAAATCACAATGTTCCGATCTCTACCCTTTTATATGACTTGTAGTTCATTAAACATGATTATTAAAATCTCCTTTTTCAGTGGCACTTACAGCTTTGACAAGCTGGGATCCACCTGCTTCAGTTTATTTGAATTGGATGGTGTTATCAAATTTATCTCACTTTTGTGGCGAGTTTTACTTCTGTCACTTGTGCGTATATAATGACCAGCTTTTGACCCTCATTCGCGCGATAGATTACAAAATAGGTTATGCTAGAGTCTAAAAGGGGTCCAGTACAGTAACATACATCTCGAAACAATTTTGCAGATATATCCTGGCAATCACGGAAATAATCATTGACGTCTTATATTTCACTACATATCGCTTGTGTCTGACTGCCGAAAATGGCGAGAAAACATATTTACTAAACTCCAGATCATATGCATCATCAGAAAATACAGGAGCCACAAAATTAAGGATTAACAGATGTGTCCACATTGCAGATATCTAACTTTGCAAACATCCTTGATTCTATTAGTTTTCTACTACATGTGATTGGAGATAACCGGATTATGCTACTTACTGGTTTTGCGCAGTTGTCATATGCATTGACTCAAGAAGAAAGTGTATGATGTTGTTGTTGTTGTTGGGCGTAACGCCATTTTTCAGCACACGATAGGCTATTCATTGCGGCCAGTATTAATGCTGGAGGAAGAAACCGGGAAATCACCGGAAAGAACCACCGACCCACGAGAAGCTACTGGCAAGCTTTCTCACATATCCATATTCGCCGAATCCTAGACTCGAAACTATGCAGACAGAGGTGAGATGGCAGTGATCCGTAACGGACAGCGCTTTAGACCACTCGGCCAATCGGGGCCCCAAGAAAGAAAGTATGACACGCCGATTGTAAATTAGTAAGGGGTAGCAATTAATACAGTTGCTGGCTGCATATTCCATCATATCCATAAATGCTTTTTGCATTTCATATTGCATCAGCAGACTGTCGTCCTCTGTGTAGAGCAAAGAAGCTTCGTGTTCATACTTAGATTTGATATGCTTATAGCAGGACAATATATTTAGTACTTGCTGAGATAGAATACTGGCCTTCCAAAACACATTTGCCGATTCTGGAGGAGGATGAGCTTCGTCCGTGAAAGGCAACATTATTAAATATTTTCCTCCAATGAAATACCATATCTTCGATCAAGTAATGGAATTTATCAGAATTCATTACAGATCGTGCAAGGTCGACACTTTCCCGTTTAGGTTATTTTCCCGGGCTTTTCTCGTCTAAAAAAAAATCTTGGTTTTGAAGCGATTTATCTAAAAGCTTGTTGAATCCTGCTCGGGATATGTATTTTTGTAGGCTCAATAGCCCTTACGAGATTTTAAGCAATAAACACCGATTTAATTAGAGGCAAGTAAAAGATCGCGATAACACAAAAGTAAAGAACAACTGTCCAGATAACTATAAATGCCAGTTAAATTACCAACATGAAATATGTATCATGTGTAATTTTCCAGTTGGTTGCTGTTAAGAAAATGGTTGAAAAAAACTCAAGAAAAATGCATAAATAATAGCTAACAAAAACAATTACTATATAGCATGCACTGGAATTTCATATATTGTCCATTCAAGAAATTGGAAATGAAATTATAGTTGAAGGAACAATTAGCTCAGTAGATAGTATGTGATGTCATAGCGTGTATGGGACCTCTGGATGAAAATTTAAAAGATGACGAGATCTCAGAAACATTAAACCAGTCGCTAATATGCAATATGGCATTCAGGCAAGAAACTATGCCCATCTAAATGCATGTTGAGTTGTAGAGGTTCAACAAAAAGCATGATAACAGAAATTGACATCATTTATTAATACCCTACAGATTCGAACAAAACGATACTTTGTTCATCAAGGACAACGTCAAGCATGTGAATATGATATAATGTATTGCGATATTTATAAAATGCATGTTTATAACAGTTCAAAATTTATTCCATTTGTTGCTGTTACCGTTATATATATATATATATATATATATATATATATATATATATATATATATATATATATATATATATATATATATATATATATATGATAACAGTTAGTATATGCTTGTGTCTATATCTTGTGTAATTTTAGTGTATCACTTTACGTTCTAGTCATAATCTATAAAAATATAAGATAGATAATTTTTAAAAAAAATCTAGTGTGAGTTGTTCAGGGGTATATTATGCATATTCTATAAATATTTGTTTTGGAATTACGTTCACTATGACACTTATGATGTTGATAATTAAACCTATTGACAATTTTGAGGTAATTTTTATTAAATGTTGTGGTAATGTGGGTTTTTAAAAGAATTAAATTTATTCACTATTTTCACTAGATATGGTATTGTTAAGTTAGTGCTAGATATGGTATTGTTAAGTTAGTGGAGGTCAATTCACCCATTTATTGTATTAAATTACAAATCTTGCCATGTTTTAAATGATGGACGTTTTGGATCCTTTGAATTTTATTATTTTCATCATGCAGCGGCATGCGTTATTTTGTCACAGTTATAATATACACAGCATGAAATTAGATTGTTCTATAGAAATATATTAAGAATCTATTTACTGTGGTTTTCTGCACATCTACATATCATGCTTTCCTCATGTAATGTTTCATGTTGTATTTTATCGACATTCAATTTAATTATATTTCTTTTCCAGAATCAAAGCATGCATGGTATTTATGTTCACCATTTCCTTAGTCAGAATTTAGATTATTTTATTTACATTTATCTGAACAGTTGCACATTGAGAACAGGAGGACCTTTTTGTCTTGGCTTAGGTGACTAGTTCATTTTAAATATTGATCGTAAAATGTATTTGTGAATTTTATTTTTAGTTACCAAAGTTTACTAAATGAGTGTGTATAGCTTGCTTACAAAGTAGTTCCTTATATTCTATGCTATTTGTTTTCACACTTGTAGTGCACGTACGTGCAATATTAAGGCGTTCAGTATCGTAGAATACTAAACGAATCTGGCAATGTATTTTTACCAAAAACAAAACGGAGTATATGATCAAACCAGTCAATCTCTGACCTGCACCATAAATGGGGTGGGTATATCCTAATAACATGATTGGAAATTTGATATTGGAAGCTACATTGTATGCTGATTAGGACGAGTAACCACCTGTCCAAGTTATTTCGTTGCAGAAGGAAGTTATGGACAGAAAACGGTTTAAGCTATAAGAATTTCTTTTACCTTTGCTTTGATACGTTCAAGTAGCTACCTTCAATTTAAATGACCAATTCTATGTCACATAAAGAATATAGTTTATATCGCCTATTAGCGACCGGAAACGTTTTATTCCAGCCACTAACAAAATATACTGACTCAGCCACACATTGTATTTCATTCATATATTACGAAGGGGCCCCGAGTGGCCGAGTGGTCTAAAGAGCTGTTCGTTACGGATCTCTGCCATCTCACCTCTGTCTGCGTGTGTTTGAGTCTAGGATTCGGCTAATGTAGATATGTGAGAAAGCTTGCCAGTAGCTTCTTGTGGGTCGGTGGTTCTATCCGGTGAGTTCCCGGTTTCTTCTTCCACCATTAATACTGGCCGCCATGAATAGCTTATCGTGTGCTGAAAAATGGCGTTAAGCCCAACAACAACAACCATTAGGTCAAAGATCAAACGTATGGACAACAGCTTCAAATTCTGTATCTACAGGTAAAAGGAGTATTGAATAATTGTTATTTTCATTTCCATGAATTTCAGTGATGTCTGCCAGTCAATTATTTTTGCACGAGGCTAATAACAAAAACTTATTTCTGCAACATTTCTGGTCTTTTTCCTTATAGTGAGACACACAGATCATTGTGAGAATTTGTCACAATACAAATTTGATTATTTCGTTACGTGATAAACGTACAGGACTCAATCCTGATTCCGCATATTTCTATCATATTGCTGTTAAGGCTGACGATGTAGATCCCAATATAAAAATATCACCAAAAGGCATCACGTAAATCAGGTTAGTTTCTAAAGCATATCTTGTTTGGTCTTTGAAATTAATAAGTGGACATTGGTGCCTGTTTATTTTATGGAGGTTTTTTTTGTAACTCATGAAGCATTGTCCAAGGTTTCATCCAGTGCAAATGAATCAACAAATACTAATTATCTCTTGAAATCATGAACCTTTTATATGCACTGCATAGAAACTGCGGGATTGTATACAATGATACCTGTTTCTTTAGTTTCGCCGTGTACAACAGTCAACTAGGTGTTGTTTTTTGCATATGCTCAATAAATGTTTCAGTGCTCTCCGATGTTTCCAATTGATTGCTGTATTCATCACAGAATACTCTAGTACTTTTATTCTTTAACGTTAAAATAAAATCAATAACCAGTCCAGACGTCTTGTATCCATAAAATAAATTTTAACACTTTTACATTTGACAGTTCCATAACATCTTCGTATCGTGATAAAAATAACAATACACAAATATCATTAGTCCTTAGTTTTGTATCTTTAATTGCGATTGCTAATTTTCTTGTATTGTATTCATGCAAAATATTTCCAATGAACACTCTTGTACATCTAGATGAGTTGTTTGCCATGTACTACTACGTAAGTACATAGGTACGAATTCACCTGGAAGTCTAAATATATTCCACTAAGATGATCGCTTCAGTAGCTTCAAGCTTGGAATAAGATACAAATAAAATAATATTAAAATAATTCCACCAACTAGGATGCAGGAAGTCGTGGGTTCGAAACCCAGCCGAGTCGTACCAAAGACTTACAAAAATGGTACTAACAGCTACCTCGCTTGGCGCTCAGCATTAAAAGGTTAGTGTCAGGACTCGTTGGCCTGGTGTCAGGATAATGTGACATGTCTGCGCCATGGTGCCCCAGTGCTAGACACACCAATTCCATATGTATATGTAAGGGCAAGCTTATAATCCGTCCACACGTGATTGTCTACATTGCTGTTGCATGCGATTATTCTATTTGGTTAGCGAAAACAAAGCATGCATTCCATGGTTTTGCCGTAATAGTTATAAATCGAGCTGCAAACGTGACTGAATGATGGACATGAAAAGGTATATACGTTTAGAATTAGTGTAATATTTGATTCCGGGAGTGGGGAAACATATTATCCATAATATGCTGTTTTATCAACAATGTTGGAAATATCAACACCCCCTCCACAAATTGTATATATTAACTTATTAATCACAAAGATCGGCTGATACTCGAGCCTTGTTGGTGTAAGATTTTAATGGGGAAGATATTCAGGCTACTTCGAACCCATTAAATAAAAATAATATTTGTAATTTTCTTTTTATTCTATCGTGGTCAAGTCTGTTTGAAAACTCATTGTAAATGGCAGCTTTTCCTGAGAGAGAAAAACTTAGGTGAGTAATGTATAAATCATCATAATCCCCACTTAGTCAAACGTTACTTACTTAACATTCCGGTTTACCTCTATCATCTCGGGATCTGTGTGTTGTGTTAGGTCATAGCATCGAACATGCAAAAATAGATGACGTCAAGACCACCTGGTTGTCCGATGATGTTACAACTTGGCCGATTTTACTGTTTAACATGTACAAATTACTTGATAGCTTATAGATTAATATCTTTACGGAATAATCCCGGATTGGTCAACTGGCGGTCTACACCTTTCATAGATTGTACGTATGCACCAATTCAACTGCTAAAACGTCCATACCTTTTAATAAACATCCGTACATGTTCACTATAGCTCAAAGATTGCTCTCAAATAGCGTAATATAAACTGTAAGAAGAAAGCACCTATTTTTAACAAATTATGATTAATATTTTATGGCAAATTTATATCTGACGTACCAGTTGTCTATTAGGTACAATATTTTCTTGGGTTCTAATTATGAGATAAATTTTGTCTCCTGGAAAAGTAAAGGCGTTCAGTTTTCTTAATCGAACGTTAGGAAAATGTCATGTATATACCTGAGCAATTGTTAGCATTACCATTCTTGTTTATGGATACAGACATACAAAAAAGTACAAGATTTCACCGAAAAAATATATATCGTGTTTTTGGATATGCCAGTATAACAGCTCGGCCTGTTATAGGGACACAAATTAAAATCAACAGGTTTTCCATTATATAAAGAGTAGATAGTTTGTATTGTCTCTGGAGAAGCACGCATTACATACACAAAGGCCGATTAAAACATTTCCTTATTGCACAGGTGCTGTTGCGCGTCATGCTTACTGACATATCCCAATGTCATTGCAATAAATTGCATTTTAATGTATATGGAAATGGAAACATGTACTACTCTGCCTTCTAAGCTTGTTTCCCAATCATAAATTTCGAGACATATAATAATTTGTACAGAAAAAATTAAAACAAACAATTACAATATATGCTGAAGATAGAATATGCTTATTCCCTGTTTACCCTTTACAGTACATCGTGCACAGAATTAAACAGTGTTTAATGTGGAGAAGACTAACTCATATTTAAAGCGTTCGAAATATTTGTTTATTACGTAGCAAAATCAGTGATCAAGAATGCCATATACATGTACTCTTTCTATGTCCTCTTCTGATACATGGTTCTTGTTGATGATAAAAAATATATTAGATTCTATTCGAGCATTATGATAGGTAAACCAGACTGAGGAAAGAAAATTTGATTTTGTGCAAGTAAACACACCTTCAGTTGCTTTAAATATCGCATTTTAAAATCGACTTCGTTTTCCACATATATGATTTGCACAATTACAATATATATATATATATATATATATATATATATATATATATATATATATATATATATATATATATATATAGAGAGAGAGAGAGAGAGAGAGATTATCAGATTGAAGATGATATCAGACAGTCTCCTCCCCACAAAAAATCCAAGCAACAACAAAAGTAGTAATAAAGACTTTATTTAATCATTCTTTAACTCTAAATAAAAATGTATCCCCATTTTCTTTGCAAGACCTTTATATATATATATATATATATATATATATATATATATATATATATATATATATATATATATATATATATATATATATATATATTGTGCGAGTAATCCTAGCATGTGGTGTAATTCCGATATTATAACATTTTCTTCTCCATTTCTTTTTTTTTTAAATGGAAATTTCAGTTATGTCACTACAAGTTCTTAAAGCCAACTATAAACCAAACCTCATTTTATGTGCTATTTTACTTCCTTAAACTGACTATCAAATACAAACCTACCCAAGTTTTAAGGGGAATTTTATTTATTTTTTATTGCTTTATATCCTTGTTAGTGTGAAATGTTTTATTATTTACTGCGCCCAAGTAATCGCTCTTAGAATTTGTTTATAGCTGCAAAGCAATATATATTAGTGCAACGCAAATAAGTCTTGGTTTCGCACCACTTTTTAATGTCGAATTTGGTGCACAATCGGTTTACGCAGTGCAACAAATAACGTTAATAAATATGCTTTTGACGCGGTTCCAGCTTTGCGGGAGTGAAGACTTGATAGTCAGAGCAAATCTATATTACGTGCATCGATGACCTTGCCTTTCAAGAGTTAATGTGTTTTAGTCTACAATGATTTTATTTCAAACTTCCCTATAGTTTTGAGGAAAGCAGTAAAATTATTATTTTTTGTATAACTCTATAACTGTATTCGCTTCAGCTGAACTCATTTGTCAACTGTTTAAAAACTGGATTATTTTCTTGGATTTTATTAATTAAAAATCTTTTTAATTAGTCCAGTTGAGATTGTAAATTGTTTGATCTCCCTGGTGTTTAAATATCATTTACCAATATCTTTAAACTCGGGATTTGAATATTGACACCTATGGGTCTGAATCTCTGTGTGAATTAATTTGTTTATACCTTGAGCGCAAAGACCAGCATTGCGACATGTTGCATATAAGCTTATGTGTGCATATGTGCATATGGCCTGTGTGCATATATGCTAATGTTACAGTCTAACATTGTATTACGGAAAGTCCAAATTACAGTGCATTATCTTCAGTTGTAGAGGTATGAAATATTGTATTTTCTTATCGTATTACTAGGTATTATGATACCTATTGTGCATGTTTCATAATTCTGAAATGTGAAATGCAATGTTCGATTTTTAAAGTCTATGTTAAAGTTCACTAGTATATAGCTTAACACAAGGATTGTGTTCACATTAATCTTGCATGAATTAAGCGATGAGAAAATGTTACTTCAAGTTCTGTAAAACTCTCATCAGATATGAGATATCATTTATCAGATATTTTTCACGTATGAACCTCATTCATATGATACCCTTATACGGCAGTCCGGATAATGTGACTTTTATAAAATAACCAACTCCACTTAGGCACATGCGTCACGTAGGTTATTGCATGTTGTACATGACCATGTCACAGACAACTTTTGCATTTTTGTATCTCTGGACTATACCATACCAGGAGGACAGATTAACAAATTCCTGGTGGTTATTTTGACACAAAAATTATTTTTAGACCATCATTTCTGGAGGTTTTGTGTTTCATGACGTGGCAACTGGGCGGGCCAGCGTCTAGCTAACTGAACAAAACTATCAATACTCTCTAGCTTGTTCCCTGATCTATAGTTGTTGTCCCAAATCGGTTATTGGTCAAATGCATAGCAACTAGTTGTCAAGAGTTGATCAACGTTCAGTAGTATTTGGTCTACGTCGTATAACACAGCTTAGCTGAGGTTATTGTTAATATTGAAAAATGGCACCTGCATAAGTTATAATAAATATCATAATGTTGGAGATGTGTTATTCCTCTTATGAAACTTAAATCTAAGAAAGTTCTAAGAAAACATTGGAATTCCGCTTTTTACTTATCTCAGGATGTCTCCTTTTATATTTATTGAGTTTCGAGTCGGGTCTGTTTTTTTTTTAAGTTCTTTCTTAATTTAACAGACTAAATAATACGAACAAGGCTTCTAATTACATGCACATATGCACGTAAGGGTGGGGCACATATATTTTAGATGTTATCTTTTTAGTCTGTTTTTAAAGTAAGATAGTCTGAGTAACAAAGCAACAATTGTATGTTTTTTAAAGTCGATTTTGTTCCTATCAGTTAATTTAAGCTCTTTTTGACTTTATTTATGGTTACAATAAATTACGTTTAGTACTTGTTTTGAGAGTGCTTGAATTTGCGAAGTATTACAACTCATCAAGTTAATCTGGTATCCCTTTGTAAACAATTGTGTATGGTGTGTTATTCGTTGGTATTATTCTTGTTGTTTGTGCTGCGTCTAATTGAATGGAATATAATTAAATATTGGCATCTAATCTATATTGTCCCGTTCGTAGAAATTACTTTGTTTACATATAAATGTAAATATTAGACATGCACAGATATTTCTTTTACGGATTAATTCATGCATAGTTAATTCCTTTTCAATGGTCAAAAGAATCACACCTTCCTGTTTTCAGGAGAATTGCATTTAACGCTAAGACATGCATACGATTCGGAGCAATGTGTGAGAAAAACGTAAATATCTACGTAATCCTGGATTTTTTTTATATAAAATAATATGAAATAAAGAAGAATATCTGGACATAATCAGCAATAATTTCCTCAAAGTCAAAATTGTTGTGCAGTTTTTTAGGATTTAAAAATTATTTTGAGACAATAAAACTCACCCCATATTTGTGGAAGTTATTACAAATATAAAACCTTTAAGTCTATCTTGTATAATTAACAGACCATTAGAAACTTTTCTGAATTTTCTGATGTTAATCTCATGAAAAACATAGGTAAATTAATGCAAATTAACTGAGATTAACATTTTGGTTTGAACAAACACATTTATAAATTAGAATGGATATAAATAAAGTTTCATAAAGAAAAGAATATTTCAATTTAAATTTTATATCTCAAATTTTGTTAAGTTAATCTGCTGAACGAAATATATAGTGTCCAACGTTTAAGTAAATTCTTTGAAACCAGAGTATTCCTAAGTTTATATGCTACGAGTATGATATGTAATATATAATTCTGAGGGTTTAATAACTCTATCTCCTTTGGTCATAAAATGTGCAATATTTCGTGGTATTTATGTCAATCTAAAATCAATGATAGAGTATTTAAGTGTTACCAATTGATTTGTCTTCAACATCTGTTTAAAGGTACCACTAATTTTATAGAAAGACGATTAATCTTTACAAATAGTTCCACACTTTTATATTATTTGATCCAAATCCGTCAGAAGTGCATTTATTAGCAAAGGTTGTCACTCTTTAATATATCAAACTGGTATATTTCACCATGTTTTTAGCATTTTATAACCATTTCACAGTTTGAAGCCAACTCGTCTAATTTCTCCTTTCAATAGCTATGCATGAAATATTTTCCATAGAGCTATCCACTGAATATTAGTTACAAGGCTACTATTCAGTATGCTTGATATTGTAATAAAATTAAGCAGATGCGCATTTAATTTAAGCAATTTCTAGGCTTATGTGATTACATGTTTGATAATTGGAATTGGTTGCAGTAGGAAATATTCCCTGGCACGAATTAATTAGTCAATTATTAGGAGCAAACGTCATGAAGAGAAAGTGTTAGTGAGATGCCATAGCCAATGAGTAGCGAACTCGGACCCAATCCGCATGACTGTCCCTGGAGTGGTATACATCGGTGTTGTGACTGCAGCGGAAGTATTTATGGTAGTAAACCAGTAAATTACACAATGGGATAAATGAGAAAGGACTCGGTAGATACTGTTTATGCTGCCATAGCGGCAAATGTGATGTAGGTTTACTGCAGTGATGTGCCTTGAAACGGTAGTTCGACTGGCCTCAGGTAGGCAGTTAAAATAGTACCCCGTGTTAGGGATAGTTGTACAGTTTCTACGGTGTGAATTACAAGTGGAACGGAAAGTTAATATAGAGAAACTGTGTAGATGTGCGTTTGATGGTTAATTTGCAAGTTGTAAATAGTGTGGTCTTGTATTGATTATTGTAAAATTTATGTACAGAATGGACACGTCTGGCTTTCCAACTTACAACTGAAGTTGTATAGAAGTCTTTGGAAATATGGGGTAAACTTATGACTTCTAGCGTGTTTCGAGCCCAGGGTTTTGACACCGCTCGGTCAAGCAAAAGACCCCTGGCTTGTAACAATATAATGGTATGATTCATATTGTGATTTCAACCTTATTCCTCGACATTTACGTACAATAATGAAAATTGAATAAATATATAATGGTGCTTTTAATTTTTTAGTTTTTTTTTTGTTATTTATATTGTTACGTGACAAGGGTTCGTAATCAGTAACAAAGAAAAGAGTGAAAGCCAACATGATTTGTATATTTTAACGAAACAATTTATTTAGCTAGACAACAATGTTAAAAATGGTAAATAGAACTTAACAATCAATGAATATATATATATATATATATTCATTGCTTGTTAAGTTCTATTTATATATATATATACATACATACATACATACATACATACATACATACATACATACATACATACATACATACATACATACATACATACATACATACATACATACATACATACATACATACATACATACATACATACATACATACATACATACATACATACATACATACATACATACATACATACATACATACATACATACATCACCTCGTTTTTATCAATGGCAACACCTTAGAAAGCCATTCACCCATAATGTTTACAATCGTTTAGAAGGAGTTTTCCTTGTAGACTTTTCGCAGTGTTTGTTAATTGATTATTTGGAACGTTGTTATCGACCAACACGACAATGCCATTACCATGCAGTTAAATGTGTGTGTGTGTATATATATATATATATATATATATATATATATATATATATATATATATATATATATATATATATATATATATATATATATATCACCAGATTCCTCTTTTTGCAAGTGCTATTATTGTATGCTTTTAAAAGAAGAGTGAAGATAACAATCTTTGCATCATTTATTAAATAATATATTTACCTAAATTAGAAAGTGACAATTAAGTAATAAAGAACCTACGGTTTTACGAATCAAATCCAGAAATATTCCAAGAGTTACAAAACAGAAGTCCAACCAATAAAATGTCATGAATGAAGCTGAGTTTGAGTCCTGATGAAATCCAAAATGGAAGGCGATAAAGTCTGTCTTGGGCAGTGAAGTGCTGATGTCGCAACAGACCATTTTTAAATCATAAAAAAGATTATTCCAATTTTGAATACAATATAAATTCTAATGAATGTATTATCCAAGAATTCTTTCAGAGCACTTATTTATTTCCATGGAAAGATTCACTTGAATTCAATAATGTGAAGAAAATAAAAATTCAACCAAACTGGTCACAATATAATAGCAACTTAAATCGTCAATTGTTTGGACTTCAACTACTCACTTTCTATCACAAACAAGCTGTACGTCAATTATGACGCAAAACAGATTCTCGGAAGAGGGCCAAAAGTTCATTATTACAGAAAGAAAAAGGTTTGTAACAATAGATACACGCTACATATTACTTAATCCAGGCATGAACTGGACTTATTAATTATTACTCTGAAAAAAACATGGGAAAAGGGTTTTTACCAGAACTTTCACTAATTTTGAAGAGAGGTCAGTGACTCTATAGAGTGTTTATATTATTAGTTGTTTATCATTGAAGCAAAAGCACAAAATAAAACAGACAGGTCAAACAGATCTTAACTCAAATTCTGGACAATGTCAATCCAGTAAAAGTAAAACTACATTACATTAGCATGTAATGAAATTTAAAATTTTAAAAGTAACAAACAAATAATTTAATTAAATATACATAACCGAAGCATACAAACCTATTCGCTCTTCGTGATTTCATTAAGTTGAAAAAAGGTTTTCTCACTGATGATAATTGTGCAATATTTGCCTTGCACCTTTCTCGAAATTTACTTTTACCTACTACCATATAGTAATTATTCTCCTGTTGTGACATTTTAAACTAATACACGCATGCGTATCATCCCATTCCTAATTCTTTGCCTTGCAAATAACAGAGTAGTGTGATGCCTCATGTATTGTACTGCTGAGATTTATTACGAACTTGTAAAACCATGCTATGAAACTTAATTATCAACGTCATAGCATCCATGGACTCCTTGATTACAGATATCATTCTTTGTCTAAAACAACTAGTTTTATGACTTCGTTATGAACGTCTCAATTGGATTCCCAATAAAACAAGCAAATCGTAAATGGCAGACAGAATATTGAGTTTTACTTTCGTTTTAGCAGCAAGATTGAAACTTCCAGTCCAAACAAGAAAGGAAACTTTTCAGTCTTAAAATATAAGGGTTATATGTACTATTGTTATTTGTCACTATGTTTGATTAACATGTAATGTTATGTGTCCATATATATATATATATATATATATATATATATATATATATATATATATATATATATATATATATATATATATATATATATATATATATATAGTTATAGTTATAACAAGTCTATCTTGTTAAAAATAACAGAAAAACAGTGAAAAAAGATAAGCTTGGTAAAAATTTAACGAATAATTTATTTCCCTAGAAAAAAGCCAATTAACATTTTCTAAACAAATTAAAACAATACATTTTCTAAACAAATTAAAACAATACAAAGAATATTTTAGCTATTTTTGATTAGGTTATTTAAAAACAAAATTTGTAATTAAGGTCAAGTAGAAATTAATTTTAATGGTGGACAAGGTTAATTAAGACATACTATGTTACGTTACAGCAGCATATAAATAAATTAAAATTTAAATAAATTTTAAATAAACAAAAATGCAACTAAAATATATGTAATATTATATTAATATCTTGTTAAAATAAACATATGAAGTTATTTAAACTGTTTATAAATTGTAATTTTTTTCCAAGGTAAAACGAAACGTTATCTATTTAAGAAATATAATCAAAACTATATCGTTATTTTGAACATTTATCCAAAAACATGAGCATGGTGAAGTGTCATTCATAATTATGTAGCTAAGAACTGACTACATAGACCAAAACAGATTAAGAATTCATTTATTCAGTTTATATTACAATCAAACTCAACAAAATATTTTGTTCGTAGTAACTAAATCCTCATGTTGTAAGCTCTATGTTACAAAAGACAAAACTGTACGGTACGTTTTACTTTCATTGTGGACTGAATAGAAGTTATTGTTATGCTGATTACAATGGGGGACAACCACTAATATTCCTTCTGTAATCTCTACTAGATTTAATGCCCTTGTATTAAGATTATTCATCGATTTTCATATCCGCTGACAATAGTGTGTGCACCATAATGTTGGCATTATTTTAACTTTCCTGAGAGAAGTCTATGTGAAGATCAGCTTTAATTATGGTATTTGTAACAATTTACAGGTGTAATTATATGGGATATCCTTGTTATACGTTATCATATTTAAGAGCATATACTTTTCATAACTGTACAGGAATAAACACTTACATGCATTATACCTATAACTAATATCATCATCACAAAAATTTCTAAAGTTCATTTGCATAAGAATTTTATGCACATATTGCACATTTTAGTAACATTTTAAAATTGTCTGACATATTGAAGAATAAGTTTGATTTAAAAAAGAAAACTTCGTTTGGTTTGGTTGGTTAAATATTTAGCTGAAAACGTTTATGATGATGAAAGAAAAATATGTTTTCTTTGTTTTGTTTTAATTTTGTTCTATATGACTGCATTCAAAATAAAAAATGTATTAGGCTAGACACCATTCTAGATATTTAAAAAATTTTAAAAAGCAAAATAAATTGTATTGGTCTTACTCTGTTCGAATAAATTCTTCATGGGTGGTTGATTATATTAAACATTAACGATAGCTATTCTACATTATTCTCAATGAGTCGAACATTTTTGTACTAAATGCAACTAAGATCCAATACTCTTCCATCACAGCAGTTATGAAATGCCAGAGTAGTGGGAAAGCCGTTCAGAATATATGTTTCTGTGTTATGTCCACAAATGCAGTACCCCGCAATCTGCTTTCTTTTCCCTGATGCTCTTAAACACGAAAGTAATTAAACTAACGGTATATTGGTAAAAAGCTCTGAGAGTACATTCAATAGGAGAAACAATGAAAAAATGGCATCGGAGACTGGTCAACTAGATTATTCAAGACGGAAGGCAAATTTGAAGAGGTCTCGAAAGGGCTCAGTTGATGCTTGTAATTTTGTCGCAAAAATATATTTAATAAAAGCAAGACTCAGAATGGGGGTTTTACTCAGTAACAAAATGATTATCAAGTAAACGTTTTACTTGTCCTTTCTAAATTTAACTGCTCCTACAAAAAAGCAAAACAAAAGCCGCTTCAGTTTCTAATTCAACATTTCCATTCGTTAAGATTAACTTCAATTTACAAATTAAAATCATGAATGAACTAGTTCTAGTTCTAGGCAAAATGTGCACAACATAACAGCCTCTGTTAGGTCACACTGTCGCCATTTGTAGCCCTTACCCCAGAATTTAAGTTTTTGTCGTCATTATCTAATTTTTACAATTTCAGTGTAGATTGCGCTCTCTGCAAATACTTCCATATATTTGCAGATTCTTAATTTGTTTACACTTTGCACAGCCCAATACATAAAATATTCACCAGCAACGATATAAATAACAATACTAAACAATATTGTTTTAAACGATTCTATATCATTAGTTTCCGCTCGGTCAATACTGTTCCGATACACTATCCAGTTTGTTTGCAATGTGCTTGGTTGCAGTTCACCAGGGTCGTTCAGGGTTGTTCCTGGCAATGATCTAAGGATATACCTTCCCGGTTATTAGATTAATGATTTGACACATTTAATTTCACTTTGAGGGCATTTATTATGCCAGGTTAAGTGCACGATGTTGCTTGCAAGGTATAAAATTAACACCGCAAAAAGATTGGTTAATCATTAAAGGATTAAGGACTCCCGACCATTTCTTGACGATTAGGATAGCTACCGGGTTAAATTGTCCGTACTTAAATGGATTAGTGACTACCGGGTTTTAGTCCGCAGTTGGCTAAACCACTAACCCAAGGACACTAGACTAGCGTTAGTGTCGAGCCCTTCATTAGGACAATATAGTGATGCATCTAACAAAATAGAAGCAAATGTTTGATACACTGGCATAGGAAATACTGCCTACAACTGTTTGAATGAGAGGGAACGTGGAATTGCATTTATACGATGAAATGCTGCTACCATCACAAAAGTGACATTTTTCAAGACAACGAAGCAGGAAGCAATGAAAGATATTGAAAATGGCTATTTTCCACAGGAAATGGCAAATGACAAAGTACAACTTTCACGCCTGATAATGCAAGAGTTTAGTGTATTGATATTGATCGTTTACTTTACATATAGACCTAAACAATACGAGTTATTATATCAATAGAACGATCCTCATTAGATATTATATTTTGATCATTTTATTTAGAAATTAAGAGATTTTTCTTAAACCTTGTACTTTTAGAATACTCAATTGTTACCCCAGTAATTGTGAAACTGCATTGAAATCTATAAATATTTTTTTCTTTGTTACTAATTAGTTATAAAAGGTAATTCAGATTTGCCGAAATGCAGCTCAGGTGTCTGATAAAATGTTCATTGTGATGTGTGATAAATACAGCTGATGTGATGTGATTATGAATTTTTTCGTAGCTTTAACAATGTTTCAGACATCGCTACGATGTCTGCAGTGTGGCAGTGTATAGTGATGTCTAGCACTGGGGCACCATGCGGCAGACAAGCGAGGAAGCTGTTAGTACCATTTTTGTACGTCTCTGGTATGACTCGACCGGGAATTGAACCCAAGACCTCTGGCATCGTAGGCGGACTCTGTAACCACTAGGTGACCGGAGCGGTCAAAAATTGTATATATATATATATATATATATATATATATATATATATATATATATATATATATATATATATATATATATATATATATATATATGTATATATATATATATATATATATATATATATATATATATATATATATATATATATATATATATATATATATATATATATATATATATATATATATATATATATATATTGCACAGGTAACTTGAGATTACTAGAATGCATCTAGCATTAGATAAAGGTATCAACAGCTGTTCTTTTTAAATGAGAATTCCTACAGGAATTACCCAACCCATAAGCGAATGACTTGATTGATAACGGCCAGATAATGAACGGTGAAATATATAGTTAAAAATGCAGTTAATTCATATTGTTTCCAGGCACCGGAAGAGTAGACACCATCACTCAAAATACATCAAAGAAAACCCTTTGCTACGCACTCCAACTCCATATCGACCACCAATTCAAGAGCGGAAGCAAAAGCATTCGTACATGCAAGGGTTCTACTAAACTCGTATACAGCAACGCAATTAATACATTTTCCACATATTTGTCCCTGTCTGCTCACTTACAAAATATATTCAGGAGATAGACAGCACTTCATTTTCACTTGACATTCCCAACCATGCATATGTGTTAGACGTCTTAATATAATCATAGTATCCATCGATTCCGGAACAAAAGACTCCTTAGGTCAGAATTCCACTTGCAGGGATAGGACAAAAAAAATCCTAGGACAAAAATATACTCAAGAGCAGAACAAATTCTCTTATCTACAGCATTACGCCTTTTCTTTGTTTTTTTATAATCTGTTTATATAATTCATTCAGACTATCAAAATTGATGCTGTAACTCTAATTACTACGATGTCTCATTTGCACCACTATTTTGTTACAGTTTGTAATCTAATGTGCAGCTTTTCTCATGGCTACGAAGCAATTGAATGAAAGCATAATAAATCTATGATAGCATTATTTGAATTAAACAAAATTTCTGCACTTTATTGTTAGGCATTGTCCAATAAAATCAAGGGATAGCACTTTCCAAACTGTCTGGTGTATATTTATAATTTTCTATAATTAATCCTATATACCTTGATTTCTTTCACAGGCAACATGAATGACTGTGTATACATAAGAGATATAGTTATCTGGGCATCGTGCAAGTGTGTCTGCTATGACACCGACTCAGTTGCATCACATTTTGGTGATCTGTGCTTCGTTGTGATGGAATATGGACTGGTATGTGCAGGCAAGGTGATGGGTGCCGTTTATCCGCGGACCAGGATTCTAATCTCCATGGAATACGAATTCAAAATTCTCTAAATTTAATGATACTTTTATTTGTATTCAATATTAATTCTGCCTACTATTATCAATCATTCTTCTATATAATCCAGAGATTTCATTATTAGTTCTGTCTGTGCACATTTATTATTATTATTATTATTATTATTATTATTATTATTATTATTATTATTATTATCTCTGTATATATATATATATATATATATATATATATATATATATATATACACATACACATACATATACAGATAGATAGATAGATAGATAGATAGATAGATAGATAGATAGATAGATAGATAGATAGATAGATAGATAGATAGATAGATAGATAGATAGATAGATAGATAGATAGATATAATGATATGTTCCAAAGCCAGCTGAAATAACTTCTTTAAGTATAGCATAAACTATTGACAAAATTATGAAACCATATACAGCTCTTTTAAGACATGTTGGCAACCTCAGTGGTCCAAATATATCGGCCATTTCCAAATATATGTTGCATCTCTATTGCTTTCAGTATGATTACGCATTATTTGTATTGAAAGATTACATAATAATGAAATCTGTAGGAACATACCTCATTCAACATTTTGAACGGAGTATTTCCCATGTATATAATCAGATCGAAAAGGATCAAAACAAATGCCAATGTTAATATCATTTATGTCTCCTTAAACAAAATAACACCAAAATACCGACATGTGTTGTCTTTAGTGTATTCATAATGGTATTCAAATAATTGAATTTGCTCTTTTAAAGAGTTACAACTCACCCCTTGCTGTATCCAATGCACTTGAAAGGACTGTTATATATATATATATATATATATATATATATATATATATATATATATATATATATATATATATATATATATATATATATATATATATTTGTGTGTATGTATGTATGTATATATATATTTGTGTGTATGTATGTATGTATGTATGCATGCATGCATGCATGCATGCATGCATGCATGCATGTATGTATGTATGTATGTATGTATGTATGTATGTATGTATGTATGCATGCATGCAATTAAACAAAATGTATGTATGTATGTATGTATGTATGTATGTATGTATGTATGTATGTATGTATGTATGTATGTATGTATGTATGTATGTATGTATGTATGTATGTGCATGCGTGCGTGCGTGGATAGATAGATAGATAGATAGATAGATAGATAGATAGATAGATAGATAGATAGATAGATAGATAGATAGATAGATAGATAGATAGATAGATAGATAGATAGATAGATAGATAGATAGATACATAGATAGATAGATAGATAGATAGATAGATATTTATAAAGCAACTATCGTTCCTAAGATACACACTGGACTCAATATAAAACTGTAAACAAAATTAAAATGTTGTTGTGTTTTATATATGGTATAATAGTATGGAATAAAACAAATGGCGGAAGAAAAAAGGGAAGGAAGATATCAATCACGTCTATTTAAGTTCTTCTTTCAATTTTGACTATCATATCACAATCAACTAATTAATATGCTGTTTTATCAACTACAAGAATGAGTTGCGATATTTATGTATCTGTATAGCTTATTCAGATCGATCTAAACACCACTCTTAGCAAGAATCTAATATGAGTAAGTCACTGAGTTATATTCTTGCTCATGTTCATTATTAATTATAGACTTAACTGTGAAATATAGTGTGATGGATTGAGTGCCACACCCATGCCTTTGCCTGTATGTGCGCTCTTTCACGTGCAGCCCTCTGCCAAGGCAAAGAGAATAAGGAGGATATAGCTATAAGACCACAATTTAATTTTCCTAATAAATCAACGTCACCTTTCGAGGAAATGGCATTTTTGTGTACTAAACGACCTAGTACACGCCACAGTGCATCGGGTAGCGACCAGATTATCTTATCATGCCAGTAAACATAAACAGGACTTGCACAGGCACAAATATTATAGAAGCTAAAAATAATTATTCCGCTTTAAGCCCATAACGTGAACTACTTGCATTAAGTTGGGCGTCCAATGTTTACTGCTCAATTATCAGTTAGTGGTTTGATTACTAAATATTCAAAAGAAACCCATCTCCAGATCGAATATGTACCGTCGTATCCGGTTTTACAATTTTTATTTGAACTTTTATGATAAACAGATGGTGACTAGAAAATATATCTGCATTATCGTAAACAAAAGTTTGTATAAATTAGTGATGTCCCTCACTATTTACAAAGAAAATAAGACACTGAGACCCAGCTACCCACGGGAAGCTAATTTAAAACATATTTACACTGGGTGAATTTAAAATCGATCGTAGTCGGACAGTCTAATGTCCATGATTTGTAAAGGTGAGGGCCTAAGACCGGTTTACGACACTAGCCCCAAGAAGGGTAAAAAAATTCATCTTAAATTACATGGCTGTATGTACAGTCTGACTGATTCACACATGAATAAACACTTTATCTCAGTTTAAATGTATGTATGTATGTATGTATGTATGTATGTATGTATGTATGTATGTATGTATGTATGTATGTATGTATGTATGTATGTATGTATGTATGTATGTATGTATGTATGTATGTATGTATGTATGTATGTATGTATGTATGTGGTTGTTTTGTGGTTGTTTTTATTTTGGAGTAACCAATATCTGTATCTGCGTGACCTGTAAGTGTATACTCAAACTTAAGTATTTTTATTCATTTTTAAGGCTCATTATTTTCGGCGCATCGCCAAAATATAAAAAATTGTCTTATTATTTTATTTTACTAGCAAATATTTTCACCATTCATAGTGATCGTTTTCAATCTTAAATATTATGTTGTGTTTGCTCTATAGAAGTTTATACTTTTGCCGCCATAAACGAGTCACCTATTTTGTATTTCTGATGACAGATAGCCCAAACGATTAATGTATGCTTATGATCTGGCGTCGTTCTTTAGTTGGAAACAAAGACAAAGCTCGGAATAATCTATTTGTTGATGACGTAATTCGATGCAACTACCCATTTCCGGTTTTAGCTTTGAGTGAAATACTTTCACTTTCTGGTTTCCGAAGTTTTACTTAAATGCTTTAAAACTAGAGTGCTTGGGTTGGATATTTTATTTTTGCAATATATCCTTGTAATTATACAGATCTTTCCCTTGAATTAACTGTCTGCCTTGTCATTTTAGCTCCTTAAAGATTTCTCTACATGCGCCATATATTTTAAACACATTTGTGACTTCGCACATTTAGACCAAAAATTAAATTAAATACTTAAGAATTAAATCAATTAAAACATCCCTTTATGGAAGAAACAAAACTTCGGGGAAAAAATATGGGATTAAGAGAAATAAAGAGACGGCTTAAATACCTCAAAGGACCAGTTAGGGTAAACAGCTCTAATGTGGAACTACTGTAGGTCGATCATCAACATTAATTTCGTGCATCAATCCAATGTGATTAGTTCTTTTGGAAAAGATTTGCTTTTTTCTATTTCTTATGAGTATATGATATGATATTTTTACTTTTAACCATTGAATCTGTTTTTTTATCATTCCAACCATATTCCATATCATGATGTTGTCATAAATCGAGGCATATATGAATATATTTTGGACATCCATCAAGAGACTGGAAACTACCGTATATAATCACTTATAAGCTGACATAATGCGCCAGTAGATCTGGGTGTCTGCAGTTTGTTAGGAAAAATAAGAAGAACAAACAACATTGACTGTGATTCGCAGGTGCATAATGTTACAGCAAGTAAGTATCATTGCTTATAGCAGATTGACTCCACCTATGAGAGATTATACACGATAAACTGTTAATATCTTATGTCGACGCTGTTTTTAATATGCTACGGAATTAGTTGAAGAGCTTTCTAACACACTGAGAAAGAGTTCATAATTCGAAGTTTATATACTGAGTTGCTTAAATTAATTTTAAATTAGTAGAAAATATGTTCTTTGTCGTAATTCAGCTTGTATTTATTATGATGCAAAAAAATCTGTCTTGTTATTTAGATGTTTTCGATCATAACCTTCTTCTCGTGCCTAGTTATGAGAAGGAAGAGAGTTCGGCATTCTTAAGAATAAGGTGTCTCATATGATGGTGTAGATACGGTTACATCTTTTAATGGGATAAGCTTTGGCTACGAGAAGGTACCAAGAATCTGTAAGAAATAGACACGACACTCTTCTGAGCTAGGAATCGCACTGTAAGAAATGGACACGACACTCTTCTGAGCTTGGAATCACACTGTGTGTGTGTGTGTGTGTATATATATATATATATATATATATATATATATATATATATATAAATATATATATATATATATATATATATATATATATATATATATATATATATATATATATATTCTAAAGATACAATATGTAAATTTATTTATATTGAAACTACATACAATACATATTACAATACTTATTAAATAGTTCTTCCACATTCTACTATTTCATTTTTCCATTCATTTCTCTGCATTTTTGAATACAAGTGATTAAATATTCAATGAGCCTAAAATTCAATAACAGTAATAAATGTATTTTATTTTATTTAATGTAAGGTAACGATTTGAAAAAGATCTGTGAGTGTTAAACTTATTATTTAAAGAATATATATTTGTTCTCAATTAAATTATAACATGAGGATAATAATTATTTCAAACAAATACTAATGAACATCGAAGCTGTAAAATATTTCATTACATTATGATTGTGGAAGAAGTAAACTCAATAATATTACATTATAAATACAATGAACATCAATTCAGTAAAATATTAAATCAGTAAAATATTTCATAGTAGAAAAGAGAACTCACTATTACATTATATTATATTCAGAAGGATATTACAACTTACCATAAAATCTTTAACTTTTAAAAGTGAGTATAAAGCATAATTTGCTTACCTGTAAGAAATAGACACGACACTCTTCTGAGCTTGGAATTGCACTGAGAATAACCAGTCCAGAGCTTATTTTTATATCTTGGAAGCTAGCAATCATCTGTATTCCACGTTTACATTCAAAGTCAGAGAGGTCTGTCTAATGAACTATGCCTATGTTCTAAAAAGGTCACGCGTGGTTCTTGCGTGATAGTCAAGGACAGCTTTAACTTTATATCAAGTTTAGGGGGGAGTAGAGTGTGCGTGTGTGGTCAGTGATTTTCCTAAGTGACGACCTTTTGGATCATATATTGTCCATAACCATCCCAATTGTAAGCGGTCATTCACATTACGAACATTTAAACTCAATTAATTTTCTATACTGATTATCAATTACTTTGTTCCCAATATCACAACGCAATTAATAAGGTTTTAGTGATTGATTTGTAAGATAGTACATAATTCGTGGCTTCTATCCGATGGTGAACTATTGAACCGACGTATTAATTAGGCTTTTTCCATTACCAAGTGAAGCTGTGGAAACAACGATAATGTTTAATCTGAATTCATTTCAATGTCCTATTATATTCAGGATATGAATTATTGATTGGGCCATGCTTCTCTTACAATTCAAATCAATATCATAGCATTCTTCTTAAATTTGCAGGTTTTGCCTTTCAATAACTTATAAATTTCAATATATTCTACACAAGTTACTGTTATCGTTTCTTTCTTTTAAAATTGATATCTTGATAATATCTCCTGGTTAATTTTAACCGCGTCCTCGAGGCTAGTAAAAAAATGAGAAGTATACGAGGAAGAAGAAAGAAAAATATTAAAAATCAAAAATTACAATGCTTAGGTAGATAAAAAAATTACAATGCATTGGTAAGTTGATAAATTGCAAAAAGGCAATGAGAACAATGTTCATTGCAGTACATATTGTGACATTCAAAAACAGAATACAATAAAATGTATAATAATTAATAAACTGTAAAGTACATTGACAATGCACAAGAATAGACATGATAAAAGATACATGGAAAAATATACCATAAAATGTGTAATAAGGAGCCAATATAAATTGAAAAAGAGATTACAATGACACAAGAAAGTAAACATATTAAAAAGACCAAAATACAATGTACTGACAAAAGTTAAGAAATAGGAAAAGACAACAATTGACCGTGTAGTACCTCGATGAGGAATGAAGAACAACAATATATTAAGAAAACATTAAAATATGCAATGTGACAGGATAATACGTAATGTGACATCAGTACGGTAAAAAAGGATTTTTTTTCAAGGGAATCCTACGAAAACACATTTGACACATTCAATGAAGTTCAAGTACAATAGTGAGAATCTGTAATGAAAAAAGTATGTTTCTTTTATATTATTATAATTTATGTTGTTTTTTTGTTTTTTAAATCCGACATGACTTACTTTACAACTAGTTACGTTAGACGATTTAATATCAGCATGCAGTTCTTATTTTTCTATATTTTTTGTACGTTAGTTTACTCTTTTTGTTATTATTTTATTATTAGTTTTATTTCATTTTAAATAACGTCAGCAGAACATAAATAAACTTGCTGTGTAAGAGCTAGGTTAATCGGTGAAGTCAGTAGCTTCTGTTAATTTATCTGAACAATTATATTTCCGTTATATGTCATAAACCTAGGATCATGCGCGCAATAGAACGGCGTGTTCATAATATTGAAGTGATACTCCTTATTAATAGGATGTGAATTATGACTTCCCAATATATTATTTCATACATCAGACAACTAATATTTTAATTTAGGAAGATATCTAAAATGTGTGGCATAATGCGGTATGACCTATTGCAAACCAAGTAACTGTATAATGTTCATCCGTGATGCTTTCATTAAACTATAATTAATTGATACGTCTTGAATGTCATCCTGACAACTGGGGTATGTAGCGCAATATATAGGTCACGATGTTTACGTGTTGCTATAAAAAACATAAACAATAATGAAGATTCCTTGGCGTTCTGGAATAACATATGTAATCGATAGATACGGTCGTTCAATTTGCTTGATAAATTCCATTAAAACATGCTGTGAAATCGGTATAGCAGGTGAACTAGCCTGCTGAAAATTTCTCTGTAGGACTAATTCACTGAGTCTCAACAGTTTGAGCTGCAATCATTTCTTCACTTTCTAATATTCATCACGAATATTTCGACAATGGCAAGCATTGCTCTAACAGTATAAACGTTATGAGTTTGGACCAATCGCCGTTAACATGTTTTAATTCCATTATCAACTTGTCAGGCATAGGAGGAGAAATCATCTCCATATCGAGCAATAATACCAAAAATTTAAATTTCATTATTCTGTTGCTTTAGCATATTTGTATAACTTGCTAAATGTTGTGATGGTTTCATTGTCAGCATTCCAAATAGATATTTACCTATTTTATCAATGAAGGCAAAACTTCTCTAATGATACATTTGAAGACTGCAAAACACCTTTCTGAATTAACTAATTCATTAATGAGATTGTTATATTAAACTGCATATGCATTGTAATTCGTATTGACTTTAAGTGTGAAACAATATCATTGATGTAGCTACATTTGACATCTCTGTGTAAATATTCGATAAATTCGAATGAATAATTCCTTAAAAGCCTGACTTGAAAATGCGAATCCACTTATCGGCTGAATCATAAAATATTGGTAGTGGCTAGAGATAACCTTTAGCGTAAATTGTTTTTGTTCTGTTACTGCGGACACTGAATTCAGAGTTAAAAAAAGAATACAATCCTACGAACCAAATCCATATTCCATCCATACCTTAAAGAAAAAGAAAGAGGTTGAGAGGTTTGTTTGCCGGCAGAAAAAAGAAAACCAGAGAGAAGGTATGAAGAAAGAATGGAATGGAGGATAGGACTATAATTATTTCTCCCAATATACGACAAATTTTCTTCTGAATTTCGTATTGAATTCAATTACGAAATATTCGACCTAGTCGTTTACGACATGCATTCGATTGTGTGCGATTTGTAGGTGTACATAATCTATGCTAATACTAGTCATGTAAGACGAGTATAAAAATTTAATATCAGCTTGTAGTTCTTGGTTTCCTTATTTATTTTTTTTATATGTTATTTTACTCTTTTTTGGTACTTTTTTATTTATTTTTTTTATTTTGCATAACATCAGCATAACATATTTATCATTGACTACGGTTATTATTTTGCTTCAGCGAAGTGTTGTGAAAGGAACTCTCATTATTATGGATATTTCTTGTAAACCAATATTGAATTTATCTTCTTATTTCATACATAATATCATTAAATACCAGCGACATTGAGGTACAACTGTTTGTTTAGAGAACCTTGGAAGAATTTGGTATTAATCAAGAGTAATGAAGGTGAAAATGTTAGTGTTATGTTAATCCTACTCTAATGACCATAACGTCTGTTCATTTGCAATAAAGCCTTGACCTGTGTGTGTATGAAATTGCATTTAATCTAACCTATGACCAGTAAGTGAAAATATCATTAAAATCGTAAAACTGAATCGACATGATTTAGTGCATTATTAAAATTGTAAAACTGAGCGTATATTACTGATATTAGCTATGACGTATGAAAGGGAATGTATCACCGTTTTCGTTTCAAACAAACTTTACTCAGAAGTTGATCATATGCTGGGCAATAGCTGCTTCGACAATTCAATATGCAGAACAATCTCTGCTTCAACAATTCAATATGCAGGGCATTAGCTGCTTACAAAACTCTGTGTTGAGCAATCGCTCAGACACTTTAACTATAGAAAAACATACATAATAACACTACAACATCATTTGATGATGCAAAACCATAGAAGGAAACTCTCTTCTGACTGGTTTGAAGACATTAAAGCCGTACCTTTGGCGATTTGCCAAGAGAATACCATATAGTATACATTCATATGATTTCATATGAGCACGTGAGAGAAAATCTCAATAATATTATCGAACATCATTGAGCTAACAAAACAAACTTCTGCATCAATATGCCTGAAACGATATGGAGGAAATTACAATTTTTCTTAAGATAGGCAAATACGGTACGATCTGTTATGTGTGATAGTAGCGACACATGTATAATGTAGTTTGAGATGTCAAGACGAGCAGGTTTGATGTTTGATATAAATGCTTAGGGCATGGAATGAAACTTAAAGATTCATTCACACCCTCTGTAGTAGAAATCTTAGCAACTTTGGCGTATGTTAATGGCAGTAAGTACAACAAGGTTATTTACTCAATGAAAAATGAAATATAGCATAATTTGGACTAGTGTTGTTAATCGTTTGAAATTTACGCGCTAACTTTCAATTTGTCTTTTTAAAAAAAAATCAAAATAAGAGATAGAAAAATCATACCTTTGTGAGGTATACCACAACGAAGAAATATTCTTGATATGAACTAATAGTAAACAATACATCTATTGCCTCTAATACCGAAAGAGTTCAAAATGTTAAAGTCACTTTCACTGGGAAGGAGAATGTTAATGTTGTTGTCGCTGATCTGATGAGATCGTAAATGTCGCTGCTGGATCCATACAAATCTCTATTAATAGAATGCATAGAGGTAATTCATTTTTGGGTTGTAGTTAGGTCAAACTTGGAGCTGGACTTAGCACTGTATGCATTCGGAATGTCGTAGTCTCTGGTGTTACTGCAAAAAGAATTCTCATAGGCGATGTATGCATTTTATGTTGCAATCCTCTCATAATTGTAATCAAATTCGTTCCCGCTGTGATATTTCTGGTTGCTGTAGTTTCTAACATGAGTGAGGAAGTTGTTCTAATTTGGGTTTTCTCCTTGGGATGTGGCGGTGCTGACGCTTCTGGAGTTGATGTAGCATAGCCGGGCGGAGTGAAGTCTAATGGTGTTAGGAGTTACGGCGTTCAGTCTGTAGATAGCTGTCGGACAAGTGCAACAGGAGCGAGCAGTTGTAATGAAGAAACGGTCATGTGAATAGGGTTGTATTGTAGTGTTCGAAGCCAAGGCGATGCCATAATTTGGCAAAGTCTGCTGGTCGTAATGGTTCTGGGGCAAGTCTCCCTCTTGGATCATAATTATGTGTTTTGACACCTGTACTCATGTTATTCATCCAACAATTTATTATGAGGAGAAACATCTGTCTTGTTGTTTAGATGTTTTCCATCATAACCTTCTTCTCGTGCCTAGTAAAGAGAAGGAAGAAAGTTCGGCATTCTTAAGAATAAGGTGTCTCATATGATGGTGTAGATACGGTTACATCTTTTTGTGGAATAAGCTTTGGCTACGAGAAGGTACCAAGAATCTGTAAGAAATAGACACGACTCTCTTCTGAGCTTGGAATCGCAATGTAAGAAATGGACACGACACTCTTCTATTCCACGTTTTCATTCAAGGTCAGAGAGGTCTGTCTAATGAACTATGCCTATGTTCTAAAAAGGTCACGCGTGGTTCTTGCGTGATAGTCAAGGACAGCTTTAACTTTATATCAAGTTTAAGGGGCGAAATAGAGTGTGTGTCTGTGTGTGTGTTCAGTGATTTTCCTAAGTGACGACCTTTTGGATCATATATTGTCCATAACCTTCCCAATTGTAAGCGGTCATTCACATTACGAACTTTTAAACTCAATTAATTTCCTAGACTGATTATCAATTACTTTGTTCCCAACATCACAACGCAATTAATAAGGTTTTATTGATTAAATTGTGAGATAGTACATTATTCGTGGCTTCTATCCGATGGTGAACTATTGAACCGACGAATTAATTAGGATTTTTCCATTACCAAGTGAAGCTGTGGAAACAAGGATAATATTTAACCTGAATTCATTTCAATGTCCTATTATATTCAGGATATGAATTATTGATTAGGCTTGTCTTACAATCCAAATCAAAATCATAGCACTCTTCTTAAATTTGCAGGTTTTGCCTTTCAATAACTTATAAATTTCAACATATTCTACACAAGTTACTGTTATCGTTTCTTTCTTTTAAAATTGATATCTTGATATATTTATCTAACAAAATGTCTTCAACCATTATATATATATATATATATATATATATATATATATATATATATATATATATATATATATATATATATATATATATATATATATATATATATATGTGTGTGTGTGTGTATGTGTGTGCATGTGTGTATGTGTATGTGTGTATGTGTGTGTGTATGTATCACCGGTGAGATACTATTTTCTTGATTTTAAGGGCTGTTCAACCGCAGAATAATTAATACATGTCAAACATGATTAAATTATAACTACTCTTTAATATCAATGATAAACAAAATACCAAAAAATACATGTTTCAAAATCTTACTATACTTTTGCTCGTATACATACAGCATTCAATTGCTAATAATAGTGTCTGGGATTTCCGTATTTAAATTACTTATACTGATATTATTCATCACCAATTAGTGCGCTCACTCTACAGGACAGTAATAAAATCCATTTGGATGCTGCAAGTAGATTTGTGGTCCCTAAGTAGGCTCCTATGAATTACAACAACAACATAATATTTTATTTGGCAGTGAGCACCATGATAATTTTGGGCCACTCCATGATTTTCTTAGTTGTCCTATCCTGCCCTGGCTATATTTAAAAAAAAAATGTTCAAAACGTCCACGTGCCTACCAATAGAAACAACTACTGCATGTTTCAGGAGAAAGAACTCATTGGCTTGGAAACTATATATATTGCAGTTTACTCATAACAAGGCCTATAATTATAATCTTAATCACGGGGATAATGGTGCAATAATGGCGTTGACTTTTGAGTGACACAATGTAGGGTTTAGTGGCTGGAAAATATTGGCAGCGGTAATTTCATGGCGTCTATGTTTCTAATGTGGGGAACATTATCTCTCAAAAAAGGTATGCTGATGGGATGGCAGATAGGTTTAATAAAGATTGTTTTGCTTTTTTGTAGTTGTATGTTTAGATACTTTATCGTCTATACAAACGTTTGTGACAGGGGTAGAGTATCAGACCACTAAAGAAAATTACATATATTCCAAAAGTTGAGAGATTCGTGACAGAAGAAAAAAAACAATTCAAATGAGATTTATGTTCGTAGATTGCTTCAAAAAATATGGATAGACTATATAGCAGCTGGCAAAAGAAAACGTACATACTGAAATCTTAAGCACTTAAATAGGAAACAAATAAACCGAAATTTGTGAGAAGTTTATGAAAGTCCATGTAAAGATTGCAATATAAACTATGTGCAAATTATAGCGTTCCTAAGCTAAGACATGAAGCAATCCTAAACTTATCTGGGTGGACAATTAGAACTTGCAGCAGACAACGGTGTGTTTCTGATAATTTTCAGCAATATCAAAGGTCAAATTATCATGATACTAAATGTATCTGAAATTCATCACGAATAAAGGTGATCAGAAAGAAAATAATTATGATTACAAAAGATCAGTCATTTGTCATAACAGTCTCTAAGTAACCAATGAGCCAACACATGCAGGTAAATGAGCCAACACATACAGGTAAGTGAGCCAACACATATTGGTAAATGAGCCAATACATGCATTAAATGAGCTAACACATGCAGGTAAATGAGCCAACACATACAGGTAAATGAGCCAACAGATCCAGGTTAATGAGCCAACACATGCAGGTAAATGAGCCAATACATAAAGGTAAATGAGCCAATACATTCTGGTAAATGAGCCAACACATGCAGGTAAATGAGCCAATACATGCAGGTAAAAGAGCCAATACATACAGGTAAATGAGCCAATACATGCAGGTAAATGAGCCAAAACATGCAGGTAAATGAGCCAATGCATGCAGATAAAACAAATGTGTAATAAGGAAATGCATTAGATGGATAGAAAAAAAAATCTGTTCGAATTACCAGATAAGATTAATACTGGATACTGGCTGTAGTTTAGAAAATGGTCAGAAAGTTCCATTGCTCTTCCGTAATTATTACAAGTATAACCATTTAAATTCGGAGAAATTTGTTTCTAATGAAAATGGTGTATCTCACTTGCAAAGGAGATTATTCGTGCTTGCAGTGGTGCAAAAGCAACGTTACTAAATGCATTATACTGAAATGTGTGTGACAGATTTTTTAACGTAGCTTTAAACATTTTTCAGTCATATCGCCTCGATATCTGCAGTGACAGATTATAGTGATGTCTCACATTATCCTGACACCAGGCAAACAAATCCTAACACTAACCTCCTAATGCTGAGCGTCAAGCGAGGCAGCTGTTAGTTCCATTTTTAACGTCTTTGGTTTGACCCAACCCGGGTGGTGAACCCATGACCTCTCGCATCGGAGGCGCACACTCTAATCACATCAGCCACCAAAGCGGTTATTTCATACTGCAAAAGGGATAATATAAATTAATCATTATAATAATATGAGACTTAACAGGCAATTAGGGTCGAAAGTAACACAATAACAGATAGTCGTCTTCTTGAACAACAGCCTAAGCTTAAAAAAAGAAATCGAAACATGTCAAAATATGGGCGTTCTAGAAACTCTCTTTGTGGCAATTAATTAAAGTGTATTCTTGAACAGATGGAGAATTTAATAAAACTAAAACTATGAAAAATATAATGATTTAAGTTCAGTCTCAAAAGCAAGAAAACCAAATTACATCACCATTTTATCAAGGATTTGCCCTGTAGAGCTGTTAGAATGGTTCATGTATGAACTCTCCTACAACCGGCTGGACAACAAATACGTGATAAACTTAGGCTTTTAAAGACAGTTGTAGATGTGTGTGTGTGTGTGTGTGTGTGTGTGTGTGTGTGTGTGTATCCATTGAAACGTAGCGAACTTGAAAATTACATATATCATGTAACGATAGAAAACATTTATAAATGGATGAAAGAAAACATAAAGAACTAAAGTGACAATTCCGAGGACACTCTGATCGGTTTACTGCAAACAAATAAGAGTATTCAGGAAATTCTCCTGGATGAGTTAAATGCAATATGATTAAAATTTCATTTCCAACAAGATCCGACAGTGACCTCTTAGGTGTCACGTTCTGGTGACCCTTGTTACTAACTTTAATCTCTAATTTTATCATTGAATCAGATTATATCTTATATCTTCGCATTTTGGAGACAGGGCAGCATGGCTAAAGAGCATCAGTGTGAGCCGATCTGTCTGATTCACTGTCAAATTTTTGGAAGATGCATTTCTATTAGCTAATTCAAAGTTACCAGAACATGATCCCTAAGCAATCGTATTAAGATCTTCACGTGGGATAGTGGAGGTCTGATTTTAATCAGAATGAGTTGAATGGTGCTACTGTTTGAGAATTGTAAGAATTAGGGACAGATCTTTATCGGTTTAGGCCTGTCTGAAACGGGAACAATTTGTAAAAGAAAATAATGATATATTTAGGGTAAAACGATTTCAAATAGCTATTATTTTTTTAAGCGGAAGAAAAGTACAAGGAAATGAATTTACCCTAATAATAAAATCATACGAGTGCCAACTGTAGCATTTGTATGTGTTTTTGAGTACTTGTTTATGTGTTTGTCTGCGTGTGTTTGTTTGCGTATGCTTGTGAGTGTTTGTGAACGCGTATGACAATCTTTTGATTGATAACGTTCATGCTCTACTTTACAATACAGTTTATACGCATGCTCTGCTTTATAAAATAGTTAATACGGTACGAACAATATATAGTGCTTACAAAACTACTATTGGGTCAGATGTATACTAATTGGTCCTTGTATAATTTCAAGGGTTATACAATTTCTCTTTTATTAAATTTGAAGCATCGCTGTTTTTGTTTCCTAACACGGCTCTTAATGAGTATTTTTCAAAGTCAAATACAAAACATATAAGAAAAACAAATAAACACAAAAACGTGTTTGTAAACCTCTACATGGCTGTCTCCACACGAGGTAAAACTATACATACAACCAGCTCGTATAGACCTGTTGCGGATTATTGAATCTATTTTAATCAATCCCTTGGTGGATCCAGTGCGCTTGAAAGGGTGTTTGTTATTCGACATATGATTTGTATTCTTTATGTGTTTATATATATATATATATATATATATATATATATATATATATATATATATATATATATATATATATATATATATATATATATATATATATTCAATGTGTGCCCATATGTAATTTGCTTGCTGTGTGATTTATATAGTCAGATCATTTATATAGTAGATAGGTAGATAGGATGCTGATAGGTATAATAGGCTTGTAGGTAGGTGTAACATCATTAAACTACTTAATAAGTTCGATTTAATAATTATACACTTTGGATTATGCGTCTATGTTACTCTAGAATTGTTTTGTTTGCAAGCTGATTAGGGCTAGGCAATAGGCAACCATTCATTCAAAAGCAATACTTTTAAAAGAGCCATTGTTAAATCGGGAAAACGCACTCTATAGACCTACTTTCTAAGTGAATCGACATTCAATCAAATTCATTATGAGAAAGGTATTGCTCATGTTTAATGGTGACTTTTTTAAATTTGCAATTTGCAATAAAAGTGTCAATGACAAAGTTTTTTTAGGACAGCGACCACTAAATTCTCAAAAATGTTATGCACGACACTAATGATATACTTTTGCACATTTGGCATACCCTTCACGCACACCCGTACAGCTATGGTATTTGTTCAGCAAAGACTAAGGAGGAAACTCAGTCATGCTGAAATATGTTTTCATACAATGACTTTTTATTCTGCGGGATACTAATGATAAAACTAACTAAATGCTCAAGGTACGATATTTTCCATCGCAGTAGACATATACTCTCTGGTGGACAGTTCTCTCTGTCATCGGCATTTGTTTTTTAATTTGAAAAGTGTCATTAATTTCTGTTAATATACCTATTGAAATAGAAATGTGAACGAATTGTGTGTATGCGTTTGTGAGTGTGTGTGATTAAGATTTTTAACGTACCATAAAATCTTTTTAGTAATATCACTACACTGTTTTCAGTGTGGCAGTTGATAATGATATCTAGCACTGAGGCATCGTGCCGAAGACATCTAGGATCGTGTCCCACCTGGCCACAATATCCTGACACCAGGCCTCCAGTCCTAACACTAACCTCTTAGTGCTGAGAGCCAAACGAGGCAGATGCTTGAACCATTTTATCAGTCTTTGGTACGACTTGGCCGGGGTTCGAACCTGCTTTTAAATAATGAGTATGTACTCAAATAATAAGGTTAATGATTATTAACATAAATAATACATTTTTTTTCATAAAATTAGAAGGATATGAAAATTTCATGAAGATTTGTTTATTCAAATGGCGGAAATAGTTTTCTTTTAAAATAAATATTAATAAGAACTAACCGTGCAAATGAGAGCAAATTCTATTTTTGATTGTCATTCCTTTAGGATAGATCGGAAATTGTGATGTTAATTTACATTACTCTCCTTCGTCGTGCAAAGTATTTGCGATAATAGAGTTGTGTTAATATTTCATACTAAATGTTTCTTTAACATGCGTGTCTCTCTCTCTCTCTTTCTCTCTCTCTCTCTCATTCTGTCTGTGTGTGTGTGTGTGTGTGTGTGTGTGAAAAGCAAGAGTAACAGACACTCCGATGTACGACATGCAGTCAAATTAATTTTATATTGAATACAGTTTGTTAGGATTTTACATGTTCCTCTACATCCGCACCGGACAGAATGTATTAGAATTGACCT
>JAEAOA010000308.1:0-5000 GCA_016746295.1 Potamilus streckersoni
TTAAATTTCCCTTTTTTATGTTAATTATATCTGGTATTGGTGTTTCACTTACAGCGGCGTGTAAAAAAGTAGAACCAAGACTTTTGATAAAAAAGCATGGATGTTTAACATCAATTAAAACTTACAAGAAACTACTTGATCAGATCCGGTCTTACCTACGAGGAGTCAAATATAATATGGATGATTTATTACGTGAATTTCGTATTATTGATAATATGTTAACAGACATTCTACCAATGAGGGTTAGCAAGTATGAAAAAAAATATCAAAAAAATATGAGTAACGTAAAATTTTATCTAAACTTAAGATATAATATAACTAAAATAATATCATTTTCATTCTAATGCTAGTTTAATTTCCACCTTGTTAACTGAAACATTCTAATGCACAGTTTAATTTTCATCCTGTTATCTTGTGGTAAAAACCCGTTTGCCGTCTTTAGAATAATTGTATTCCACACATGCGCTGTTCTAACAAATTAGTCACCTCTGTGTAAAGAGCTTATCGCATTCCAACACCTGTTGTTTTGTTTGGTTACAAAATACCTGTTTACAGGTAGTAGTAGGGGGAAAAAAAGAGGTGGGGGAGGGTGAGTCAAAACCCTGTTTTATTTTGGAAAAAAAGGGGGTGGGGTGGGGGATAATTTAGGACTATAATTTATACTTGTTTGGAGGGTAAAAAAACAAAGTGAGTTGAAAACCTGGTTTTCCTCTAGGGTGAGTTGAAAACCTGGTTTATTTTGGAAGAAAAGGGGGTGGGGTGGGGGATAATTTATACTTGTTTGGAGGGTAAAAAAACAAAGTGAGTTGAAAACCTGGTTTTCCTATACTACTGACCCATCTGATTTAAATACACAGAAATGTCAGGCGTCATAAATTAATAGAGTGAATAACAAACTTCATGCCATCAAACCAACCCTATGAGAAAAGGCACCTTCCTACAGATCCGTATGTAGGAAGGTGCCCTGGAGGTTTTGTGCAAATACAGTAAATGTAAAGAACAAAAAATAGTCAGGATAGAGTATATACACTAATAGTCAGGATAGATTATATATACACATAGTCAGGATAGATAATATGCACACATATCCTTCTATTTACAATACAATTTTGCAGGTCAGGGTTTTCAAATATACTAATATTTGCTCAGTATTATTTTTGCATAAGAAGCAATGCATACTAAATCTGCTTCCATTCTAATTCTTAAGCATTTAGTTTATAATTTTAATTGCAAATCGTGTTCTTGCAAGTGAAGAAAAAAATAGGTTAAAAATTAAAGAGGTGGATACTTGAATAGGTTCATACCTGTGTATCACGTGATCATTTTCGTTGTCATATAGACTGTCAACGACTATGTAGTTACAACTAGTATAATAACCATTATATTAACTGCTATCAGAATAAGCATATTAGATTAAGTTATTAGTAATTAACCAATTAGTTTAAGAATGTTAAATATTAAACATATCTTGTTTACTAAAATAGTTTTGTATAGTTTTATTTGAATCAAGACTGTATAGCAATCGAATGAAGAATTGTTTCCAAAAAATAAGTATTGACCGATCACTGACTTCTCAACACAGATTATGTATGCTCTGGACTAAAAACGTTCAATTTTATAATGGCCCAAGTCGTATTTATTACCTCATCAGAAAACATTATTCCATGAATTAGAAACATGTTCTTCTCTTTATGACTTTAGGCTTGGTATTGCAAAAGTCCACGTATTCACTATTAAAATGTTGGTTGGTACCAAATACGTATTGCCAATTATTTGCTGAAAAATAATCTCCAAAATTTTGTAATGTTATGTTTAGAGCTTTGTGGTGAATACATATGAGAATGTCAAATTATGACGAAGTGTAAATTTAGACTGAGCCAAGTATATTTCGGATATTTTAAACATTATACTGCCCAGTATCACGAATAGAAGAAACAAACCTATGCGAACCAGTTTGCAGTTCCGCTCTAGATAGATCTATAATGATGACATTTGGTATGTCACATAATAGTGTATAATTGTTGTTTACTTATTTTTAAGATAAAATATTCCATGATTTTGTTTCTGCGTATATCTTTACCCGAAAATGGTTTCTTTTCATTATATCGCATATTATTTCGATACAGTGTATTAGGTTCACTCCATGCTGCACGAGCTAAGTGCTTGCAAAAGGAAAACCGATATATCTTGAGCGCGCAGGCCGTGCACTGCAATGCAAAGTAGCCAGAGTACATATATGGACATATTATATTCTATCTTCACATGATTTTTCCAATTAACGGTGAAACGTCTCTGGCTTTACAGGTATGGGAATTGTAACACTTTTTCTATCTGTATTATATAATATAATGGTTTTGTTTATTAATGCACTAACATTTATTGTGAGTTTGTAAAGGTCTTCCACTTTAATATTGTATGTATTAAGGAATGACGCAATGTTACTTCAAGCTCCTCAAATTTCCAACTATCACATCTATCATCGCTGGAGATAAGCAAAGAAATTTTTATCATTGTGATAATTTTGTACATTAGTTGGATGCAACAAATTGCCTTGAAATTGCTCACTCCACTTACCCGCATGCATAAAGCAAGTCTTTGTATTTACGCATTAACGTGTCGCATGTACAATATGGATTTAGCCATTACATTTTGAGACGGCTCGGTCAGCCATTGTTTAACTGAGTCAACTCAGTTAGTTTGAACTACCGATATTGTATAGCGTGGCAACTATAAAGCAGTTAATGGTGCCTGTCTTTGTTGCTAATGTTTGAACTGTGTTGTATATAAATATAGAATTGTCATGAAAGCCAGTTTCTGTCCCTGTTGTATATACGTGTCTGGCTACTGCAGAGCTGTTCGTGTTGTCTGTAGTGTCAGGTGAGGATCTTCGTGTTAGAGAGTCGCTTTAGCCATGAAGCAAATTCTATGTTGAATAGTGGTTCTGTTTAATTTGGTATGCATCTGGTGTGATGCTGTAAGTGGTGAATTTGGATCGGAGACAAATGGGACCTAGGAAGACTGGAAGGAGAGGACCTTTTATAGTTGCTCCTTGTCCATCTGAGAGCGGCAGGGCTGAACATACCTTGCGGTTTTCCACTGGACGCCACAAGTTTTATCTCGTCTTTGTGTTACTTATAATTATCTCTGTTCGAGCAGAAAGTGGGGTATTAGTGCGACTGATCCTTGTCCTAATTTGAGTACAAAGCTTCATTTGTGTGTTAATATCATTATCACTATTTGTGCGAAAACCGTCATAGTTGCTTATGCAGAAACCATCATTGTTCATTGCTTACACCATTATCGCTCTATGTCGGAAACAAATATTATTTGTCATAACCGTCAGTTGTTGCGATCATTATAATTATTTAAAAGTTGTTATTATTATACATTTGAAAATCTTTTTGTGTAAAAACCGCCTTTAACCACTGTTTGAGTAGAAACTTATTTGTATGATAAAGACAATTTTTGTGGAAACACTGCCTGAAAACAGGTATCGCAATTTGAGTAGAAACATATCATTGTACTAAGCAGCTACCAATATCCGAGTAAAGAATTTTGTTTAAATAAATCATTTCCACTATTTGACTAAAACCACACCACTGTCTTAAAATTCTCCTATCATTGTCTAAATGATTTTATATTCTCATATTTTGTTTAAATTCAAAATTTCTTAACCTTAATTGTCGATTTTTCATTGCTCTTTACATTTAGTTCTATTTACGAATCGTACATATTTTCCTTATGACATCTATTAAACTCGGTGAACATCTTTGTTAAAAATCCATTGTTACAATGCATGCGCATGGGATTGTTTAGATTGTTTTATCTTTTAAAATATATAAATAATCCTCTTTCAGGTTATTATTCGTAATACCTTTATTCTAGTATTCTTACCACATCCTATATTTTAACAAATTCATCAGATTTTATTTGTTCCAATATCAGAAAAGGAAATATTAAACCTATGACTAAACTTTCTTGCCTTGCAGGTGGAGGATGGGAAAGTTATTTTATGCTGCTCTATCCTGCGCATCCGCGTCATTGTTAATCAGCATAATTGCTATTGCATTGCCCTATTGGGTTTACTCCGAGAAGAGTTTTGATTGGGGTAAGTCAGTAGCATATTACGGATTATGGACTACCTGCAATCGATCTGAAACTTATGATAAACAGGAACCGACCGTATGCACCATGATTGTAAAAGGTAAAGATGAGACAGGAATAAAGACGGAATAAATCGTACAAAGAGATTACTTGTATCTATTTAGAAAATGAATCAAATTGTGTCCATTTTCAGCTTTGAATGTAGCTTTAATTATTCGGGACAAAATTAAGAGGGATACCGAACCTACACTATATGGTGGATTGAAATAAACCTTGAAGATCTGAATAGTATTAATAAAATTATCAGTCAAGTTTATCTAATCTTGCAATACAATCCATAATATCGTAGAAAATGCTAATTTCGATAAAGCTTCAAAAATTAGGAAAACAATTTTTGTAACCCTTAAGAAAACCAAAAAAAAAAACCACACGAAGTTATATTTTGCTTACTTATATATAATATATCATTATATGTATATAAAAATATATACATGGATGTATCTTTGCTTTAAATAATTTTGTCTACTTTACTAGCGCCCGTCTACATAGTTGTAACAAGTGCGTTTGAGCTTCTTGGACTACTAATTGATGCGACTGCCGTAATGTTTGGATTGCTCGTGCTCTTCGTGAAGTATAGGAGTCGATCATTCCAGTGTATTTCAGGATTACTTGCTCTTGCATCCGGTAAAGTTATTCATAAAGTATGCGATCGTAATGCACGACTGAGAAGCGTACTTGTAATTCATAATAGATGTTCACAATGTACTTGCACAACATGTATACTACAGTTTGAACTTTTCCGATCAATTTACAACATTGTCTGTCGATTCATATCTTTCTATGTGAGTGGATACATCAATGATGAGGTGATACTGGATAGGTTGGTGCAAATATGA
>JAEAOA010000308.1:12500-245000 GCA_016746295.1 Potamilus streckersoni
TAACACCGCTACTATATATGCATAGCACTGCTACTATATATGCATAACATCGCTACTATATATGCATAATACCACTAATATATTTTAATTTTAATTATAAACTCGATTCAATAAGCACTCGAGTGTCAGCAACCTTATGATTAACTATGCAATAAGGGCTTAATTTGATTTCACAGTTCCTCAGGATAAAATGTTTGCCTATTGTAGAGTGGATATAAACTGTGAAGTGATATGACGAAGTTCAATGATATTGGTATTTAACAAATATTAACATCTCATGTGATTGGTTCGTTTTACCTTTCAATAGTAATTCAAAACCATACCGTGCAGTTTATATTTCTGCTCTGATCAGACAGTATATGCAATTTTGTGCAACCTTTTTGTGTCGAGAAAAAAACAACAATCACAGCCAATGTATTACGCCATTTCTCTTTCCACGAGTCTCTGCGATACTTTTAACGTCAGAGAGGATAAAATGCGCAATATTTAACTGTTTAATTTCCAGCATAATGCCAGTTAACTCTGCTTGGTGAACGTGCTCGAAATATTTTGTATACAATGTGCTGTCATAGTTGGATACACTTTAAGTTACTTCAGGAGTGAAATGTCTTTTGTTAAATGTTTATTTGAATTATAATAATCCTATCGGATATAACAGGAGTCAGCTATGATTTCCACTTTCGACGAGACGTTCATAGCGCGTGTATATCATGACTGAAACGACCTGAAGCAATCAAACTGAGATAAATAAAGTACTGCTTTATCGATTATTATTATTATTATTATTATTATTATTATTATTATTATTATTATTATTATTATTATTATTATTATTATTATTATTATTATTATTATTATTATTATTATTTAACAGGAGTAGGATTAGTAAAAGTAGTAGCAGTAGTAGTTTTTGTAGTAGTGGTAAAGCCCTTTATCCAGAGAGAACTCTCAAAATTTTTCCGTCAGAAACTACTTTCGTAGCTCTACTGGGATACACCTCTTTTACCAAACGATGTGATGACGAATGTCTCTCTCCAAACTTATTTCTGTCCTTCGTTAAAAATATAATTGTTTGCTGTGTCACACACGAGAGATCGCAAAATTGATTATTTCGTTTTTTGCACAATTTTGAATTCTCATATAAATTGCCCCTAGTTAACTCAACTTGTAGGAATATCAACTCTTTTTTGAAGACGTCGTGTTAAGTGTTTCTTTTCTTTTATTTATGCAAGTTTATCTGTTTTAATCCAAAAACGCTAGCAAGCGATTTTAAATCTGCGTGTTTGTCAATATAGATAAGTATATATGTCACCTATAACTATTCTTCAATGGAATTTAAGGAATGTATAGTCATCCTCCTCAAATGTGTTTAAATAATGTGTGCTTCTCCTTTAACATGGAACTGAAAATTAAGACTATGATAAAAGTGGATAATTTAATGACGTATATCAATATTTAAGAAATGTTATTTGTGTTTATATTGCATTATTGCACAAGTTTTGACGTTCCGTAATATATGTTGATCTTTGTAAGAAACTAATCCATTTGTAATATACAAACTAGAAAAATAATTCAGTCGTGAAGAAAAATAATTTGGAACATCTATAAAGAAGCACGATGTTTTCTATAAAGTAAGACACATAAACAGAATCTGACTTCTGATCGGGACAGTTACAGCCTGGTACGCAATTAAGGACAAATTTGAAATAATTACGAACAGCTTGTATAGACTTGCATGTGTCACAATTTTAGTTTCTTTAATAAGACGTGTTAATAGACATCAGTCTACCTATGGTCATTGATATTTACATCAATAATAAACTGTTTATTGTGACATTTTATGATAATGCCTAATATATGACCATTTTAAGGACCCGTTATCGGTTACACACACAATAAAATGTCTGCTCACAATCTGGTTGGCTTTCTATGCCTATTTGGGATACAATTAATAACGAATTTGCTTCTTAATTACCATTCATGCCTTAGGGTATAAGTTGCAAGTCTATTCTATTTTCTAGGGAAATATACGCAACAAACGAACCAGAACAGAACAATATATACTTTTAATATAACTTTGTATAACCTTTGGAGTTTTGCCTTTAAAATGTTTCGTCAAATATCAATGGATTTTTTTAGTTTTATCAAGGTATGTTGGTAACACCATACTAAGTGGTATTTCATTTTATCACTTTATTCCGATAATATTTTAAAATATAACAAAATATCCAAAATATGAGTTTGACTGACTTTGCTTTTAACCAAATGCGGAATGTGTGTGTGTATGTATGTGTATGTGTTCGTCTGTGTCAATATGTTGGCGGTTTGCGCTCTGCAGTATTTACTGTTATCTTCACAAGTATAAATGTTTGTAAATTTGATGTATGTATCTATCAGCAAATGTATCACCCAAAAACCTATCAATCCTTTCCCCCGCATCCAGTCTTTTCACCATTATTCCCATCGTTTCAAGATAATTTAAACATGCGTGGGCTGTTTTCGATACATCAACAGGGGGCTAGCTATTGGAGCAGCGGAACAAAAAGTTGTAGTCAACAATATCAATATTAAACTCCACATAAATACTGGCCTCATGAAAAGACTACCGGTCGGTTTTTACTTTCATGAGCTGATATAATGCATTTTTAATTGATATGCAAGCTTATAAGGGTAAAACCGTTTACTAAAGTTTTTCTGTTTGGGACAGTCTTCTTCTTATTCGGGTCAAGTCGTATTTCATATCTTTTAGCAGTCTTGCGAAAAGAGGTGTACGTGTCCGTTGACAGGTAATATCCATTGAGAGGTGCATAAGAGACCCCCTTTAATGCATCGGTACGTATATTCGACGTTTTCCGGACCTAAAAATATTTGATGGGAATTAAATTTACATCACTCGCGAAAAATTGGGATATATGTGCACAACAAACTCGTGGAACTTCGTTTCCCTTCCCTTTACATTCAGATACGTGTGGTCCTCCCACAACCTCGTACATTTTGGTCAGAATACCTGCTAATATCTGACTGGTTTGGAAGTTTGTCCTGCTTTAAACCTTTAAGCGTGAAAATAACTACTTTATTGGCGTCGCATAACAGTAGATGATCTTTTAGATAATCTATGTTGCCAAATTCTTTAGGGAGCGGGTTAGATGTGATATATAAACAAATATGGTTGGTGGTAACAATCATCAGGTGGATATTGGTGTCGGTGTATATAACTTGACACGATTCAGATTAAACAGCCTTATTACAGCATCATAAATCTCGTACATTAGCAGCTTCGCCTAGTTCATAGAATGACATAATTTGTTTTCAAACTTGATTGTGACTGTAATGCGCAAAACCACTTTCATTCGCATAAAAGCAGCCATCTATTTTTCCAGTAACCAGGTCTTGTGGACCTCACTATTTTGATTTTCCAGTCGTTAATATAAATACATAATGTTTACATGCACAACACAATCGTTTTGGAAATGAAAGGTGACACAAGCTTAATAGATTAGGCAAACGCACGTCCGCATTTGTTCACGGATGTACAAAGCAATAGGGACAACACTTCTGCCGCTAAAGTATAATCGTTGGTGTGGATAAATTCGTCAATGTAATGTAGATTGACAACAAATATCACTGGTCATTATTGCTGATATGTTTGTTTGTGTTAGTGAGTCGACACATCTGTGAGACTAATCCACTGAGGATCGGCAACAGGAAATGGTTTATCATCATCGGCAAATAGTAATGCTTTTGGGTACGAAGATATATTATACTACTGTTTGAGGTAGAAGAGTAATACTAGTTTACCGTATCCATGATATGCCATTGAAGTTAACCACGAAGTGTGCATTCAATAATCAGATGTATACCTAGATCAGTCAACATTCCAATTCTTGTTTTGTTCTCGATAAAAATGTATTCCAAGCCATTCTCGTTGATGAAAGGCAATGGTTACTTCTAACTTCTGCCCTTGCATAACCGTGTCAAGACATTGTTCACATCTGCGAGAAAAGAAACATCAACACACAAATACAGGTTACAATAGTCACCCATATTTTTGTATACAAAGTACGGAGCAGTTTTTATTTGCATGTTCGTTGAAATTTCTTCTCGTGACAATGACGAATTAAATGCTTCGAACTGAATTTCATAAAATGTCTTCATCACTCATCTATGGCTACATATCCTCATTTGTTTAGGAGTCAGTATCAGAAGTACAATGTCGTCTAATATGTTTAGGCATTTTTACCACCTGGTTAAAGACTAGGTGGTTGTAACTAGATTAAGTACTTGTAATGAATCGATAAAATGTAGTTTTGCGAAACTTAACGGCATGTATATTTCCATTCTCTTTTCTCTTCTAAATCCAGCTTATTGGACGCTTCTGATTTCGTTATTAAATTGCTATCTGGGCACCAAAGCCTGTAAAGCACCACATGAATTCTTGTTTTGTGTGGATAGATTCATATGTTTAAATTAAATGTTGTGGGTACAGAACCTCTATACTAACCAGTAAAATGACGGTGACAACTTAACGTGAGACTTTGTTCCAATGCTATCCGTTCTTTTGGAAGGAAAATGAATCTAAGAAAGAGAGGTCCCATAAAACTTAAGAAATCCCAAAATTAGCCATCAACATCTACCGAGTTTCGAATCCAGGTAACGATTTAATATTGAATTTATGAAACAAGTTGAATAATTTCCAGCTTTTTCGAGCCTTCGCGAGCAAAAGCTGGACATTATTCAACGAGTTTCATAAATTTAATATTAATTCTTTACCCGTTTGAGATTCTTTTCATGAGTTTTTATTTCAGTGGAAATTATTTAGATAGATGGAAGAACGAATAGTTTCATTCATTCTGACACTGTTTACCTTAAATTTGTTGTGCATAAAATATGGTCACAAAGCTGAAGTGGTAAAAGTAGATTGTACTGTTTTACAAGCTAAACATAAAAGAAAAAGCTTCCATCCGAATAAACAGAACATGTTATAGCCACAAAATAATTTTTCAAAACAGAATGATCAGTGCGATGTGAATATGCCACACTGTTTGACAGGTACACAGTACAGAAGGCCGACAGTAGAATATACGAGTTCCTGAAAATATATGTCTAAGAACTATCGGTAAACGTTACATTGTTGCGATTTTCATGTGAAATATCAACAGGGAGGGTGAATCCTACAAATTTTTGCGACAAAATCGATTAAAGCCTCAGAATGCCAAATAGAGCCTTCCTACGAAATCTCATATTTTAACCAAAAAAAATTAAAGGCCCCATTTTACAAATGGAGCCTTAGCGATTTTGTCGCAAATACATTGTCATAACCACCCTCAAATTGCTGCCATCTACGTCGCAAATATGTTGTCATATCACCCTCCCTGCTGCTGATTAATACAAATTATTTAACCAAATATTTGTTAGCTTTTCACAAACAGACTAATCGATAATACTTCACCACGTAGATCAATTAAATTATTTGACTGATCGGTGAGTGTAAAATTAATTCTAGTTAGTAAATCATTTTGACATTGCATATAGACTGGATTAGTCGGATTTTCAACAATTAAAAATCCGGGGGGTGCTGTTGGTGAAAATGAATAAAGAATGTAACCTTGTCGGGCTTGATTTGATTGTTCCATATTAATTTGATAACTTCCTTCGATTACATCACACGTTAAATTAAGTGCGATCACTGATGAAATATTCACATTGTTCGGTGCAATATGTCTACCGTCGCCGTCGGGAGAATTATTATGAGTGAGGATAATAGGCTTCGGCTGGCTATCTTTCCATGATTGATAAATTTTATTAAATCCTTCGTCGATGGCAGTTCTGAGTTTTTTCTTTAACTCGGGAACGTTATATCCTGGTAATTTATAATTTGGATTTTCATTTATATTTTTTTTAAATTCTTGGGCTGAGCTAGTTTTTGAAATCGGGCTATTTTCATCAGTGAAGAGATTAGTAATCCTCGAATTAAATATTTCCATGTCATCGATGATTTTATTACCCGCGGCGACTACACTAGTAAACTCAGCTTGTGTAAGAAAGCCAGATCTTAACGAGGGTAATAACAACAAAAAAGCATTATTCATTCTATCAAGGATGTGATCTTTAATATCTACAAATGTTGGACTTGTTTCATGTATTTCCAGAATTTCACCTTCCTGTGGGATATAATCATTATAAAATGGAATTCTCCACACATCTTCACCATATTGATCCTTATATCGATATCTTTTTGTGAAGTTTATATCCTCGAATTTTTTATAAGTTTTTGATGGATTTTCAGGTCCTATTTCATCAGTGACGTAATCAGATTTTACAGGCTCGGGCGTTGAATTACCAGCACTTCTAGGTGGATCTTCGGGCCATCCTAATACTGTTCTTATTGAACTGTTATAAATATCTACAACATACCCAGGAGAGCCTATTTCAATTGTAGATGACAGTGTTGGTTCATGAACTGTTATCGCAATTTTTGATTCTTTTCTAGTAATGGATTTTATTCTACGTTGTAATTCATTATTAATTTGCTCAATTTGATAGGATCCAGTTGGTATTGAAACAACGTTCCAATCTGGAGTGTCATCTTTTTTATTCCTATATGCAAATACCAGAGAATTATTAGGTCTCTGACCGCCAAATGGAACCGATCTGATATTAGGCCAACTATGATACACTCGTAATTTTGCCAACGCGATTTCCTTTACTGAAACAGGTGAAGGAAAATTCACACTGAATTTAGGGTTTGTTGACGATATTGATATCATGCTTGTTTTCCGCGGAGTGGTATTTTCTGCTATCCGCTGAAGTAGTTGACTCTCTTGCGACATTATTATTATTATTATTTACAATGTCTAATTTTGCAATAGATGAAAAAAACGCTAGCGTTTTTTTCGTAGTATCATAAATACGTTTCATCGCGGAGAACTCGTCTTCGGTAATTATCGTATCATCAATCGATGATGACATCAACGAGGATAATTGTGAGTAACCGTTAGATACTGCTTGATGTTTTACTATATAGTCGTTAAGTTTTTCTTGAGAACACGATGATATTTTTTTAGCAATAACATTTGCAATTCCAGCAAATGTTGTCATCGCGGAAATAGCAATTGGGATAGCAATCGGAGCTACCATTGTTACTGAAGATAGTATAATACCAGCACCGGCCATTATACCAGATACCGAGTATACTGTAACATCAACTGCGGTAATTCTCCTGCGATACTTTTTAATTTTTATTTCATACTCATCAATGAGTGTTTTGAGTTTTGTTAAGAATTCTTTGACGGTATCATAGCGATATTGCAATGATGGAATCATATTATTTTAAAATCTCAAGTGGTTTTTAATTGTTAAAAATTCTAATTTAGATCAGCTACAAACTCCATGTACCATACAAATGATGTCTTATTTAAATTAGGATCAGTGCTTGTTATTGTAAATCGTTTGTATTCATCCAGGTCAATAGTCGTTGAAATTACGTTGTTGTATCCATATGAAGTCGATGATGATATATTAAACTGATTCAGTGACACTATTGTTAATCGAGAAATACCCGGCTTTGACACAGTGAGAGTTATTGTATTCTTTTTAGGTTCCCAATCTAATGATCCAGAGAGAACTGTGTATACCATATTTATGATATTCCTCTCATGAGGAATCTTTATTCTTTCAAGTAGCGGAAGATTGTCTGTTTTAAATTTTGTAATATCCTCGATAGATTTTTTAATATTACTAATGTTATCTCTAATAATATTAAATCCAGCATCATTAATATTTTTAATATTGGATTTAATTTCATCAAAATTGGATTTAATTTCAGCGAGAGATGTAGAGGTTACCGCTGGTGTTCCAAAAAATTTATTGATAATATTTCTACGAAGGGAAGTATATGTTGTTATATGTTTTTCAAGTTCTTCATTTAAATTTTTTAATGCATCTGTGATTGTAGAAACAAGTACACCTGGTTTGAGTTTTCCATCATTTGAATATAACGCTATTGTATCTTCAACGACGTCACGTCTTCGTATTAAGACATCATCCAATGAAACATAACTAGATTTCAATTTGCCCTGGCGATCTTGAAATACAACTATTTCCCCAGGATCTACACTTGACAAATTTAATGTCTCGGCGATTTCATCTTCGATTATTTATTTTACACTTTCGACAGCTAATTTACTATAGGTTTCTGTTTTTTTTTGATTCTGATAAAGGTCGTCCCCAAATATCAATCATTATACGAAAACGCTACGTTTTTCTAAATCGTAACGCTATCGTTTTTGCCATTGCCTGCTAGTATATTCATTAACAACAACTTGTGGCGGTTTCCTTGGAAATTTAGATATCTCTGCAAGGATGTTTAATACTTCACGACCGCATATCGGTGGATCATTTAACTGTTGTGTTGGTAGCGTGGAATAAAAAATTGGAGATGACTTTGTTATTGTGGATACATATCGCATGAATTCTTTTGGTGGAGCTAATCCATATGAATCAAAATAGACAATTCCACGTGGATCAATTGCATATGCGACCCAATGAGTTCCTTTTCCGCTGCTGTTATCAAGATTGATAATACCCGTTTCATTTTTCATTGGTTTTGACGGTAATGGATCTCTCATGAAAACTCCTCTAAAGTTTTTTATTGATAATGATTTTACAGCATCAATTAAATCAAAATTGGACATTGGTGAAAATCCTAGGGATTTTTCCACTAATAAGCCGTTCCTGGTATTCTTAGGCCCGTGCCCTTGTACCAATTGTATGGGGTTCCTGGTAGTCTTAGACCCTTTCCTTTTTTATAGTCTTTCCCAGTAGCTTTTTTCAGGGCCATTCCTGCAGCAGTACCAACGGCTCCTAACGCTGCCGCCTTCGCAACCGCTGGGGCAACCGCTGCAATCAATGCTGGAATAGCAGCTAACATCGGGAATATACCACCTGATTTTATCATACTGGCGATTGCTGCTTTCGAAAAATCAATTTGAACTCCTCGTTTGTTCTTTAGCGCATCATTGAAATGTTTTATTTGACGATCTGTCAATGATAATTTATGTGCGCCACCGGACATTTGAGTGGGTTTCAACGTTATTGTAGTTCCACATTCTTTAGCCGACTTTGATTTCAATTTCTTGACCTGACCATCAGTCAACTGGACATTAACAATACTATTTGTCATTCTATTCTAAATGTAATTTACACTTTCAATTGATCTTATTGTGAAAATCCTAACTACATGTTTGGAAAATCAAATGATTTTTGAAAACATTACATGTTTTCCACTGGTGCATCAATAAGTCTCATTCGTCCGCCAACTCCTTCTAACAACATTGATTTATCACTGAGAATGACAGCAACTGCTCTATAATCGGCTATACCAGCAGGGCGTTGTAACCGAGCTTGGAAGTATATATCAACAACAGATTGTCTCATCATGTCAAGATGTTCCAATGAAAAGTAATAAATCGGATAGTTTTTTTCAAAATCAATTTGCGATATTTGCAAACCAGTATCAACATTTTGATCACGACCCATATACGACAATATTCTATGATATACACGAGCTATGTAGTTGTTATCATAATTAAGATGTACAATCTCTGCTGGCTCTTGTTGTCCGTTTATTCTCAACGAAACTTCACTTACTCCTAATTGATCAAATATCATATGACTAGATAATTGACGACCTACTCGATTTGCATCCTGTAACGCTATAAAGATATGACGTGGAGCTGAAACACCTTGTTTTGATACTAAGTGCCATGTAAATGTGCCATTTACATTATCCTGCTTCGTATCAGTCGTTGTTGTTAGCCAACTTAGCAATGATTTTCCACCTGTGTCCATAAACGATAGTAATTCTTGCTCTATTGTAACTGATGGTGTCAAGACGGGTATCCATAGAACCAATTTATTTAAAATGACTTTACCATCATCAACACCATTAGCACGCCAGATTGCATCATTGTCATTTTCCTTTCGCACTAAGACGACTGTATGCTTTGCTCCATAGATGACTTTTCTGACATTTCTACAGAATCCGAATATGTGATGTAACGGAATTGCACATGAAAACCGTCGATTCGGTCCTTTTAATGCTCCTTTTCGTGTTGCAAATCCTAGATTGAAATTACCATTGACCCTTTTTAAAATGTCGAATTCAGCGACTGGTCTAATTTCACGGTCTAGATTAGCTGCGAGTTGTTGATCAGCTTCTGCAGTATCTACCGCAGTTCGTACTTTAATAAACTGAATATGGTCAGCATGTTCAGAAGTATCCTTAGCAAACATCATAGACGGACCAGCCGATCTTGTATAATCATCAGAATATCTCGCAAGTCCGATTATTGTTGTTGCAATATCAACATTTTGTTCTATTGAATCAATTTCTTTTCCATCAATGATATATCTTGCACTGTTAAATAGCGCCATAATGCCATTATTTACAAAACCAACTCGGATATTTGGGTCATTCTCCTATGGTGTATCAGCTGCAACATTTGTTACAAGCACTCCTTCTACTTCAATAAACGCCTCACACGGTAAAAAGTATCTACTTGTATCTTGAACTTGAAGTTCAACTCTCCCCCGTTGATTAGGCTCTCTTGCAGGATAGGCATAATACTGATAGTTAATTTTAGAATCATCTTTATTCACCGGTGCTGCCATATCAAACGCTGGATCAGCAATTTTTTTAAATGCCATTTATACTAAAACGTTATCGTTTTTCTAAATGTAGTAATGCTATCATTTTCTTTTTCGTCTGACATTTTTACGATTTCCTCCAAGACCGCTTCCCGCTATCATACTTGCAATATTACTACTATCTGGTGAAGTCATTGCTAATGATGCTAGTTTTTGTTCCACTGCGTTATTTATCACTTTACTGACATTTGCAGGCATCATTGTTGTTGAAGGTAGCGGTGTTGAAAGTATTTGTGGTGGTTTTCGTCCGAATCTAGATTTCACCAATGACGTTATTCTATTCTTTGCGGTAGAAAAGGCCGTTCCTGCAAGATCTCCAACAGCGTTAATTCCCTTATTACGAATAACACCAATGGCTTTCATCGCTAATTGTTTAGCAATTGGTGCTACTTTTGGGGCTGTTTTTGTGAATAAACCCGCTATGGTATTTCCAAGGCCGTCTCCATAGTATGCCTTATAAACGGGCAATCTTGAGTTTACTACATACACGTTTGTTGGTTTATTGTGATTATAGTGTACTATCATCTTATTTGAAATGACTTTGTAATTTCTAAATGCAAGCAATTAGAAATTTCAATCGCTATAATAACCACTAAATTCCCCTGGAATTCCGTCCATTAACTCATTCAAGAGTTCTCGATACGTATGAATATCAATTATCCCACCTTGGAATAATCGTCTGCAAATATCAAATGCTTCATTAGTTATTTCGACTGAGTTATTCCCAGCTCGCTTACCTCCCATAAGAACCTCAAGTCGTGATATATCATTAATGATATTACTAGGACACATATGAGAATCATGATGAGAACTTCCATAACCCTCTCCTGAAGTACTTGCTAGTTCGGAAACGTTTTGAATTTCTAGAGCTGGTTCGGAAACGTTTTGAATTTCTAGAGCTGGTTCGGAAACGTTTTGAATTTCTGGAGATTGTCGACCTCGACCTCGACTTCGACCTCGTCCTCGACCTCGACCTCGACCTCGACCTCGACCTCGACCTCGACCTTTTTGTTGTTCTTTTCGTTGTTCTTTTAGTTGTTGTTGTTCTAAACCATACCTATTAACTCCCATTTGAAAAGCTAGGTAATTCAAGTCACTCTTATTTAAATTTCCGGGTTCATTTTTATTAATTTTAAATAACCAATCCACCCATTGATCTTGTTTTATTGTGTTTTTTTATACTCGTCTTTTAAAAATTCCCCCCTGTTATAATAACGTCCGGCAGCGAATTCACCAAATAACACATAGTCTTCAGGTTTCAGCAATTGAATTCGTCTGATTTCTTCTATAGCTTCATCAGTGAATTTCTCGCTAAAAGGAACAATTTTTTTAACGGGATCATCATCAGTATCAATATTATCCATTTGTTGTATTTCTCGCTGAGATTGTAACTCACCTGAAAGCTGTTTTATTTCCTCCTTGGTTTTTTCAGTTTCTGTAGCAATCTTTCCTAATACATCAATAATAGATACTGCTCCCTCTTTAGGGATGTCGCCGTATATAGCACGTTCTGTTGCAAGTTTCATATCTTTAGTCGCTTTAGTTACAGGGGCAAAAAGTTGTTCGCTCTCAATAGAAAAGTCAGTCTGCGCTTGCTGTCTAAGTTGTAGTTTATCTCGCACGTCATCTCGAATTGGTATAAACTTTTTCAGTAATGCTAACCTCTCACGGGCTAGTCTGGTAGTTAATGCTTCTGATGTCATTATTGCAAATGCTAAGGTTTTTTCAATTGTCGGTTTCAATGCTTGCATCAATCAAACGTCTTATAGATTTCACTTTCAAAGCAATCTCTGACCGAACTTGGTACTGTTCCCCGAGTTTCTTTCTAATTGCTTCAACTATACTAAATAGCCGAATGAATAAATTAATATCATTGTTATACAAAGAAGCATTAACCGCTTTTTGGATTCTTTTTATCAGTGAATACATTTTAGGTAGAACATATCTTCCATTTTTTAATTGTATATCAATTTGTTCAAATTCATTCAAAAGTCTGTCTTCATTCAAAAATTCAGAAAGTACGATTCCTTGATTTCTTAAATTTGATATTTCTGTGATGATAGATGTAATATCTTGAAATTCCATTTATTGAATATTATTACTAATGTATTTGTATCTTTAAAATATTTGTATCAAAGATATTCATATACAAATAAAAAAACAAAAACATATACAATGCCTGTCTCTTCCTCATTCGAGTTCCGAGGCAAGAAAGGGCACATACATTAAAGACTTATACAATACCCTAACTCCCCAATCGAGTTCAAGGGCGGGTTATATGGGTATTAGACGTGAAATCCAAGTGATTTCTTTACAAACATTGAACATATAACATGAAGCCTCATTTGGAAACCACTTTCACGCCAAACGACGTCAAAGAGGCACAGAGGGGGACAGCACATTCTTGGAACTCATTTAGTGCCTTCGCATTAAATAAGTCCAAGGTCCACAAACATAGATCTCCAATTGGAAGCTCTAACGTAACAAATGCTATATTAGGTCTTCCGGAAGATATGTTGTGGGGGGGACAGTACATTACATATATACAATGCGATTATATAGGATATACAATGCGATTATATAGGATATACAATGCGATTATATAGGATATACAATGAATGAATATTTACAATGAATGAATATTTACAATGAATGAATATTTACAATGCGATTATATAGGATTTACAATGAATGAATATTTACAATGAATGAATATTTACAATGCGATTATATAGGATGATTATATATACAATGCGATTATATAGGATGATATTATATATACTAGGGACAGTACATTACATATAGGATGATATGTATACAATGCGATTATATAGGATGGTTATATATACAATGAAATGATAGGATGGTTATATATACAATGAAATGATAGGATGGTTATATATACAATGCGATTATATAGGATGGTTATATATACAATGAAATGATAGGATGGTTATATATACAATGAAATGATAGGATGGTTATATATACAATGAAATGATAGGATGGTTATATATACAATGAAATGATAGGATGGTTATATATACAATGAAATGATAGGATGGTATGATAGGGACAGTACAGGACGATACAAACATGAAACGACGGGGCGGACCTACTCCCAATCTACCAATCAAAAGCAACCCAAGAAATTAACCCTGGTTGCAGTTGAAAAAATTCAACCACACCATGTCAATGGCGTGGGAGGTTTGATTGGCAAATTGGGCTTCGTTTTTAAGCCCCAAACTTATTACGGCTCATATTATATATAAGGTGACTAATACTGCAGTGTCAATGTGTAGGTGTGTATTTATTTTTCTAGCATTTCATAATGAATATTGTGTAGTAATTTCAATGGAAGCTAAATATTTAAATAAAACATTAAAACAAGAAATACAACTGTTAAATAATAGTAATTTTTTTTATTAATTTCTATAATATTACGATTAAATAATCGTAGTAATAATGGATTTACATGACGAGATAACTCTGTCATGGGGATCCCTGTCAATTCAGGACCTGCTATTTCTTGAATCGAGAATGATATTTTTCTGAATTTTATTACCACACTAAAAAACTAAATTACATGTAGCGCGTTTTACTACCTTGACCTCACATACAATCTATTTTAATTTGTAATTACAAAGTAATTTCATTTTCATACAAAATCTAAACAGCGCTGTTAACGCTGTCCTTGTAATTGGGATTTTTAAAAAATCTATTAATAGAACCTTGACCCAGTGTCTTGTGTTACACGCGCGCGATTCGGTACAATAACTATATTTACTATGTGGCTGTTCCGGCTGTTCCAGTTATTGTCATTTACTCTTTTAATGCATATATACGTGGATATTGCGAATAAATATTGAAAAAAAATATGTACACAATGATATTAACGCGCGAAACGTTTTTAGTGTTTTGCCCTATGGTAATTGATCTGAATGGTAAAATCATGCAAAAATGACTAAAATAGCATAACTCACTATTGAGAGTTATCTTGTAAATAGGAAAACTTTATTCTATGTTCATTTTTCTTTGAGATAGCTGTTTGATAAATCCCTTCAGCAACTTTTCGTACTGAAGGAATACATATTCCAAAATATTTTCCCGCAGCATTCATTGAATGAAAAACTCTTTCTTCATTCGTCGTTGTATCAAATGATTTAACTCCCCTGCGTCGTTTTGAGTATTTCCCTGTCTTTCCTCTTTTTGTATTCTCTCTTTGAGAAATACATTGTAAATTTTCAAGAGAATTATTTTGAATATTAGAATCAATGTGATCAATACAACAGCCATCTTTAATCGGTCCCATATAACACTCAAAGACTGCCCTATGACAGAGATATCCCTTTCTTCCAGCAGTAAATTGCAAGTATCCCTGATTATTAACAAAACCAATTGGTTTTTTCAGTCTACAGTGTCTAACAACACCATTACGAGATATTTCATAATTAACAAGTATTGGATGTGGTCTAAATTCTTGCTCCATTTATATATAATAATACTATTTGTCTAATTCATCATTTGCTTTAATTATAAATCTATTAATGTAGTCTTGAGGGGTTTTTATGATTTTGTCTTTGACAGAGTCATGGTTAGGGTCAATGATAGCGTTTTTTATTCGTTTATCATAATAACGTTTCAATTCTCTAAACCGCTTACCCCCACAATTGATACATAATTGTGATTTTCCTCTCACACCCACCCCACAATTTATGCATGGGGACGGGCCTGTCGAATTATTTCTGACACTCTGTAAGTGATATCCACAGAATTCACCTCTACACGATTTATTGCATGGGGTTACTGATCCGATCATAAGCCATTTGCAGTGATTCATTATATATAAACAAACTTTTCTATTTAAATACTTGTCTTATTTATATGAATGAAGAATTCGAGAGATTATCGACAATCAAGCCTCGGAAAAATATTAAATTCAATCTTGATAGAACTCTCGAAGACGTACCAAAAGAGAGAATAAATAATAGAAGTCTGATTAGAAAAATACGAGATTGTGTTAAGGAGTTTAAACAGGACGGTGCATCACACACCTGGTCAACATTTAAAATTGATGGTGTTGTTGATGCTAGAATGAATGATGAAACAGCAGCTATGATACTATCACAACTTGGCAATAAACGGTATTTTCTCAGAGTGAAATTCATTATCAATTTAGAATCGGGCGAATGGGTTATAAGAGACAAATTTGAGCCAATCCTCAAAGATGGGACAACAGTCATTGTTAGCCGTGATTCCAGACCAGGGCTGTTAACTGGAATTGATAAACCATACTATGAAAAAGCGTATCCAGAAACAGCAATCGTTTATGGGATGTATCCGTTAAATAACCCTGACATTGGAAAACTAGCACCAATGGAACAGTCAACGTCAGTGGAAAAGCCACTCAACTGTGTGGCACAAAGAGTCTTAGAACACTTTAGAAATGCACTCCGTGGGAATAAATTAACCGATCTAAGACATAAAAAAATAGATGAATGGGAGCTAACAGTGAAAGAGAACGGAGCAACTATTTCCGATATAGCTAGATTGGAAAAGTCGTTGAGATTTCCGATAACCGTTTTAACGATAACTGGCGAAGTATTATACGAATCAAAATACAATAAAAACGGAGCTCCAATCAAAATTATTGATCATAACAAGCACGCATGGACATCCGCGGTTACAATATTTCCGCGAGACAGAACAGTGAAGTATATCCCAGAAGAATTCACCAAGGATGGTATTCTGACTGAAGAAAGATTATTCGATGCTATTGCTAGTTTGTGTAAAAACGACCCTGTATCAGTATGGCTACTTCATAGTTTTGAAGATGAAGAATGTCAATTCAATCAATTTGTGAAACCTAACGGTGAATTATATCGCAGTGAAAGTCTACATAATAGGATGAAAAATCTAGCAATAAGTCTCAGTGAAAACGCTAGCGTTTTTAATGGAAAATCCGAAGATTACGAACAGTTACTTACAAATTGTTTTACAATTCCATCGGTTGCAGCTCATTTTGCAAGAAAGAAAAATAATTGGAAACCAACACGAAAAGAGTTTTTACAGGTTGTTCAATCCAGCTGTTTGGAATATTATCATGGCGGTCTATGGAACGTTAAATACAATCGTGAAAGTATGATATCAGTTGATATCGTTGCCTGTTATCCAGGAAGTTTTCTAGGATATGGATTCGCTGGTGAGTATTTTAAACGGTTTGGACATCCCACATATGAAATGACTCGCGTTGCTATTAATGGACCACTGCCTGATTTTGATTTGACCGGTTTTGCTTGCGTAGTATCATTTGAATTCGCTGAAGGACTTCATCCGTGTTGTTATGTTTGGATTGGTAGACACATGGCTGAAAGGATGTGGTTACCAATAGTGTTATTGCGATATATGATTGATTGTAAAATGTTAGTTTCGTTGATTGTCAGCGAAGCGATTATCTCATATCAAAAACAAACCAATGTCTGGTTACCAGAACCAGAATGTCTTGATAGTATAATCGATAAGTCTAGAAAACATATTGATGCTGACGAGGAGTACATCATTGAATGGTCAAAAAAGATATTTAATCAACGAAATAGTGAAGCAAAGGATCTTGGCCGAAGAATAATCGGTAAATTTACACAAGGTGGAAAAAAATCAACTTTAAAAGACAATCCTCACGATTGATTATAGATGATGCCGAATACGACTTCGTTATTAAAGATGCAGTAGAGAAAAATAGATACGCAAATTGTAAAACAGCCTTCTTGTCCAATAAAACAAAGTTAGGTAGAATTGTTACTTACAGTGATGGAGAAAGCTCTGCATATCTACATTTGAGAGCTTCTATGCTGGGATATGCATCAATCAATTTATTTGCAATGATAAATAGATTTCCTAGTATAGCAGTCAGAGTTGCAATTGATTCAATGTATGTCGATAAAAAATATATCAAAGAGATAACTAAATTTACTAATAGCGAAGAGACTTGGGGAACATGGCGAATTAAACATGAAATACAATGCAATTATTCTGAATCAGCAGACCTTGAGATTAAAAGCAGTTACCTGAAGAACGATAATTCTATCAGTGAAAAATCCGAAGGATTTTCTATGTCTAAAGCACCACCGATATCAGATCCAATTTGTAGATATAAAACAGTTTATTTAAACGGTTGTGGTGGATCTGGAAAGACAACACGTGCGATAGAATTATATCGAGAGAGAACGTCCATGATTGTACTCACACCAACCCATAGACTAGCGAGAGAGATCAAACAACGAAATGTTGAAGCTTGCACGTATCATAGTTTTTTTCGATACAAGGGCGATGCTTGGACTCCTGAGCGAATGGGTGAGAAATTTATTCCAGCGGTTATTATTTGGGATGAAGCATGTACTGTTTAGAAGATGTATTAAAAATGTTTCTTGATTGGTTATTGCAAAATAATAAAAAAGTTATATTGTGCGGCGATCATGGTCAACCACCACCATTTGTTGGTAGAAGTCCACATAATTGGTTAAAAGGATTTGTTGATTATTACGAAAAAATTGATACTGACTATAGAGCACTCGATGAGCAGTTACGTGAGTTTAAAAAACTAATTAGATTACAACCCGATAGATTTCAATGTGAAGTAGCGCGTGAAATAATTTCTGAAACGCCTATGAATGATTTTTGGGAAACATGGAAACCAAATGATTTTGTAGTAGCAAGTAGAAAGATAGTCAGAGACGCACTTCAGAAAAAGTTGTTTGAGCTACACAAGAAAAAATTTCCAACGTTTCCAGTACCGTTGTGTTATAGACCATTGGATACACGAAAGCAGAATATTGAAGTTGAAATTCCAGGCCAGACGGAGAAACAGATTCTAGTGTTAAATGATATTGTGCTAGTTGATATCAATACTGTAGAAGATGCATTATGCGCTGATAAATCACCATAGACGCTTGGTTATGTAACAACAATACACTCGTCACAAGGATTGACCATCACGGATACAATTGTCTGGATAGTTGATAATCGCATTGAATGGTCGAATTTAGTCTATCTCGCAGTGTCCAGAGTACGACGAATAAATCAACTACGAAGGATTGTTTTCGATGATGATTTTAATGCAAACGATGATAACACTGATATTAGCATCATTAATAAAAAACTCTCTGGTTACAAACAACAGGACAAAAAAAAACCAACGAGAATTTGATATTGATGCTGAAGTAATAATCGCATTAAAAGAACAACAGAATAATCACTGCGCCAGTTGCAATTGTATAATGCACTGGCAGTATTCGGATAAAGACCCTCGACAATTCACCGTAGACAGAAAAAATAACAGTCTTGGTCATGTCAGAAACAATGTGATGTTGACCTGTCTTGAGTGTAATAGACGTAACGGAGCTAGTTAAGACCATGTGGCGGTAATTGAGTATCGTCCGGAATGACTTGTAGTTGTTCGCGTGTAAAACCACGCTGAGGTGCAGTTGAATCCAATCTGTAGATTGGAGGTCTACCAGTTGATCGCGTTATGGTTGAAATTTTATGCGTAGTAACACTCCATATAGGATCAGTAGCTCTTCTTTTACCGCCTTCAAGCTCTCCTGGTTCGTATAAATATCTCACAGTAACATCACCGAGAAGTGGCCGAGTGCTAACCCGCTGCGGTTGTTCGGGAATATATTCTTTTTTTATTGCAATATTTGGTTTCATATTAATAGTTCGAGTAATCTCGTTATTTAACGCTGCAACTACACTCGGTAATCTTTGGACCCATTCACGAGATCGTTTTTCTTGGATGAATTCTTTTGCATATTGATATCCAAATAACCGTTCTGCAAGAGTTCTATTAAATCGTTCTACAATTGCCTGATCACGATGTTAGGCAGTATGTCCCTGTCGTATTGTAACACTATGAGTTTTCATTGTTGATAGAACAGCACCTTGAAACTCTTTGCCAGGATCAACTTGTAATAGATTTGGCCATCTTAGAGGACATCGTCGATAAATCCTTTCAAATGCAGAAGCGACTTCAGAAGCTAACTTTCGTTTTCAATGGTTCAGCTTGTTTAAATCGACTCGCAATATCAACTACAGTTAGCGCGTATTTGTAACCATGGTCATGTGGCAAAAACAATAAATCAGCCTGATGAACTTCATTGGGTACGGTAACATCAAAATGAGAATAATTAATTTGTTTAGGCGGTGGTAGATAAATTTGCCATATAGCTTGTTTGGATAACCAATCTTTTGCAGTGGATTTTTTCACTTTTGCAGCGTTAGCGAGTTTACTGATTGCTGCTTTACCCTTCCAGTATCCTTTCGGAGAATAATAAATAGATTCCATACTATAAAAACACTGGTGTTTTCAATTACCAGCACCTAACACTAATTTGCCTTTCATAGCTGATTTGACCAACCATGAAGCCAATTTTTCTTTGAAGGATTTATCGGGAATAGCATTTAACGCATGAATTAATTTTACATCCGCGATATGTCTTTGTTGCAAATTATTGCTTTTATATGCAACATCATGAGCATGACATGCCTTATCAATAGCATTTATCGGATACTCACCAGGCCGGGGCTGATTTTGATCATCAAGTCTGATATCTAATCTCGTTCCGGGACCACAGTAGCTATATCCTGGAAGGTGATTTTCTCCGGGGTATTTTGCCCATGGGGTTCCGGGGAGTTTTCCAAGTTTTGCGGCAATATCACCTCCGAGTTGCTTTTTTTTAAAATCTAAATTTTTTTGTACCACATGTTACACACTTACCAGTAAGCGCTAGTCTATTGTTTTTAGTTGTAATGGTTGTCTGATCGGTTGTATCAGTACGCTGTTTACACTTAACACAATATAGATCCATAATTTATATATAGCGTTATGAATATAATTGATTTTTCAGCGACTAAAAGAAGAGAACCGGTAAAACACCATGCAGCGCTTCCGAATTCTGTCCGTGCCATTATAATCGGACCATCTGGATCAGGCAAAACACAATTACTGCTTAATTTGATAATGCGATTTATGAAGTGGGATAAATTATATTTAGTTGCCCCATCCGTAGATGATCAACGGTGCTATGAAGTGCTAAAAGATTATAATGAAAATGCATCAGAAATTAAAGGTGAAAGTGTAATCGACTTTATTACTGATATTAATGATGCACCATCAGTAGAAGATCTCGATGGAGACATAAACAATCTTGTAGTGTACGATGATGTAATGTTAGATAATCAAAAGAACCCTGCTAGAATATTTTCCAGAGGTAGGCATAAAAACACTGACGTGATATATGTCACTCAACGATATACTCAAATTCCAAAAGTGATTCGCGATAACTGCAATATTCTTGCTGTATTCAATGGCGTTGATACACATACGCTACGAAATATTTGGCAAACATGGTGTTCCGATATGGACTTCAATGGATTTAAAAATTACTTTGGTCATGCTCAGTCAGTCCCATATGGATTTATAACAATAAATTTACACGACCCTCGGTCACGATATCGTATTGGACTTGATCAAATATTTGGTAAAATAATTTGTATTAATGAGCAGCAGGGAGGGTGAGATGACAACATATTTGCGACGTAGATGGCAGCAATTTGAGGGTGGTTATGACAATGTATTTGCGACAAAATCGCTAAGGCTCCATTTGTAAAATGGGGCCTTTAATTTTTTTTTGGTTAAAATATGAGATTTCGTAGGAAGGCTCTATTTGGCATTCTGAGGCTTTAATCGATTTTGTCGCAAAAATCTGTAGGATTCACCCTCCCTGCTGCTGAAATAGAATTACCGGCTGCAAAAATCCCACATTTACTGCGATGTATTAATGACCTGATATTTGTAGAGGTTGATTTGAAAAATAGACTGTACAGAAGACGTCAAAAAATTTATTTTCGTGTCAGATTTATATGCTACGTAAAGATGCTGTGGTTGGATAAAGATCTTTCATTTAGGAGACCCATTCAAGTCCAGATTATTTTGTGAACAGAGGTGAGTTTGTTTACTTCTTTAAATTAAAACTTAAATCACACTTGTATATACGGTGGATTCTATATTTATGTTGCTGATATACGCACACTAACCCTACTATCACTTAGTTTTAATCCTTAGTGTCGTTTTTGTCTTACAGTTTTATGCCATTTTTCTTATGATGATATTGTCAAACATGACATAATGAACCCCTGTGGGGGTAACATGTCCATGTCCTGTCAGCCGATATAATATTTCCTAAATTTCCATTTTCGAGTCGAGTTAAATAATGGCCGCCAAAATGTTGATGCAGATCAAAACATTCCAGAAATCGGTGTTAAAAACATCTTCCCACGATCCAAGCCAATCAGTAAAGAAAAAAATGCACAATAATTTCATGGGCTTATTTGGATCAATTAGAATCACATAAAGTGATATTTTAACGTGTAGTTATATAAAAAATATGAAACTGCTCATGCTATTGGAAAACCATACCTACTATGCTATATATATATATATATATATATATATATATATATATATATATATATATATATATATATATATATATATATATATATATATATATATATATATATATATATATATATATAAATATATATATATATATATATATATATATATATATATATATATATATATATATATATATATATATATATATATATATATATATATATATATATATATATATATATAGAATGCCACTATACGACACCATTCTGAGCAGCGCTTGCTAAGCATCATAAACATTTGATAACATGAAGAATATAATTCAAATTGTATTGACGTACGTCGTTAGAGATCTTACTTAATGTTATGATATATTATTGATTATTACATGTTTATCTTTTTCTCCGTTAACTTTACATTGTCAGAATCGTGCAATATTCACCGATATTGAACACCTACATATTGTATCCCACGTGCAATGGAACTTTTTTCTAACGTAAACAATTTGTAATGAATGAACTAAAGCATGTATTTCATAGACGTCCACATACCAGAAAATGTTCATAGACTGACACTTATAAACTGCTTTGGCACATTGCGAGTTTATTTTTTGATACAATGTTTCAAATTTAACTATATATTGACGTTATAGAGGTTCCTCACAACAAAATGCAAGTTATACACATAAACTGTCTTCTTTACTTACAATTTTACATCCTGATTTTCCTCAAAACATATATATTTTCGTAGGTCTGTAAATCTGAACTAGATGAGCCATCTCATGGGTTCTCAAGATTGATTACACATTTTAAAATTGTACTGTAATTTCGAGCATATTCCAAGTGTAGTTACATCCTCCTTACTGCACTAAAAATGAAATAAACATTAAACTCCACAGCGTGTTTTCGATAATTGCAATGGAAAGGCATCACAATTTTCCCACATTGTGATCTGAATCATTCAGAAAAGAAACAGGCATGCCGATGTCAACACAATTAAAAACACAAATTGGCAGACGCTGCTGGAAACCGATGCAAGTCACTCCATGTAGATAAATCCAGACCATAATCAAAAGATTGCGTTGAATCGATAAACATACCAAAAAGTACTCATTCCAGATCAAATGGAAACGTTGTTGCAATGCGTATTCATTAACAATATTACTCCAAATTTAAATTTTAAGTACAGTAAGCGCCATTTTCTTTCGAAACTTACGTCTACCGCGCGACCAACTTCATATTTATCTGGGTAGGGTTATGCGCTCATTAAAAATCTAGTGTAATGATCCATCAGCGCTTATGTATTTAGTTCGGAATGCGGCATACATTTAGTTACTTTGTTTCTTTCAGTGTATTTTTGTTTATATATTGAAGCCTTGAAAAGAATAAGAAATGAGCATATAATAAAAAGGTTACTGTATTTGTATGGGAAAATATAAAACTTGTTTTGTCGGAGAGATATACTGTACTCGCAAGGTAGTGCAGTATATCCATCCGAAAAACTCATTCATATTTTCCCATACAAATGCAGTAACCTATAATTATGACACTAGATAACGACGTTAATATCTGAAAGGACTTGACTCGAAAGATTAGGCACTGAGTATAATACTGGATAAAATTGTTAAACGCTACGGCGAACGTTTACGGGAAGAAAAAACATTGTTATAACTTTCTGGTTGTGTCTAAGAAATAAGTCTTCAAGTTGTCAACATATTTTAGCATGTTGTCTATAACGTTTACCATTTGAGCTGTAGGGACGGTAGCAGCAGCGAGGGTGAATCCTACAATGTTATAGAGACCTTACTTATGAAAACATAAGTTTCCTATGAGGCTGAAAAACACCGTCGATAGTGTTTAAGCCAAAACAATTATCTAATTGGTCAGATTATTTTTAGACTATTCTTTTTACGCACTGGTCACTCAGCGTTGGTTATTCACCCTCCCTGCTGCTACCCTGAATCAGGGACCAAAGATTTTATCCAAACCTACATAATACCTTGATATTAAATCATGCAAATTTATCATTATAAATACGAACCGAACAGCTTGTGATTTTGAAAAGAAATGTTTAAATTTGATCATATTCGTGTCCCATTAACACCAGGTAAAGTAAATATTTTGCAAAGCATACCTATCTACTCCATTAAACACAACCAAACTATTACAATTATATCTGATCACCTTAGGTATATGTGTATTTCTCTGAGTAACATCAATCACGTCAGTATTTTTATGTTTACCACGAGAACATATATACGCTGGATTGGATTGTTTGTCTAGCATCACATCATTTTATGTTACAAAGTTATTAATGAAACCATCTAAGTCATCTATGGATGGAGCTTCATCAATATCGGTTATACAATCAATAATATCGTTGTTATATTCGTCCAATAATTTCACATTTGGATTAAAAATTGTTAAGTACATTGTAACATCGTTGATCATCAACATATGGCGCTACTAGATATAACTTATTCAACTTGAGCCATCGCATTATTATATTAAACAATAAATGTGTCTTACCAGACCCAGATAGGCCTATTATCATCATTGTGATAAACTTTGTAACGCTAGATAGTGTCTGATTGGCTCTTCTTTTCGTGTCGCTGAAACGTCAATTATATCCATAAAATAATGAAATTATTTTATATAGTGTTCGATATAGAACATCAACCCCCACCGTTGGATTGCCAACGATAACTACAAAATATAAGAGGTGCTCACATACAGGCAAGTGTATGAAATCTGGTTCAAGCAAATATAAATTTGTTTCCGCGTCGCTGATAGCGTGTGGTGGTGATATAGCCGCTTCATTGGTGGAAATAACCAGGCCTTTCAGTGGATAAATACCCCCGTGAAAAACATCTTCCTGGATATAATTATTGTGATCCTGGAACTCATCTCAATATCCGACGCGATAACAAAAGACCAACCAAAACCTGGAGAGCATCCAGAAAATAAGATTGATCAAGTGTGTCATATTCATTATGTCGCGTATTAGGTAAAGATTTGCAACAACGACATATTGCATAGGTAAAGTTGATTCATGCGTTAAATTCTATACATAATAAATCTCTCAGAGAAAAACTCGCTAGTTGTCTATTAACAACTGCAATGAAAGTTAAAATAATGCTACGGGCTGGTAATTAACCAACTGGTTTTTATAGTGCAATATGCTTATTAGTATTCGAGAGGATACTGGAGAGGTAAAATAACGAATAGCAAACTTGCTGAAGAGCAAACATTTCACGTCATGTTGCTGCAGCGTGGTTAGCACGACAGGCAATATGGCAAATATATCTACAGCCACCTGGAATAATTCAATAAGCACATTTCGGTGCCAGCATCCCTAATGAAATTTATCAAGCGGATATCTTGTTTTTAGCACTCGACGTCATTTAAAAAAGCAGACGTCAAAACACGAACAAACACATATTAACTGTTGTTGATGTTACGAATACATAAAAAGAAGTTGAAACATTATCAACAAAGATAGCGTCTGAAGTTGCATCTGCGTTTGAACGAATTTATCTGCGAGGACCCTTACGATAACCAAAACTATTACAGGTTGACAATGGCAAATAATTTGTTGGTGCAGTATCATCGTTAATGAAAAAGCACAACGTACAAATCAGACGACGACACAAGGAAATTTATCGTGATCAGACAATAGTTGAACTATTTAATTGAAAACTTGCTGAGCTGTTATTCGGGTATCTGTATGCGAAGGAAATATCCGCTGACAGCCCCTGAACAAAGTTCAGTAGGACAGAGATGCATATATATATATATATATATATATATATATATATATATATATATATATATATATATATATATATATATATATATATATATATATATATAAACGTGAATCTTTTTCTTAGCCAGTACTAGTGAATGTTACCGTAAGATATTTAAATCAACTCGGCTAACTTGAAGGAAGCAGAAAAAGATCCCATATCGAGTGTGACCACACACAAAAATTCCAGCTTTATAAGGTCGACAGGTAGACCTGCAATCTAATGATTAGATTCAACTGCCCACTAGCGGTGATTTTTACTCGGACAAGTACAAATAATTCCTGTGGATACGCAATTACCTATGTTCAGCCATTTATTTGCTATCTTCCCATTTTAGAAGCTTTAATTAAAGTTTCCTTACTTCTGATAATTTCATGAAAGTTGTTCCGCTTTTACATAACTGTGTCTGACATAAAACACACGCAAAGTGCACAGCATAGTGCTTACAAGATGGTAACATAGAAATATTTTATTAATCCATTAAAGTACACAAAAAATAAAAACATATCTTTCAAAGTATATATCCCTATTTGATATATAACACAGACGTTAATATTTATTACGTCAAAACTTACCGTAAACCTTAGTAAAGGTTTGAAACAATCAAGATTACTCTCTGCCCATGTATATGTCGAAGGCCATTACGGTTCTCGTATTTATCAATCCTTAGTAATATTTGCTTAAAAATCAGAAACTTGATTTCGACAAATATTGATGTCATTTACGATATGCTTACAAAGTTATGTCGTCAGCAAACGAATTCATAATTATGAGGCTGTTGTCGAAACTGCATTTCTCTACGGCGGTCTAGTGGTTAGAGCGTCAGCCTAGGATGCGGAAGGTTGCGGGTTGGAACGCCGGTTTATTCACACTTACAGAAATCGAAAACAGCTTCCTCGTTTGGCGCTCAGCATTTAAAGTTTTGTGTTGGGACTGGTCAGCCTGGTGTCAAATATAATTTGACAGATATTGGTGGAAAGAGCTGAACAGCAAATACTGGTGGAAAGAGATTAACTGCAAGTATCCTCTCAGTTGCATCAAAGGAGAGTTATGTTCAACAGATTAATATACCTTTGGTTCTTACGTAACATCTAAACCCGATTACTGATATATACTTTGTTTGCATATAACTTTTGTATTCCATATCAGGCTCGATTTCAAATTAAACACCATATTTCAGCAAGAAAAGCAGAAACTGACTCTGTAGTCTATTTTACCGCCTGCAGCCAATCGTTGTACAAATACTACACACACTCACCATTAATCTAGGACGAAAATGTAAGTTTTCTAGACAGTAATGAAGACAAAAACTCTTCGCGTGATGCTTAACTAGGCATTTTGTTGGAGGGGTCCTTAATTCAAAGAGATATTTTTATAAACAATATCTATTATAACACTAGTTTTTTACATAATTTTGCCTGTTCCATTCAAAATGTAAATTATGCATGATATTAACACAACTTTAATACTTTATGAAATCGCCATCACACACACACATAATACATAAAGTGCAGCTCTAGACGTAGAAACTGATGACATGTACTAAAATATATGGATAACATTCTTGAATCTTTCATTTCTTAATCACCCTGACTGGTTCAAACGCGATTACATTCATTTTCATAGGCTGTTTGTTTAAATATGAAACTAGGTGAACAATGTGTTGTCTCTCGAGGGCATGTAAACTTCACGTGAAGAAAATCTGATATTATATGAATTAATTCATTCAATGTACTTTTGCTCAGTTATTGACTAATACTATATATTTCATCGTTGAGTAGTGGGCATGAAACGGACTACGCGATTATTTGTATCACCATTATTTCTTTGTCTCTGCCTCCTCTTATCGACAATGCTTCATCGTGACTTTAACCTAAACCCGAAGGTTAATTATTTTTCTTCAAGTTAACGTAATATTTCAAGCCTATTTTGAAACCAATTGCTTGCGTTGCCTGCAAAATGTACAACCACAACTATTTCAATTATTAAGCACCAAAATTTGTTGTAAAATCATCCTTTGCTACAATATTATAAAAATTCTTTATTTTATTATACAGTTCTCTTAACGCATGAACAAACAAATATTTGCCAGGTGTAAATAATATATCAAGAGTCCCGTTAAAACTAATTGGGACGTTACGAAGTTATATCATGTTTGCATTAATCTCGCACTACCATTATAAGAGGTAATTGTTCCCTTTGATCTATAAGCTGTAATAGTAAATATGCCCGTCCGGTATCGAACAGTCAACAGCGTTTCCTGATAAAGGTTACCGGTATTTCGTAAGAATTTATTACGATTCTGTACTGGAAAATCCGTCGACGTGGTCTTGATCACACATTATTCAAATCAAACTAAACTTAAAAAAGTAAAAATATATTAAAAAAAGATAAGAAGCTGGATTCAGCTGATTGTTCTCTATTGTTGAAATAGATGAAAGGGGCCAAACACTAAATCTTGTCGTCTCTGGATATATATATATATATATATATATATATATATATATATATATATATATATATATATATATATATATATATATATATATATATATATATATGTATATGTGTATATATATGTATATGTATATATATATATATATATATATATATATATATATATATATATATATATATATATATATATATATATATATATATATATATATATATATATATATATATATATATTCACACATACACACACACACACACACACATATATATATATATATATATATATATATATATATATATATATATATATATATATATATATATATATATATATATATATATATATATATATATATATATATATATATATATATATATATATATATACTTACAGAGACGACATGAGATAAACCATCATTAAACAAAAAAAGCAGAATGGAACGTTCCTTCATTTACGCAATTGCTTATGTAATAATCGAAAAAAAATTAAAAACTATCTAAATTTCATAATTGGAGATAGCAAGACAGCATGACAGTATATTTGTCAGCATCTGGTGATCGACATTAGGGACGTTCATCTACTTTTCTTATGAATGAAAGTCCTGATGCACTGTTCGAGCATTTATTTATTATTTAATTGTAGAAGATAGCATATAATATGGATATACAAACGTGTGGATGAACATGAAGATTTATGGCAATTTAATATAAATTTTTGGCCAATAAAATTGCCAGGTCTACAAATATGCCGTAATATTGTTGCATGTAGATCAACTTCAGGGATAAATATTTTATAGTTTGAAAACTACTTATCCCTTAGACAATTTACTTTACGGAACAAAATATTCCGGTCTGATTATTTAAACTCACACTATTCTCTTACCTTTATCAATTGGTTGTATGTTATGTAGTGCCTTGGCATGATTACAGTCTTATTCAGCTCTACTTTATATGGCAATACGCGTAGCAATATGAGAATTGAGGTTTGTCATCGTGTCTGCTTCTTTATGACAAGATCTTTTATTCCTATTGACACTGGGCTTATTTTTCAATACTACAAATATACACACGTGATTGCCTGCATTGTAATCCATGACAATGATCAGTATATGATAAATGGCGATGCAGGTAGCAATATCAGAATAAACAGTTTGCAACCCGTCTGCTGATTTAGGCAACGCCCATTGTATCCCCCATGATACGGAGCTTACTGTACAATTTTACAAGTGAACGCTTGTGATTCTGTGGATTATAATACGTGACAATAATCAATATCTGATCATACAAGATTACAAGGTGATGGTGGATAGAGGCATGTGTCATTAACCAATAAGGCTGATATTCCAAACACTTGTTTGAGATTGTGATATCGCAAACACAATAGGTGCTTTTGATTCATATAAAAATTTATTTTCAAAATAAATTACTTCCACTTCACGGCATGCTAATCCGCTACTACACGGTTTATTATGTATATCCTGCTGTTGCCCATTTCAGATAATATAGTTAAGATTTTCACCCCTGCTGTTATTTAATCACTAACAGACACAGAGGCCCATTTATTATTCGTATAGACTGTTTTTGTGCTGCCTTGAGAATTGCAGAATAAATTCTTGTCGGTGAATTTAATCGTAACGACATTAGTAAACCCGTATCACCGTTTATTACTATCATTGACCCAACAATAGTTCCATTTGGTGTACACATAATGGCTGTTGAAATAGTGATTCCAGCCAAACGAAGGTTAACAGTTGTTGTGGTAGCAAGACCACAAATCTCAGCAAATGTATTCGTATTTTATGAACTTCTAGGCATTTATATTGACTGCATTTTTCAGTTTTATTTACGATTTGATTTGTTTGCCTCGATCCATTATAGTTCCTTTATCTGATTACGCGCATCATTAAGAATCACCTCTGTCGATTTGCCCTTTTCAACGCCTACAACTGTCATATAATGATACATACGATCTACTTGGGGAATATTTAAATTTCCAGCTATTGTGAGTTGTGGGGGTGGACTAGGGTGGGTAATACAGCTTCCATATAAAGCTTGCAGATTATACCAAAGAATGCATAGGTAAATTAATAAGAACCTTTCTCAAAAATATATTTTATTTGAATCTAGCAATACAGGCCAGCCAATGTCAAATAAAGGATAGGGTGTGTATTTAAAGTGAGTCATGGTGACACATTAGAGGTTTTGTATGACTCATATTGTAAGGCAACATTTATTCTCATTGTAACATATATTTTCGCTGTTTTATAAAATTGATTAAAATCAAAATATTTCCATAAAATTATAAGCTATTATTTATTTGGATGATATGTATAGTCACACTGTACCTAATTTTGTCCTTATTAAGAAACACAATCAGACGTTCAATGATATCAGAATACTTCTGTGTCCCTACATATCTATCGTTTGCGAGCAGTGTGTTCCGGTATTCCTCAAATATTGTAGTGTGTTTGGACACTGTTTAGGACGTATAGAAACAAATGTTGGACTTTGAAAGGAATAGTGAATATATAAAGACAATAATTGATTATCAAAAGTTCAAATTAAAAATCCGTATGGCACGAACGTATGAGTACTAGTATTAGTACTTAATATTCACTAATAAGATCACGAAAATTTCCAGCTGCAAAGAGCTATTTGAGATTACTAATAATCTACTGTCAATGAACAAAATTACACCACTTCCAGTTACCGTCTCTCTAGACGACCTTCCTTATCTGTTTACAAATTCCGTGACAAAGTACAAATCATCAGATAAACTTGACAACACAATTTTATTTGACTCGTCATCATCATACAGTTGCGATACAGAATTTCGGTTCCAACAATTAGCTGCATTTAATCTGTCTCTATGGATTAGTGCGTACAATCGTGATGAAGAGTGCACAAAAGTCATGTGAACTGGATCTGATTCCGCCGTCACTGCTGCTAGAGTGCTTGGATCCAATATTACCTTCACTGACTGATGTTATTAATACGTCACTCTTATCTGGGGAATTCCCATTATTTTACGAATCACGCCATTGTAAAGCCTTTGCAGTGGAAACCAACACTCGACCATAATGATCTAAAGAAATACCGCCGAGTTTCTAATCTCCCATTCATGTAAAACTTCTTAGAAAAAGTTATTCTACCTCACATCGTATCTTATCTAAATTTAAACATTCTTTCTAGCAATGTGCAGTCTACATACCGACCTCAAAAGAATGTTGAAACTGCTTTTATGAAAGTAGTCAACGACTATTTATCTGCATTGAATGGAGAAAAGACTACAGGCCTTACTCTAGTTGACTTTTCTTCAGCATTTGATACTATAGACCTCGATACGTTACTTCACCGTCTCCAGCATGTATTTGGCATTCACGATACGGCCTTACTACGGCTCATGTCCTACTAGGTCAGCAGGACACAGAGTCCGCTATGGAACACACTACAACCCAGTTGATATATGCTGTTGTTGGACCAGTTCTTTTTATTCGTTACACTCAGACACTCTCAAGTATCATAGATCATCATCCAGTATCTCAGCAAATGCATGCTTATGACACCAAACTATACAAATCTAACCATTCAGCTAAACTAGAAGCTACTATCCAAGACAGGGAGGTGCATTTCGGATGTGAAATCATCGATGACACGTAACACGCTGTAGATAAATGATTATAAAGCTGAAGTTAACCACAAACAAGACGTTCTAATGTATATCCCTTACCACAGACGATAAATATCAACAACATTAAATTCAAGTAGTCAGTACGAAACGTCGGTGTCACTCGTGACAGTACACTCTCATTTCACCCAACATCCCGTGAACATATGCAAGACTGCATATCTTGAACTGAGACGAATCAGCTCCATTCGTAAGTACCTGTCAGTTGATGTCACTAAAACACTCATGCCTTCCTTAGTACATTCAAGACTGGACTATTTCAATTCAATTTTGTCTTGTTCATCTCAATATCTATATCAGAAATTTCAAAAGTTCAGAACACTGCGGCCTGGATTATCCTTAGAGTATCACGATAAGAACACGCCTCTCCGCTGCTCGGTACCCTACAAAGGATATCCATACAATCCAGAATTAAACACAAAATTTGTTCTCTGTGCTACGTTTTACTGACGTGCTCCAGTCCAACATACCTATCTGACCTCGCCCATGTGTATACACATGCAAATTTAATAAGCTCCTCTTCTGACCCTCGTGTTTTCACTATTCGCACTAGTAATTTGAAATCATATGGACAACGTTCGGTTGCATACCAGGGTCCAGTGACGTGGAACGAATTGCCCACTGAGCTTAGACACAAAGACGCAGTGATCTCATTCAAGAGCTCTCGAAATCCATCTATTTTAACTACAAAGACAGTCACAATGACATAATAATGTATCCTTAAAACGTATCCTTGCCTTAAAAATTGTAAGGCATGTGTTTCTGTATTAATTTTGTAGTGTTTGTTTTCATTTTTGAATCGTATAATATTGTTTTTTATTCTTTAAGTTTTGTCGAATGTTGTAAGGCACTTAGAGCTTTTAAATACTAGGATCTATATAATGACATTATAATCATCATCATTATTATTATTATTATTAATATTATTGTTATGTACCCAACTTCCTTGTTCCATACCTAGGTGACAAAACACAAATAAATGGCTGGATGGATTTGTGCTGGCTAGTTGATACAGGCATATCATGAATACCTAACTATTCGATACGACTTAAATATCCATATTCTGACATTATCTAGCAATACAATTTCTATTATTCTTTAAAAGTCTTGACTCGACCAATTATATATCGAGTGATGTTGGTTTTACATTGATGTTATTGTCGTTCCTCAGTTTTGCAGTTGTGTGTGCGTGTGTTGACTTCACATTGTTGTTCGCATATGAATATTGTGGAAACAAGATACAGAAGTATAGCGATTCCAGCCATACCAATTTGATAAGAGAAGCTAGCTAAAAAGGAAATGTTATGGATAATTTTTGCCTATGCACGAACATATTCTGTGTGATTCAAAGTAATCACAATCACTTGATAAGATGCATACGCATGCCGTCTGTTCAATAATTCATAAAAATGTCAGCGTCCGACGTTTGCAACTAATGATCTGGGACAAAGATTTAAGATGACAATGACCTAGTGTCATTTGAGAATGGTATTTTTTTTTCAAACGTATGCACCAAAGGTGAAGCTGGATGAAATCCTGGGCAAATAGTATCCCACATTAACCTGCCGTTAATGTTAAGTGACCTTAAAATGTTCTTACAAAATCAGTTCCTTAGAGAAACCCGATGTTCTTATATCAATCAAATGAATTGAGAATATTACTGATCATAGCGTTCACATCTACGGAATGTTTACATTGATTGGTATGCGGGAAACTTGTCACAAATCAAGTTGCAATAATAATAACAATGTATTCGGCTAACAGCACTATCTAAATGCTGAAGCAAGCAGGAGTCATGTCTAAGTGTAATTTATATATATATATATATATATATATATATATATATATATATATATATATATATATATATATATATATATATATAGTTACGAAACGGCTGGTTCTGTGTAACAAAAAGAAAAAGTACACACAACAAGCTTTATGAATTTTAATAATGATACAACTTATTTACTAGATCACATAAAATAATGTAAATTATTTCAACAAGACTTATAGTTTTAGACAAATGGTCCAAATTTTGTTCAAAATTAATAAAATAAGTCCTGAAAAAATTCTAAACACAGACTATAGTATGATTTTCAGGTCCAAAATGGTGGTTTGCAATTTCCAGAATTTTTCACAAGACAAATGTACGTGTTGTCCCGTTCTAAAATTAGTAAGAAAACGTCCAAATATGCAATGTTGCTCGTTAGGAAAGCTATAAGAGAAGTGAATAGTTCCTCTAACACATGTTGTGTTATTTTACGTAGATATAATAACGAATTCTTCTTCTTCTGGCACAACAAATTAAAAGTTGTATGACTCGACTCAACTACGAGAGTCTGTTCGTGATTGTTGACTCTCGAACAGGAAAATTTGTATGTGTCTGTGCTTGAATCGCAAAAACTCAAAGCATATATGGGAATGCTAAAGCGCAGTTTGAACTGCACTCACACGAGGAAGCATGCAATTTCCCAATAGTTCTGAGCAATGAATTTTCGTCATCATACACAGCACGTGCCAACATGAACTACATCTACGACTCAAGTAAACTTATCTAAAACATGTTTGACGATATAATGAAATAAAAAATATAAAGATTTATACAAAATTGATTTTTTTAATGCACTTGGAACTCCAGGATCGTAACAATATATATATATATATATATATATATATATATATATATATATATATATATATATATATATATATATATATATATATATCGATGCAATAAACTGACGACGAACAGTACGAAACTAGTAACTAACTAGCCTATGCGCTTTCGACTCTTAATGAGTCTTTTTCAAAGGCAAATGCAAACATATATAAGACAAACAAATAAACAAAAAAAAAACGTTGTGTTTGTAAACCTCTACATGGCTGTTTTCACATGTGAAAAAACAATAAATACAAGCAGCTTCAAAAGACTAGATGCGGAAACTGAAAACGTTGTATAATTCCCTAAAGTCTACAAGCCAAAGCGACATCTATTTTTACTTTTTGTACATATGTAACGCAGATTATATCCCGGATATTTGATTCTATACCGGTTATTCTTATAGTAAAAATTGAAGGATAATAAGAAGATTTAGAAAATGTTAAATTTTACTAGTGCATAATTTTTATTTTCTAGTCTTCTTGGTTTAGACCGCTTGGTTTCAATGTTCTAAGGCGGCGTATCCAGTATGATTCCTTTTCCTTCCTGGTTTCGGAACTCCAGCTGTGGTTGTTAGCAATAGCGATAAGTATTATATCACTGAAAGTGTGGCCAGTCAGTGATATTATACTTATCGCTATCACTTTTTCCGGTCTAAATTTGGTGGTGATACTAGAGTCAGCTTTTGGCATTCTTGGTAAGGATTTAAAGGCAAATCAGTACAACGTATTTTGGATCTAATAACTGAGATCGAGTCCATGCGTCTACTCTTTCCTGTCACACCCTTTGTACATATGATATGTTGTAAAATAAATAATAAGCGAAATCAATGGCACATAAATAATACAAGTGAAAAGCTAAAAGAAAATAAGGAAACTTAATGTAACATTCCTGACAGTTTTTCTAATATCCTTAAAAAAATTTTTGAGAGAGATTATGTTCCAGTAGCTAAAATAATTAAACTGAGAGAAAACATGGTATCATTATAATGAAATTATTTACTTGTAAACAAACCTATTGGAAAAATATTAGATTCAGCTTTTTACCTAGTTTTCAACCTTAATTGCCAAGATGAATATGCAGACCTTTAGATCTTGAATGTTTTGGAACTTTATCCTTCGTAACTCATTTGTATGAAAGTGCAAATAAATAACTTCGGAGAAGAGGCATACATTTAGAGGAAAGCTGCAATCGTCAAATAAAGCCATTAGATGATAGGGACAGACGTTTCCCCCTCTCCACCTATAATTTAAAATAAAATCGACAGTCTTTCTCTGATTTCCAGCCCGAAATAATTGGTTCTGTCCATCATATTCATCTAAGCCTTAAGCAACAACATTATCTTCGGTTTATCTTTACACTGGTGTCTCCGTAATAAATGTAATATCTTATTAAACAAATCATGAAGGACTTTAAAATAGGGCAAGACACATTTAAAGCATAATAGTTGTGACCTCATGGGCAGTTTGACATAAGATTTTTGTATTTATGTTGGCGATGGGGTTAAAACCTGGCTTAAAAGAAAAATAATGAAATCATAGCAACAATTAAAACTTCATAGCAGCTAGGTAGAAAAATTCACTTTTTAATATATAGTCCCCCTCAACAATTAAAGGTACATTGGTAACATAGTTTATTAAAGTATGGGAGGAAATATTTGTTATATCATAATCCTCAACCAAAAAAGTTATGTATCTTGTCCCCATGATATACAAGGGAAGAAACTGGGATAATTTTCGCCTAGACAAACTTCATTTAATGTTGTCATCAAAGTAAGAAACTTTTAGTGTGACGTTGTTTCTTAAAACCTGCACAGAAATTTAAGTCAAACTTTACAAACGGAAGAAATATTTTTTAAAGTTTTCAACAACAAATGCTGTACATGTGGACAGAAACTGTTTGCTAAGGGACCAACCAATCATTTCGGTAGAAGGATAGAGGGCACCTTATCTTCATTTTCAAACTAGAAATATTTTACTATCACCTCAAGATAGTTAATTCTTTTCGACAATCATAAATGGATATACCATATTGTTTCATGAATTAGAGTGCGATTTCTTAAAAGCTAACTCAAGGCTGGATATTTGTAGATTTGGGGTTATAACAAAGCCACCCACCCTGAAAATTAAATAGTCAGTTTTTGAGTTTCATGCAAAAAGGATAAAAATATCTGAAAGAATTTTATCCAGCAGAATACTGTTCTTTTTGTGGTATTACTTCAGTCGCAGCCTAGTAAACCAAATTTGGTTCCTTAAACGTATATTTCGTTTACTCCTCGATAATTCTCTTTATTAATTTTAGCCAAGAGTTGCCTCCTGTTCATAATATGTTCGGTTTTAATGTCATTTCATTAAGTTAGCGATATGTTGGAATTACGTTGTCCAACTATTTCTATCGTCTCTCAAATTCTTAATTGTTCCTGCTAAAATTCATTCACATTTTCACTTATTAGCAATAAATTTGCACTATTGGTGAATTTGGGATGAGTATGTATGTGCATTTGGGATGAGTATGTATGTGTACCATATGAATAAACGGACATTGGACTCCTCGGCGTTTTGAGAGAGAGAGAGAGAGAGAGAGAGAGAGAGAGAGAGAGAGAGAGAGAGAGAGAGAGAGAGAGAGAGAGAGATGTATGTTATGATGTAAACTTTCAGTCGGTAATACACTGAGATGACCTCATGATCACATTACACAGAAATTGACTTTGCTTATCCACTGTTTTAAATTTGCAGATACAAACTGCTTTAATTCAAGGAGACTGCATTACTATGTTTGAAAATTCTTCCATCCCATCTGCTACAGCAAGCAGTACATGGTCTTCCAGTAGCAAAAAATTAACGCGAAAGCTTCAACATCGACTTTTGCTTTGCGCACAGTACGATCTCAAATTAAGATCAAACCCTATGAACCCTGATTATTCGGTTGTTTTTTTTTTTAATGCAAATACAAAACCTTATACGAAAATAAACCAAACGGCATGCCTTCTTTTTTGGCTAGAATGTCATCCAGCCTCGAAAGTATCAAAACTAATCTTTCCAAAATTCAGAAATCGTCTATCTCGGAAAAAACTCCCTGGCTACTTAAACAAGCAAACGTACATTTTACGCTTCACGATGCAGAAAAATCTGAGACAAATCCTTTCATCTTCCACAACTCTTATCATGAATTCCTCGCCGAATTTAAAAACACTACACAAGAATTGATAATTATGCGTCAATTGATGAGGAAAAGGCTGCTGCAGCCTTCGTTAGCATGTCAACACTTGACAAAAACTTCACCGTAAAGTCATCTTTGACGGTTTTTTAGATTAACATATGATTTGTATTGAATATCACACAGTGGAAAGTTCAGTACTGAGAAACAAATGTAAAGAATATATAGTGAAATTAATTGTGTACTATGGCCATTTGTCTGCCCTCTTGGCTTCAGCCTACCACGTCATTGGACCAAACTGAAATGCTTTCGGACAGATTAGGGTCGTTGATTAATCAACTTTGTCTATTGGGGCCAGGGCTCTAACTCTTCATTTTGCTGTGAAGCTCTTCAAGCATTGTCACACATAGTTAACAACTGTCCACTAACAAAGTTCCCTGGTGTATTGCAGGCACTGCATTTTGTTGATGACGACACTGTTTAATGGGTGAGCACGCAATGCGCACGATATGTATAATAATTAGATGAATATTATATTTTCAAGTATATCCAAGTTTAGGATGCGCCCTAACAATTATATAATATTTGGTTTAATGTTATGCTGTGAAATTTGCTGATCATTCGTTAAGTATTTTGTATTTATAAACGGTTAATTTATATTTCGACTGAAGGTTTGGATAACAACGCACGGAATGATTTTCGTCTTCTAATACGTGTACTATTTAAATGATCATGTTATCTTTATTTTGCAAGGTCGATAAACATTCTAAAAATTTACTATATTTTGCACCAGACGTTCCCATTTGTCCATTCCACCAATTTCATAGGTAATTAATTTAAAATTTCCTCGTTAATTGGCCATGTCAAAATATTATTTATTAGGCAATCGTTGATACCTCAAAGAATGTATATTTATAGGTAGTACCATGTTTACAGAGCAATGCAGCCTTTATTGGAAATTATGCATATATGCTCATGATGAATAACATATTTAACTTTATTAAACCATTCTCACATTATATTTACTTCGAAGCCATTAATAAACAAAACGCTGTAACGATTTAGCCGTTCCTGTGGACAATTTAATTAATAATCTTGTAATTGTCAACATCTTTGTAGTATGTGGTTTATCACTTTTGTCATTAGGCTTGCGTTTGAGGAACAGTAGTCACTATAGACAGTAAATAATGAAGAGCGATTAGGAATGCAGACGAAGCATTATCGACACCTTTAAAGTCTCCAGATTTAATTAATATGGGATAATGACACATGCCTGTGGTGTTGAGAGGACAGCACGAATGTTAAAACAATCTTATCTAGGGGGTGGCTGTTTTACTTGTCAGAATTAGACTCTGTAAGCTCTCACGCCTATATGGGCTAATTTTCATTTAAGTTAGGAGCTATATTTGTTTACGGTTTGATGCATTCATAACCTTGTTATTTTGTTATCAAGTGTCCAGGTATTAATTCGGGCAAAATATGCAAACAATTTGCTTTAAGATATTTATATAATCTACCTTTTCTTAAATAAGAATATTCTATAACTACTGTTGCAGTATTAATGAATCCGAACTCAGAAATTAAACCCAGAGGTTTTATTACAAACATAGAGTCCAATGTTTAGTTTCAGACAAATGAGACGTCATCCAAAATACATCTACCCAAATGCCACGAAAAACCCAATACATCTCATTTCATACATTATCCGTTAAATTATGCTACATATATGTAGTAGACCTTTTGAATTGAACGTATATTCTGCAATTAATACCACTAGTAGTAGTAGTAATAATAAAACTATTAATAATAATAACATTTTGGTAGGTATGATGAACGACTCATGACGGATAATGATTTTACACGTTTTCGTGTTGGTAAAGCAAAAATATTTCGTAGTTATGTGGAATGATTAGGTTAATAATTAGCCAACACTTGAATGCCTCGAACCACCGTTACGGATCACTATTATCTCATAGAACATTAGATATGAAAGTGAACGATGATCGGTCACATCAGGTTAGCAATTACATTTAAGATCCTTATGATTACGATCTGGGCCTTACACCACAAATATACTAAAATGTGTTTCTGACGGTTTACAACACAACATTACCCAAATGTGTGCGGGTACACATTTTATTATTTTGAATTGAAATTTCAGATAAACAGATATACACACGACAATTAGGAACATTCACAGTTGTATTTGCCTCAAGTTAATTTGCAACTGAACATAGTGATTTTGTTCTTGTTGTTCATATCATCTACATGTTTTAAGAACGTTATGCACAAGACCATAATATTTCACATTGTATAATTTATTCTACCTCAAAATGCGCAATACAATATATGTTATTCAGTTATACCAATATCAAACAGACTGATATGGAACATTTTATGTGCAGTTATATGATTAATATTCTGCATGCACTCTAGAAAATTAGAAGCCATTACAAAACCAAAATAACCGAATATTTTCTGTCCAATTGAGATAAATATAAGTTTTGTTCTAAGTACTCAGAAGCATATATATTATAAATGACCGCTATATCTATAGTTCTAAACTGCAGTTTGATATCAACAGTTAAATTTGTCATAACTTTACACTGGACATTGTACGATATATCACTACATAATATTTCTCTGTGCCAAGAACGAGTAGTTAGATAGTATATATATATATATATATATATATATATATATATATATATATATATATATATATATAGATAGATAGATAGATAGATAGATAGATAGATAGATAGATAGATAGATAGATAGATAGATAGATAGATAGATAGATAGCATATTCTAAATTTCTTGGAGTGATAAGTAAATCAATGTATATAATATCAGCTTTCCATGTTATTTGTTTTCAACGGTTAATTATTTTCAAGGTTATGCAATATCTGTAATGGATGGAGACTATTTTGCTTCTACTGAAATTATTTAAACTTTGTCTTTTATACTTAATCAAAGTGGGTATGTTTCAGAAAAATACCTATGTTTCAGTACTGCCAACATGTTTGCTGGACGTCGAACTGAAATCGTGTCAAGAAAATTGGATTTTACATCTCTGTTTGTAAAACAAATTAGTCTTTAAGTTTGAACCTATCGAAATAGCATTTTTATGGTGTTTGTTTTTACTTTTAAATTTATATAAACACCACATATGTCAGAAGAAAACAGATAAATAATATTAAACTAACAAATGTAACATATTATCCCAGCAGATTAATCGAACTTTTGGAAATTTGCATAAAAGCCATGTAGTCATTTATTTCATAGATGATTTTTAAATAAAACAGACCTATATAATTTTGACATTGTGTTTGTGAGAATGTATATTTGTATTTGTATACCGAGATTTGATGTTATTGTACATCACAAAATCATCATTCGTGGATCCACTGAAGATGAATACTGGTTTATTTTGTAGCTAATGAAATGTTTGCGTTCGGTCTAGCAGGGAAGACGGTTGGTCTGTTTATGCTAGAAAGGAGGATATTAGGTTCACATGCTTTTAAATATCAAGACTTTCTCAGTAGATATTAACCTAAAAGAGATCAGAGTACTTAAAGAACACTACTAAGCTCACTTAGGTGCTATGTACATGCCTTTAAGATTTAAGAGCTCTAAAAGCCGAATGGACCAATGGTTATAATGTTACTTGAAATGCACATCAATTTAGCCAATAAATTTATGCCTATTGAAACAGGTTCGTTCTGGACAATGATGCTTTGGTTGAATCTCTTTGTATTTGTATTATATGTATTTGTTAACGTCGGTTGCACTGCTGGAGCCTCAAAAAACTTACGTACATTTTCAATTCATTTGAATTAGGAAATCTTTAACAAGGAAACTTTTACGGTCTCGCATTGAACAAATGCAACACCTGTTGATGAAAGTCATATAGTAGTAGTAGTAGTAGTAGTAGTAGTAGTAGTAGTAGTAGTAGTAGGAAGAAGAAGAAGAAGAAGAAGAAGAAGAAGAAGAAGAAGAAGAAGAAGAAGAAGAAGAAGAAGAAGAAGAAGAAGAAGAAGATAAAGATGGAGATAATTATTCTTCTTTAATGGCATTGGTTGCATAAGATCACTTTGAATGCTCAGAATAATATGCTGTTTTCCGAATTTACATCTATGAAAGACCTTTCACTCTCATAGACGACGTAAGTTAATTTGAGACATGCGTCTTCCATGTAGTGTACTGTGCATATCGTGGTCATGTGATATGCTGAACGATCTCGCGGAAATGAAGTATTTAAACCAAGCCAAATCATGGGGTGATTGAGTTCTACTATTCCTCATACATAATGCATAAATGTTCGCGTATCAGTAGCTGATATTGTAAGCGCTCGTTGAAACAGTATAGCATGTACACATTTGGCAATGAGAAATGATCCAAGATTCCACCAGCCTTCAAGTTGTCCTCATAAATCCAGTTTTGTTTAAGCGTGGAAGCATATAGTAGAAAGTAAATCCCTTAAGAACCACAAAAGGAAACAAAGTATTTGCATGACCAACAGCTGTCCAGTACAAACCTAACGTGAACATGCAGTTTTAAAGTTTCTCTTGCAACTCTTTACCACAATCTTCTGCATAAAGTTATAGCATCTCAAACTGCCGAATGGATCAGGTATTTTAGTAATACATGAACATCGATACGGACAATATTTGCCTGACAAATGCCTGTTGAATAATTATGTTCTCGGCTATGAGGTCAGGTCTAAATGTTGTTGATATGACATGAGTGACGTTGATTATACTGTAGGAGCATCGAGACAATGTAGAACATGTTGAATGAAAATTAGTTAAATAATCTTAAAAAGCAAACTTTCACAGTCTTGATTTGAATAATTGCTAACCATTCTACTGAGATGATTATAATAAGAAGAAAATAAACATACAAGTGGGATTAATGATTATCATTTTAAGCAATGGCTGAAAACTTTGACGATGCATGTATATAGAGTAATATGTTGTTTTCTAAATCTACTAAAAACGAGCAAATGTATATTTCTGCGAGACAGTACAACCACACAAACACAAACTGTGTAAATCATGGTCATAAGGTCACATGAAAGAATTCATGGAAAAGAGGCATTTAAACCAAACCTTGGGTATATTTTGTACTACCATTCACAAATACATAATCCACAAAGCGTTCCAAACTTCCATACCTGACACTCTGACACACGTTCAAAATGGTATAATTTGAATATAGCTAGTCCAACGAAGTGAAATGATCAAGCAATGTCACGTCCTTTGAGTTGTACACATTAAGCCCATTAGGTAATTAAAATCCCGAGAATCCATAAGATATGCTATAAAATGTCAATTAGCTTTTTTTAAATTCCGGTGGAAAAAAATGATTCCTCGAAAATTATATCTGAACTCAGCCAAAATTGATTCTAAAGACTGAATGTGAAGCGTACAAAAAAATGTTAACTTCGTCATATTTATAAAGACCATCATATGACCTTTTACACAATCGCATGGACAGGATGAGGCCACATGCTAGCCTCCAGAATATTGTACAATTGTTAAAAGGGGTAAAATCTGTATCTCAGATTGAAGTAAATAACATTCTATAAAAGATAAATTTTAGCAAAGCCACAATTACTTTCCCATCAATGAAAAACAAAGGTCAGATAGACTATGATGGTGGTACACATTGGTTATGTGTTGACGGGATCGTGCTTGTATTGAATTTGTAGATTAATTTTGATAAGAGCAAATCGGGCTTTCAGCTTTTTACGTGACAATATATCATTTGGAAAACAACGCCAGGGATATTACTGCAAGTACCAAGAAATATTTTGACTCTTTATTTAATCTTGCTGTGTTAATTGTAGCTACAGTGCAAAGAAAGCACATTAATCTTCCTTACATGATTTGTCGCAATCTCAGCAAATTCTTCCAGGATATTTACTGTTGTCATCAGCTTATTTACATTCCCCATTTTAAAGGTAGGGACAATACAAAGAAAGCATATTGACACGTCTTTATATTATTTTTCAAAATCGCAGCGAATTCTTCAGAAAAAAGTATAGCTGTTATAAGAAGCCACAAAATAAAAAATAAAACTTAAAAGTTTAATATATATATATATATATATATATATATATATATATATATATATATATATATATATATATATATATATATATATATATATATATATCGCTTTTTCATTCTACCCTCGTGTAAGATATAGCAGCAGGGGGGGTGAACCCTACAAATTTTTGCGACAAAATCGATTAAAGCCTCAGAATGCCAAATGGAGCCTTCCTACGAAATCTCATATTTTAACCAAAACAAAAATAAGGACTCCATTTTACAAATGGAGACTTAGCGATTTTGTCGCAAATACATTGTCATAACCACCCTCAAAATTGCTGCCATCTACGTCGCAAATATGTTGTCATCTCACCCCCCCTGCTGCTGATTAATACAAATTATTTAACCAAATATTAGTTAGCTTTTCACAAACAGACTAATCGACAATACTTCACCACGTAGATCAATTAAATTATTTGACTGATCGGTGAGTGTAAAATTAATTCTAGTTAGTAAATCAATTTGACATTGCATATAGACTGGATTAGTTGGATTCTCAACAATTAAAAATCAGAGGGGGGGGGGCTGTTTGTGCAAATGAATAAAGAATGTAACCTTGTCGTGCTTGATTTGATTGTTCTATATTAATTTGATAACTTCCTTCGATTACATCACACGTTAAATTAAGTGCGATCACCGATGAAATATCCACATTGTTCGGTGCGATATGTCTACCGTCGCCGTCGAGAGAATTATTATAAGTGAGGATAGTAGGACTTGGCTGGCTATCTTTCCATGATTGATGAATTTTATTAAATCCTTCGTCGATGGCAGTTCTGAGTTTTTTCTTTAACTCGGGAACATTATATCCTGGTAATTTATAATTTGGATTTTCATTTATATTTTTTTTATAATCTTGGGCTGAACTAGTTTTTGAAATCGGGTTATTTTCATCAGTGAAGAGATTAGTAATCCTCGAATTAAATATTTCCATATCATCGATGATTTTATTACCCGCAGCGACTACACTAGTAAACTCAGCTTGTGTAAGAAAGCCAGATCTTAACGAGGGTAATAACAACAAAAAATCATTATTCATTCTATCAAGGATGTGATCTTTAATATCTACAAATGTTGGACTTGTTTCATGTATTTCCAGAATTTCACCTTCCTGTGGGATATAATCATTATAAAATGGAATTCTCCACACATCTTCACCATATTGATCCTTATATCGATATCTTTTTGTGAAGTTTATATCCTCGAATTTTTTATAAGTTTTTGATGGATTTTCAGGTCCTATTTCATCAGTGACGTAATCAGATTTTACAGGCTCGGGCGTTGAATTACCAGCACTTCTAGGTGGATCTTCGGGCCATCCTAATACTGTTCTTATTGAACTGTTATAAATATCTACAACATACCCAGGAGAGCCTATTTCAATTGTAGATGGTAGTGTTGGTTCATGAACTGTTATCGCAATTTTTGATTCTTTTCTAGTAATGGATTTTATTCTACGTTGTAATTCATTATTAATTTGCTCAATTTGATAGGATCCAGTTGGTATTGAAACAACGTTCCAATCTGGAGTGTCATCTTTTTTATTTCTATATGCAAATACCAGGGAATTATTAGGTCTCTGACCACCAAATGGAACCGATCTAATATTAGGGCAACTATGATACACTCGTAATTTTGCCAACGCTATTTCTTTTACTGAAACAGGGGAAGGAAAATTCACACTGAATTTAGGGTTTGTTGACGATATTGATATCATGCTTGTTTTCCGCGGAGTGGTATTTTCTGCTATCCGCTGAAGTAGTTGAATCTCTTGCGACATTATTATTATTATTTACAATGTCTAATTTTGCAATAGATGAAAAAAACACTAGCGTTTTTAATCGCAGTATCATAAATACGTATCATCGCGGAGAATTCGTCTTTGGTAATTATCGTTTCATCAATCGATGATGACATCAACGAGGATAATTGTGAGTAACCGTTAGATACTGCTTGATGTTTTACTATATAGTCGTTAAGTTTTTCTTGAGAACACGATGATATTTTTTTAGTAATAGCATTTGCAATTCCAGCAAATGTTGTCACCGCGGAAATAGCAATTGGGACAGCAATTGGAGCTACCATTGTTACTGAAGATAGTATAATACCAGCACCGGCCATTATATCAGATACTGAGTATACTGTAACATCAATCGCGGTAAATCTCCTGCGATACTTTTTAATTTTTATTTCATACTCATCAATGAGTGTTTTGAGTTTTGTTAAGAACTCTTTGACGGTATCATAGCGATATTGCGATGATGGAATCATATTATTTTAAAACCTCAAGTGGTTTCTAATTGTTAAAAATTCTAATTTAGATCAGCTACAAACTCCATGTACCATACAAATGATGTCTTATTTAAATTAGGATCAGTGCTTGTTATAGTAAACCGTTTGTATTCATCCACGTCAATAGTCGTTGAAATCACGTTGTTGTATCCATATGAAGTCGATGATGATATATTAAACTGATTCAGTGACACTATTGTTAATCGATAAATACCCGGCTTTGACACAGTGAGAGTTATTGTATTCTTATTAGGTTCCAAATCTAATGATCCAGAGAAAACTGTGTATACCATATTTATGATATTCCTCTCATGAGGAATCTTTATTCTTTCAAGTAGCGGAAGATTATCTGTTTTAAATTTTGTAATATCCTCGATAGATTTTTTAATATTACTAATGTTATCTCTAATAATATTAAATCCAGCATCATTAATATTTTTAATATTGGATTTAATTTCATCAAAATTGGATTTAATTTCAGCGAGAGATGGAGAGGTTACCGCTGGTGTTCCAAAAAATTTATTGATAATATTTCTACGAAGGGAAGTATACGTTGTTATATGTTTTTCAAGTTCTTCATTTAAATTTTTTAATGCATCTGTGATTGTAGAAACAAATACACCTGGTTTGAGTTTTCCATCATTTGAATATAGCACTATTGTATCTTCAATGACGTCACGTCTTCGTATTAAGACATCATCCAATGAAACATTACTAGATTTCAATTTGCCCTGGCGATCTTGAAATACAACTATTTCCCCATTATCTACACTTGACAAATTTAATTTCTCGGCGATTTCATCTTCGATTATTTTTTTTACATTTTCGACAGCTAATTTACTATCGGTTTCTGTTTTTTTGATTCTTATAAAGGTCGTCCCCAAATATCAATCATTATACGAAAACGCTAACGTTTTTCTAAATCATAACGCTATCGTTTTTGCCATTAACAACAACTTGTGGTGGTTTCCTTCGAAATCTAGATATCTCTGCAAGGACGTTTATTACTTCACGACCGCATATCGGTGGACCATTGAACTGTTGTGTTGGTAGCGTGGAATAAAAATTGGAGATGACTTTGTTATTGTGGATACATATCGCATGAATTCTTTTGGTGGAGCTAATCCATATGAATAAAAATAGACAATTCCACGTGGATCAATTGCATATGCGACCCAATGAGTTCCTTTTCCGCTGCTGTTATCAAGATTGATAATACCCGTTTCATTTTTCATTGGTTTTGACGGTAATTGATCTCTCATGAAAACTCCTCTAAAGTTTTTTATTGATAATGATTTTACAGCATCAATTAAATCAAAATTGGACATTGGTGAAAATCCTAGGGATTTTTCCACTAATAAACCGTTTCTGGTATTCTTAGGCCCGTGCCCTTGTACCAATTGTATGGGGTTCCTGGTAGTCTTAGACCCTTTCCTTTTTTTATAGCCTTTCCCAGTAGCCTTTTTCAGGGCCATTCCTGCAGCAGTACCAACGGCTCCTAACGCTGCCGCCTTCGCAACCGCTGGGGCAGCCGCTGCAATCAATGCTGGAATAGCAGCTAACAGCGCGAATATACCACCTGTTTTTATCATACTGGCGATTGCTGCTTTCGAAAAATCAATTTGAACTCCTCGTTTGTTCTTTAGCGCATCATTGAAATGTTTAATTTGACGATCTGTCAATGATAATTTATGTGCACCATCGGACATTTGAGATGGTTTCAGCGTTATTGTCGTTCCACATTCTTTAGCCGACTTTGATTTCAATTTCTTGACCTGAACATCAGTCAACTGGACATTAACAATACTATATGTCATTCTATTCTAAAATGTAATTTACACTTTCAATTAATCTTATTGTGAAAATCCTAACTACATGTTTGGAAAATCAAAGATTTTCCACTGGTGCATCAATAAGTCTCATTCGTCCGCCAATTCCTTCTAACAACATTGATTTATCACTGAGAATGACAGCAACTGCTCTATAATCAGCTATACCAGCAGGGCGTTGTACCCGAGCTTGGAAGTATATATCAACAACAGATTGTCTCATCATGTCAAGATGTTCCAATGAAAAGTAATAAATCGGATAGTGTTTTTCAAAATCAATTTGCGATATTTGCAAACCAGTATCAACATTTTGATCACGACCCATATACGACAATATTCTATGATATACACGTGCTACGTTGTTGTTTTCATAATTAAGCTGTACAATCTCTGCTGGCTCTTGTTGTCCGTTTATTCTCAACGAAACTTCACTTACCCCTAATTTATCAAATATCATATGACTAGATAATTGACGACCCACTCGATTTTCATCCTGTAACGCTATAAAGATATGACGTGGAGCTGAAACACCTTGTTTTGATACTAAGTGCCATGTAAATGTGCCATTTACATTATCCTGCTTCGTATCAGTCGTTGTTGTTAGCCAACTTAGCAATGATTTTCCACCTGTGTCCATAAGCGATAGTAATTGTTGCTCTATTGTAACTGCTGGTGTCAAGACGGGCATCCATAGAACCAATTTATTGAAATTGACTTTACCATCATCAACACCATTAGCACGCCAGATTGCATCATTGTCATTCCCCTTTCGCATTAACACGACTGTATGCTTTGCTCCATAGACGACTTTTCTGACATTTCTACAGAATCCGAATATGTGATGTAACGGAATTGCACATGAAAACCGTCGATGTTGTCCTTTCAATGCTCCTTTTCGTGTTGCAAATCCTAGATTGAAATTATCATTGACCTTTTTTAAAATGTCGAATGGATTGGCTGGTCTATCTTCACGGTCTAGATTAGCTGCGAGTTGTTGATCAACTTCTGCAGTATCTACCGCAGTTCGTACTTTAATAAACTGAATATGGTCAGCATGATCAGAAGTATCCTTAGCAAACATCATAGACGGACCAGCCGACCTTGTATAATCATCAGAATATCTCGCAAGTCCGATTATTGTTGTTGCAATATCAACATATTGTTCTATTGATTCAATTTCTTTTCCATCAATAATATATCTTGCACTGTTAAATAGCGCCATAATGCCATTATTTACAAAACCAACTCGGATATTTTGGTCATTCCCATATGGTGTATCATCTGCAACATTTGTTACAAGCTCTCCTTCTACTTCAATAAACGCCTCACATGGCAAAAAGTATCTACTTGTATCTTGAACTTGAAGTTCAATTCTTCCTCCTCGTTGATTAGGCTCTCTTGCAGGATAGGCATAATACTGATAGTTAATTTTAGAATTATCTTTATTCACTGGTGCTGCCATAACAAACGCTGGATCAGCAATTTTTTCAAATGCCATTTATACTAAAACACTATCGTTTTTCTAAATGTAGTAATGCTATCATTTTCTTTTTCGTCTGACATTCTTACGATTTCCTCCAAGACCGCTTCCCGCTAACATACTTGCAATATTACTACTATCTGGTGAAGTCATTGCTAATGATGCTAGTTTTTGTTCCACTGCGTTATTTATCACTTTACTGACATTTGCAGGCATCATTGTTGTTGAAGGTAGCGGTGTTGAAACCATTTGTGGTGGTTTTCGTCCGAATCTAGATTTCACCAATGACGTTATTCTATTTTTTGCGGTAGAAAAGGCCGTTCCTCCAAGATCTCCAACAGCGTTAATTCCCTTATTACGAATAACATCAATGGCTTTCATCGATAATTGTTTAGCAATTGGTGCTACTTTTGGGGCTATTCCTGTGAATAAACCCGCTATGGTATTTCTAAGGCCGTCTCCATAGTATGCCTTATAAACGGGCAATCTTGAGTGTACTACATATACGTTTGTTGGTTTATTGTGATTATAGTGTACTATCATCTTATTTGAAATGACTTTGTAATTTCTAAATGCAAGCATTTAGAAATTTCAATCGCTATAATAACCACTAAATTCCCCTGGAATTCCGTCCATTAACTCATCCAAGAGTTCTCGATACGTATGAATATCAATTAAACCACCTTGGAATAATCGTCTGCAAATATCAAATGCTTCATTAGTTATTTCGACTGAGTTATTCCCAGCTCGCTTACCTCCCATAAGAACCTCAAGTCGTGATATATCATTAATGATATTACTAGGACATATATGAGAATCATGATGAGAACTTCCATAACCCTCTCCTGAAGTACTTTCTGGTTCGGAAACGTTTTGAATTTTTGGAGCTGATTCGGAAACGTTTTGAATTTCTGGAGATTGTCGACCTTGACCTCGACCTTGACCTCGACCTCGACCTCGACCTTGTTGTTCTTTTCGTTGTTCTTTTAATTGTTCTTTTAGTTGTTGTTGTTGTATACCATACGCATCAACTCCCATTTTAAAAGCTCTGTAATCCAATGTATCCTTATTTGAATTGCCGGGTTCATATTTATTAATTTTATATATCCAATCCACCCATTGATCTCGTTTTATTGTGTTTTTGTATACTCATCTTTTAAAAATTCCACTCTGTTATAATAACTTTTGATAGCGAAGTCACCAAATGACGCATAGTCTTCAGGTTTCAGCAATGGAATTTGTTTGATTCTTTCTATAGCTTCATCAGTGTATTTCTCGTTAAAAAGAACACTTTTTTTAGTGGAACCTTTTTCAATAGAATCACTAGCATCTTCAACGGGGTTATCATCAGTATCAATGTTACCCATTTGTTGTATTTCTCGCTGAGTTTGTAACTCACCTGAAAGCTGTTTTATCCCCTCCTGAGTTTTTTCAGTTTATGTAGCAATCTTTCCCAGCACATCAATAATAGGTACTGCTCCCTCTTTAGGGATGTCGCCGTATATAGCACGTTCTGTTGCAAGTTTTATATCTTTAGTGGCTTTAGTTACAGGGGCAAAAAGTTGTTCACTCCCATTAGAAAAGTCAGTCTGCGCTTGCTGTCTAAGTTGTAGTTTATCTTGCACGTTATCTCGAATTGGTATAAACTTTTTCAGTAATGCTAACCTCTCGCGGGCTAGTCTGGTAGTTAATGCTTCTCATGTCATTATTGGAAATGCTAACGTTTTTTCAATTGTGGGTTTCAATGCTTGCATCAATCAAACGTCTTATAGATTTCACTTTCAAAGCAATCTCTGACCGAACTTGGTACTGTTCCCCGAGTTTCTTTCTAATTGCTTCAACTATACTAAATAGCCGAATGAATAAATTAATATCATTGTTATACAAAGAAACATTAACCGCTTTTTGGATTCTTTTTATCAGTGAATACATTTTAGGTAGAACATATCTTCCATGTTTCGATTGTATATTAATTTGTTCAAATTCATTCAAAAGTCTATCTTCATTTAAAAATTCAGAAAGTACGATTCCTTGATTTCTTAAATTTGATATTTCTGTGATGATAGATGTAATATCTTGAAATTCCATTTATTGAATATTATTAATAATGTATTTGTATCTTTAAAATATTTTTATATACAAAAAAAACATATACAATGCCTGTCTCTTCCTCATTCGAGTTCCGAGGCAAGAAAGGCATACATTAAAGACTTATACAATACCCTAACTCCCCAATCGAGTTCAAGGGCGGGTTATATGTTTATATGGGTATTAGACGTGAAATCCAAGTGATTTCTTTACAAACATTGAACATATAACATGAAGCCTCATTTGAAAACCTCTTTCGCGCCAAACGACGTCAAAGAGGCCCAGAGGGGGGACAGCACATTCTTGGAACTCATTTAGTGCCTTCGCATTATATAAGCCCAAGGGCCACAAACATAGATCTCCCAATTGGAAGCTCTAACGTAACAAATGCTATATTAGGTCTTCCGGAAGATATGTTGTGGGGGGGACAGTACATTACATATAGGATGATTATATATACAATGCGATTATATAGGATGATATAATGCAATGAGATTATATAGGATGATATATATATATATATATATATATATATATATATATATATATATATATATATATAGTTTATATTTTTATATATATATATATATATATATATATATATATATATATATATATATATATATATATATACAATGCGATTATATAGGATGATATATATATACAATGCGATTATATAGGATGATATATATATACAATGAGATGATAGGATGATATATATACAATGCGATTATATAGGATGATATTATATATACTAGGGACAGTACATTACATATAGGATGATATATATATATATATATATATATATATATATATATATATATATATATATATATATATATATATATACAATGCGATTATATAGGATGGTATGATAGGGACAGTACAGGACGATACAAACATGAAACGACGGGGCGGATTTACTACATTCAATCTACCAATCAAAAGCAACCCAAGAGATTAACCATGGTTGCAGTTGAAAAAATTCAACCACACCATGTCATTGGCGTGGGAGTTTTGATTGGCAAATTGGGCTTCGTTTAAAGCCCCAAAATTTATTACGGCTCATATTATATATAAGGTGATAATAAGACCAGTATCGATAAGCGAGTGTGTATTTATTTTCCTAGCATTTCATAATGAAAATTGTGTAGTAATTTCAATGGAAGCTAAATATTTAAATAAAACATTAAAACAAGAAATGCAACTGTTAAATAATAGCAAAGTTTTTTTTATTAATTTCTATAATATTACGATTAAATAATCGTAATAATAATGGATTTACATGACGAGATAACTCTATCATGGGAATCCCTGTCAATTCAGGACCTGCTATTTCTTGAATGGTTCGAGAATGATATTTTTCTGTGTCATTGATAATTTTATTACATGTAGCGCTACCACACTAAAAAACTAAATTACATGTAATGCGCTTTACTATTTTGACTTCACATACAATCTATTTTATTTATAATTACAAAGTAATTTCATTTTCATACAAAATCTGAACAGCGCTGTTAACGCTGTCTTTGTAATTGGGATTTTTAAAAAATCTATTAATAGAACCTTGACCCAGTGTCTTGTGTTACACGCGCGCGTTTCGGTACAATAACCGTATTTACTATGTGGTTGTTCCGGCTGTTCCAGTTATTGTCATTTACTTTTTTAATGCATATATACGTGGATATTGCGAATAAATATTGAAAAAAAAATATGTACACAATGATATTAACGTGAAACGTTTTTAGTGTTTTGCCCTATGGAAAATCGACTACTTTGCCCTATGGTAATTGGTCTGAATTGTAAAATCATGCAAAAATGACTAAAATAGCATAGCTCACTATTGAGAGTTATCTTGAAAATAGGAAAACTTTATTCTATGTCCATTTTTCTTTGAAATAGCTGTTTGATAAATCCCTTCAGCAACTCTTTATACTGAAGGCATACATATTCCAAAATATTTCCCTGCAGCATTCATTGATTGAAAAATTCTTTTTTCATTCGTCGCTGTATCAAATGACTGTACTGGTCTCTTTCCAACTGACTTACAAGTCCCTGTCTTTCCTCTTTTTATATTCTCCCTTTGAGAAATGCATTGTAAATTGGAAATCGCGTTATTTAAGGGATTGGAGTCAATATGTTCAATAACATTACCATCTTTAATCAATCCATAAAATGCTTCATAGACAATTCTGTGAACGTAATAGTTCTTTCTTCCAGCAGTTAATTGCAAGTATCCTTGATTATTAACACAACCAATTGGCTTTTTCAGTCTACAGTGTCTAACATCACCATCAGCAGATATTTCATAATTAACAAGTATTGGATGTGGTATGAATTCTTGCTCCATTTATATAATAATACTATTTGTCTAATTCAATATTTGCTTTAATTATAAATCTATTAATGTAGTATTGAGGGGTTTTTATGATTTTGTCTTTGACAGAGTCATGGTTAGGGTCAATGATAGCGTTTTTTATTCGTTTATCATAATAACATTTCAATTCTCTAAACCGCTTACCCCCACAATTGATACATAATTGTGATTTTCCTCTCACACCCACCCCACAATTTATGCATGGGGACGGGCCTGTCGAATTATTTCTGACACTCTGTAAGTGATATCCACAGAATTCACCTCTACACGATTTATTACATGGAGTTACTGATCCAATCATAAGCCATTTGCAGTGATTCATTATATATAAACAAAATTTTCTATTTAAATACTTGTCTTATTTATATGAATGAAGAAATCAAGAGATTATCGGCAATCATACCTTGGAAAAATATTAAATTCAATCTTGATAGAACTTTCGAAGATGTACCAAAAGAGAGAATAAATAATAGAAGTCTGATTAGAAAAATACGAGATTGTGTTTATGAGTTTAAACAGGACGGTGCATCACACACCTGGTCAACATTTAGAATCGATGGTGTTGTTGATGCTAGAATGAATGATGAAACAGCAGCTATGATACTATCACAACTTGACAATAAACGGTATTTTCTCAGAGTGAAATTCATTATCAATTTAGAATCGGGCGAATGGGTTATAAGAGACAAATTTGTTCCAATTCTCAAAGATAGGACAACAGTCATTGATAGCCGTGATTCCAGACCAGGGCTGTTAACTGGAATTGATAAACCATACTATGAAAAAGTGTATCCAGAAACAGCAATCGTTTATGGGATGTATCCGTTAAATAAGAAACCTGACATTGGAAAACTAGCACCAATGAAACAGTCAACGTCAGTGGAAAAACCACTCAATTGTGTGGCAAAACGTGTCATAGAACACTTTACAAATGCACTCCGTGGGAATAAATTAACCGATCTAAGACTTAAAAAAATAGATCAATGGGAGCTAACAGTGAAAGAGAACGGAGCAACTATTTCCGATATAGCTAGATTGGAAAAGTCGTTGAGATTTCCGATAACCGTTTCAACGATAACTGGCGAAGTATTATACGAATCGAAATACAATAAAAACGGAGCTCCAATCAAAATTATTGATCATAACAAACACGCATGGACATCCGCGGTTACAATATTCCCGCGAGACATAACAGTGAAGTATATCCCAGAAGAATTTACCAAGGATGGCATTCTCAATGAAGAAAGATTATTCGATGCTATTGCTAGTTTGTGTAAAAACGACCCTGCATCAGTATGGCTGCTTCATAGTTTTGAAGATGAAGAATGTCAATTCAATCAATTTGTGAAACCTAACGGTGAATTATATCGTACTGAAAGTCTACATAATAGGATGAAAAATATAGCAATAAGTCTCAGTGAAAACGCTAGCGTTTTTAATGAAAAATCCGACGATTACGAACAATTACTTACAAATTGTTTTACAATTCCATCGGTTGCAGCTCATTTTGCAAGAAAGAAGAATAATTGGAAACCAACACGAAAAGAGTTTCTACAGGATGTTCAATCCAGATGTCTGGAATATTATCATGACGTTCTATGGAACGTTAAGTACAATGGTGAAAGTATGATATCAGTTGATATCGTTGCTTGTTATCCAGGAAGTTTTCTAGGATATGGATTCGCTGGTGAGTATTTTAAACGGTTTGGACATCCCACACATGAAATGACTCGCGTTGCTATTAATGGACCACTGCCTGATTTTGATTTGACCGGTTTTGCTTGCGTAGTATCATTTGAATTCGCTGAAGGACTTCATCCGTTTTGTTATGTTTAGATTGGTATACACATGGATGAAAGGATGTGGTTACCAATAGTGTTATTGCGATATATGATTGATTGTAAAATGTTAGTTTCGTTGATTGTCAGCGAAGCGATTATCTCATATAAAAAACAAACCAATGTCTGGTTACCAGAACCAGAATGTCTTGATAGTATAATCGATAAGTCTAGAAAACATATTGATGCTGACGATGAGTACATCATTGAATGGTCAAAAAAGATATTTAATCAACGAAATAGTGAAGCAAAGGATCTTGGCCGAAGAATAATCGGTAAATTTACACAAGGTGGAAAACAATTCAACTTTAAAAGACAATCCTCACGTTTGATTATAGATGATGCCGAATACGACTTCGTTATTAAAGATGCAGTAGAGAAAAATAGATAGGCAAATTGTAAAACAGCCTTCTTGTCCAATAAAACAAAGTTAGGTAGAATTGTTACTTACAGTGATGGAGAAAGCTCTGCATATCTACATTTAAGGGCTTCTATGCTGGGTTATGCATCTATCAATTTATTTGCAATGATAAATAGATTTCCTAGTATAGCAGTTAGAGTTGCTATTGATTCAATGTATGTCGATAAAAAATATATCAAAGAGGTAACTAAATTTACTAATAGCGAAGAGACTTGGGGAACATGGCGAATTAAACGTGAAATACAATGCAATTATTCTGAATCAGCAGACCTTGAGATTAAAAGCAGTTACCTGAGGAACGATAATTCTATCAGTGAAAAATCCGAAGGATTTTCTATGTCTAAAGCACCACCGATATCAGATCCAATTTGTAGATATAAAACAATTTATTTAAACGGTTGTGGTGGATCTGGAAAGACAACACGTGCGATAGAATTATATCGAGAGAGAACGTCCATGATTGTACTCACACCAACCCATAGACTAGCGAGAGAGATCAAACAACGAAATGTTGAAGCTTGCACGTATCATAGTTTTTTTCGATACAAGGGTGATGCTTGGACTCCTGAGCGAATGGCTGAGAAATTTATTCCAGCGGTTATAATTTGGGATGAAGCACGTACTGTTTCAGAAGATGTATTAAAAATGTTTCTTGATTGGTTATTGCAAAATAATACAAAAGTTATATTGTGCGGCGATCATGGTCAACCACCACCATTTGTTGGTAGAAGTCCACATAATTGGTTAAAAGGATTTGTTGATTATTACGAAGAAATTGATTCTGACTATAGAGCACTCGATGAGCAGTTACGTGAGTTTAAAAAACTAATTAGATTACAACACGATAGAATTCAATGTGAAGTAGCGCGTGAAATAATTTCTGAAACACCTATGAATGATTTTTGGGAAACATGGAGACCAAATGATTTTGTAGTAGCAAGTAGAAAGATAGTCAGAGACGCACTTCAGAAAAAGTTGTTTGAGCTACACAAGAAAAAATTCCCAACGTTTCCAGTACCGTTGTGTTATAGACCATTGGATACACGAAAGCAGAATATTGAAGTTGAAATTCCAGGCCAGACGGAGAAACAGATTCTAGTGTTAAATGATATTGTGCTAGTTGATATCAATGCTGTAGAAGATGCATTATGCGCTGTAAATCACCATGGACGCTTGGTTATGTAACAACAATACACTCGTCACAAGGATTGACCATCACGGATACAATTGTTTGGATATTTGATAATCGCATTGAATGGGCAAATTTAGTCTATCTCGCAGTGTCCAGAGTACGACGAATAAATCAACTACGAAGGATTGTTTTCGATGATGATTTTAATGCAAACGATGATAACACTGATATTAGCATCATTAATAAAAAACTCTCTGGTTACAAACAGCAGGACAAAAAAAAAAACAACGAGAATTTGATATTGATGCTGAAGTAATAATCGCATTAAAAGAACAACAGAATAATCACTGCGCCAGTTGCAATTGTATAATGCACTGGCAGTATTCGGATAAAGACCCTCGACAATTCACCGTAGACAGAAAAAATAACAATCTTGGTCATGTCAGAAACAATGTGATGTTGACCTGTCTTGAGTGTAATAGACGTAACGGAGCTAGTTAAGACCATGTGGCGGTAATTGAGTATCGTCCGGAATGACTTGTAGTTGGTCGCGTGTAAAACCACGCTGAGGTGCAGTTGAATCCAATCTGTAGATTGGAGGTCTACCAGTTGATCGCGTTATGGTTGAAATTTTATGCGTAGTAACACTCCATATAGGATCAGTAGCTCTTCTTTTACCACCTTCAAGTTCGCCTGGTTCGTATAAATATCCCACAGTAACATCACCGAGAAGTGGCTGAGTGCTAACCCGCTGTGGTTGTTCGGGAATATATTTTTTTATTGCAATATTTGGTTTCGTATTAATAGTTCGATTAATCTCGTTATTTAACGCTGCAACTACACTCGGTAACCTTTGGACCCATTCACGAGATCGTTTTTCTTGGATGAATTCTTTTGCATATTGATATCCAAATAACCGTTCTGCAAGAGTTCGATTAAATCGTTCTACAATTGCCTGATCACGATGTAACGCAGTATGTCCCCGTCGTATTGTAACATTATGAGTTTTCATTGTTGATAGAACAGCACCTTGAAACTCTTTGCCAGGATCAACTTGTAATAGATTTGGCCATTTTAGAAGACCTCGTCTATAAATCCTTTCAAATGCAGAAGCGACTTCAGAAGCTGACTTTGTTTTCAATGGTTCTGCTTGTTTAAATCGACTCGCAAATATCAACTACAGTTAGCGCGTATTTGTAACCATGGTCATGTGGTAAAAACAATAAATCAGCCTGATGAACTTCATTGGGTACGGTAACATCAAAATGAGAATAATTAATTTGTTTAGGCGGTGGTAGATAAATTTGCCATATAGCTTGTTTGGATAACCAATCTTTTGCAGTGGATTTTTTCACTTTTGCAACGTTAGCGAGTTTACTGATTGCTGCTTTCGCCCTCCAGTATCCTTTCGGAGAATAATAATTAGATTCCATACTATAAAAACACTGGTGTTTTTAATTACCAGCACCTAACACCAATTTGCCTTTCATAGCTGACTTGACCAACCATGAAGCCAATTTTTCTTTGAAGGATTTATCGGGAATAGCATTTAACGCATGAATTAATTTTACATCTGCAAGATGTCTTTGTTGCAAATTATTGCTTTTATATGCAACATCATGAGCATGACATGCCTTATCAATAGCATTTATCGGATACTCAACAGGCCGGGGCTGATTTTGATCATCAAGTCTGATATCTAATCTCGTTCCGGGACCACAGTAGGAAGGTGTTTTTCTCCGGGGTATTTTGCCCATGGGGTTCCTGGGAGTTTTCCAAGTTTTGCGGCAATATCACCACCTTGTTGCTTTTTTTTAAAAATCGAACTTTTTTGTACCACATGTTATACACTTACCAGTAAGCGCTAGTCTATTGTTTTTAGTTGGAATGGTTGTCTGATCGGTTGTATTAGTACGCTTTTTAGATTTAACACAATATAGATCCATAATTTATATATAGCGTTATGAATATAATTGATTTTTCAGCGACTAAAAGAAGAGAACCGGTAAAACACCACGCAGCGCTTCCGAATTCTGTCCGTGCCATTATAATCGGATCATCTGGATCAGGCAAAACACAATTGCTGCTTAATTTGATAATGCGATTTATGAAGTGGGATAAATTATATTTAGTTGCCCCATCTGTAGATGATCAACGGTGCTATGAAGTGCTAAAAGATTATAATGAAAATGCATCAGAAATTAAAGGTGAAAGTGTAATTGACTTTATTACTGATATTAATGATGCACCATCAGTAGAAGATCTCGATGGAGACATAAACAATCTTGTAGTGTACGATGATGTAATGTTAGATAATCAAAAGAACCCTGCTAGAATATTTTCCCGAGGTAGGCATAAAAACACTGATGTGATATATGTCACTCAACGATATGCTCAAATTCCAAAAGTGATTCACGATAACTGCAATATTCTTGCTGTATTCAATGGCGTTGATACACATACGCTACGAAATATTTGGCAAACATGGTGTTCCGATATGGACTTCAATGGATTTAAAAATTACTTTAGTCATGCTCAGTCAGTCCCATATGGATTTATAACAATAAATTTACACGACCCTCGGTCACGATATCGTATTGGACTTGATCAAATATTTGGTTAAATAATTTGTATTAATCAGCAGCAGGGGGGTGAGATGACAACATATTTGCGACATAGATGGCAGCAATTTTGAGGGTGGTTATGACAATGTATTTGCGACAAAATCGCTAAGGCTCCATTTGTAAAATGGAGTCTTTATTTTGTTTTTGGTTAAAATATGAGATTTCGTAGGAAGGCTCCATTTGGCATTCTGAGGCTTTAATCGATTTTGTCGCAAAAATTTGTAGGGTTCACCCCCCCCTGCTGCTGATATTTCTACTGATCTACTGATAATAGCCGCGAAATACGTTTTTACCAATTAATTTCAATACTGTACAGGTAGGAAAAGAAACTCAGACAAATATCTAATACTTAGCTGAGAAAACGTTTAAAGAAAAATGGATAAATCTTTTGCAACATAATTAGTTTTTCGTAATTCAAAAGAGAAAAAAGGAAATCTCAAATAATGTATTTAATACTCCATAAGGAGTACTTCGCACACAATTCAAACAATCGTCTCTTCCCTCAGCAGAACTTCACAGAACAAAGTTATGTTGATGGTATCGTCATAGGACGACTAAATACTATTCATGAGTGTATCGGTAATGCAGATGGCACACTTGTTCTTATCATTCCGATAAACATTAAAGTTTACATACTTCTATGAACCTTCAAAACAATCAAATTATGTATTCAGTTAGCAGCTGTAATGTTACAGTCACGGAAAGCTTAATCTGGGTCTAGTAGTTAGGCTGAAAATATGGTCATAAAGTTTTAGTGGTTTAATATTCATCACAATGCCATAATCAGAATATGGAGACAGCAATATTATTTAAAGCGAAAACTATACAGCTTCTCTGATATGTCTTAGATTCAGACAAGTGAGAGTAATGCTTACTTAGAAGTCGTAAAGTTTGCATTAGATATTATTATTAATAATTTAAAAAAAATAGATTGCAAAAGATATATATTAAAAATTATCGTGTCTATGAATTAATGATTTTATGAATGTAATATCCAGTCTTTTTTTTTGCATTCGATACTTTCTGGACAACGCGTTATATAAAAGAGTAATATAATATACACCATTAACAGGATGGATTAATTCGCTGACATTACCGTAAATTGTCTAGCAGTATTGGGCATTATTAATTTATCCAAGATTTGCACACTAAATTAGCGTAGCAATGACAAACCCGACACCGTATTACTTACGGTGTTAATTAGGATGGATTGCAATCACTTGCAATAGCACCAACAAGTTGAAAAGTGTACGAAAAGGAATTTCTTAAAAAGGGTGCACATTCACAATTTGGCCTGGTTCATAATCTAAATTTAGCTAAATGTAATACTCTTTTCGAAATTCATCTATGACATGCGACAGCTTTCAAATATAAAGATCTTGGTTTGGTAAACGAATACGCGTCGTTATTGAACTGAGAATATTGCAATGTAAAGTACTGTGAATAGTTACAGATTTCTTCAAAAAGGCATAAATAAAGACTATATTTGAAAAATAAGATTTCATTCTTAATAGCGCCATTCGTTTTGTCCTTTTCTTGAAATAATGCAAAACGGGAACAGCGATTTGTAGAAAATATTTTATAAGTTATATCAATTTTTATTGCTCTTTAGTTCCTAACTCACGGCATACATGTGGATTTTGTTCCTTACTTCTGATTAAAAGGAATTAAAAGGATTAAAATTAGAATTTAACATTTTCTAAATCTTAATATCCTTCAATTTTTACTATAAGAATAACCGGTATAGAATCAAATATCCGGGATATAATCTGCGTTACATATGTACACAAAGTAAAAATAGATGTCGCTTTGGCTCGTAGACTTTTAGGGAATTACACAACGTTTTCAGTTTCCGCAACTAGTCTATACAAGCTGGTTGTATTTATAGTGTTAGCACATGTGAAGACAGAAATGTAGAGGTTTACAAACACAACGTTTTAGTGTTTATTTGTTTGTCGTAACTATGTTTTGTATTTGCCTTTGAAAAAGACTCATTAAGAGTCGAAAGCGCTTAGGCTAGTTAGTTACTAGTTTCGTACTAGTATATATATATATATATATATATATATATATATATATATATATATATATATATATATATATATATATATATATATATATATATATATTGCTGTCAAAAATATTTGCATTTTAATTTTAAAAATGAATTCAATAGTATTCGATCTCATTTTCTCATGTGATAGATGTATAATTTATTGGGACTATCCCTTACCTTTGATGTTATTGCGTATATATCTAATGTGACTATTTCCCTTTCTAACGATGTATTATGCGTGTTCTTGCTGAAAGGGTTGTTTAGGCTATAATAAATCGATTTTTTGTATTCAATATTCGCTACAATTACAATCTAATTTTCGATCTCCAGATTACCGTTGCTACTGTTGCTACAACAACTACTACTACTCAGAGTATAGCATGTCAGTATTTATATATCGTTTGACGTTTGACCTGTTGCCTGCACCAGTTCAGGTTGACTATAGGACATTTTATGGGACCCAAACTTTACTCACATAAAATATAACAAATAGAAAATACTATTAAGTGCCATATAGACCACTATATAACCAACTATAACTACTTCTACTGCTTCAGCAGCAACTATTTTTACCACTACCATAATAATGTTTGCTTAAATTGTTGTTGCCTATATCATATATGCATCGAATAATTTCAATCTCGGTAATTTAAAATGTGCGCTTTTATATATGTTTTAAGTTAGAAAAAAGACAGCTACTACGAATTGTAATCTTCTTGTGTAATACTTGCTCACAATTTTTCAAATCATTAAAATATCGTTGCGATATGAATTTTAATATCATTTCCTTCACCACGATTGAGCTAAAATATATACTACCTAGTATTATGTTAACTGTGTCTTCACAAATTCTGTTTCTATCCTAAATCAATAAGCTATGTTTAAAATATGCATTCGACTAGTATTCTTATAATCATTCTAAGGTGTAAGAAGTGAAAAATTAAGACCTATTTCCATTGAGGTTTCAAACATTTTCTCATATTTGGCGCTATTGGTATTGTATTTAGCTTTAAGCACAAAAATCTGTTCTACGATTGTAAGGAGAGCATAAACAATATGAAATTTGAGGAAATCTTCCAATTTTCCTATTGTAAAGAAATATGACATTGCGAAGGGGATATACAACCTAATATATCAATGTTACTCTTTGTGTTCTACTGATGGTTAACTTATTAATTTACTGCTACTAGACAAATCATAAGATTGACAATAAACAATCGTATATGTCTATTGAAATGTATGCCAAAAACAGGGTAACATCATATCCCTCATTGCCACCAAGGGTATATGCAACCTAATATATCAATGTTACTCTTTGTGATCTACTGATGGTTAACTTATTAATTTACTGCTACTAGACAAATCATAAGATTGACAATACACAATCGTATATGTCTATTGAAATGTATGCCAAAACCAGGGTAACATCATATCCCTCATTGCCACCAACTTAACTGTTGAGAAGTGTTTTCATCTCCTCGTATAACTAAGTCAAGGATTAAGCTTTATTTTTGTATACTCTGACATCGTGGGACACACATCCGTACCGTTACAGCGATTCAGTCTGTCAAGGAGAATTATGCCATCATCTATGACAAGGAAAGTGGAATACCTATACATTTCAACTCCCGTCAATAATCGTATTTAGACAGTGTGGAAATCACTAATAAAGGAGATCCGTGTGTGTGGCTCAACAAGGAGGACATGGTTTACGAGATATGCTGAAATTTGCGTTTCGTTTGGTGGCCTCCCCCGTTTTGAAACCGTTGGTGACAAGAGGATTGTACGACTTGAAGGATGCCGCTTAGACGCATGTTAAAGAATTTCTCCAAAATGTCATAATCGACAAACAAAACCCCCAAAAAGCATTCTTGAGAGCAGGTAATATTCTCATACTTCAAACTGACAGTCATTTTTGGCTGACTTGAAACCTTATAAATGCCTTGGACTGCCTAGTTAGACATTTCCTTTTTCATTGACGTCATATCATGGATGTCATAGCATGGACACTGTAAACAGAAACGACGACGTCACAGCTTTAGAGGCCTATACACACTCAGAGCTATAAAGTCCAAGAAAAGAATAACGGTCGAAGCAAAATACATTTTTGATTATTAAATAAATGAGAAAAAAACATGATGGACCGAGAGTATTAGAAATATTCAAAGTCGCAACTGGATATGCTTGCCATGCCACTCACTGCCATGACGATAGAAGAATTTCATTGGTAGAATTTCATCCCATTTCCTCTTTGATAAACTGAACACCAATCGAATTTGGAATCAAAAGACATCGTGAAGAGACATCGATCTGAGTAGAAGTCGCATTCACCTGAAAGTCAACGTTCTGAAAACGGACTCCACCGCACCAGAAACGGAGGATAGAGTAGCTCGAGGCTTGAATTTGATGGATCCCTTATTCACCTAAGTAGATTTGTACTTAAATAACAAACTAGTCAGCAGCATCATGGATACTGACCGTTATCGAGCCTACCTGATAAAGCCTATGAGCTACGGAAAAGACGCCAGAAACACTCATTTGGATCCTTGCGTCGTATGAAAACCTGACACAGCGGGTGCGGAGAAGTTTACTGACTCAGCCATGTCAGCAGCTGACGATCCTCAAAATGTGGGCTTTAACGACCGACGAAATAAATTCCTGCAAGGACAACGTTTACAACTGATGGATAGTTAGAATTTTGACATGTGGTTGAAAGAAAAGCATTTTCTGAACGGGATGGACATCTGCCTGAGACTAAATCGCAAAAGTACCGTTCTCCATTTAAAGGCCAATGTCAGCAAGTACAATATCATCATCCAACAGGCCAGACGTTATATACAACCCTTGGAATTGTTGCCTAAAGTGGGAAAAGACATCAGCGACAGTTTGAGAAAAACGACCGTCAAATACTCGGCATAACACTTGGAAGTGAATACCTTCACCATTGCCGCTGGACACCCACACAAAATCAAAGATCAACTGTTCTAAGGAGAGTTATCTAAATGTTTAATCATTGGTATCATCAACAGAACAGTCACTGCCAATCATGTTGACCTTAAAGCACTACAGTGCCCAATATTAAAGTTAGTTCTGATGGTGAAACCTTATGTACCAGAATTACTTGAGATCGTACTTGTCCCTGTACGAAACCACGAGACATTTAGGGAACCTAACGCATCTACGGCAGATCGTGCAATGATTATGCAGAAAAATACGTTTTGTGGGACTTCGATTTCACTTCAGACCAATGCAGTGACGAGGACCATTTCCTTCCTATACAATCTGTTCATCTGCGTGTACAGTTTGCAAAAGCTCTTACCGAGAAGGTGAGCCTCATCTTGTATGCAGAATTCGACAACAGTCTAAAAATCAGCAGTTTGAGAGAAGTCATTCTAGACAATTATAGGACACACGGTACTAATTCAATGGAAGAACTGTGAACCAGTCTAAAATTGGGTGAAGAAATAATAGAGTATTTACGGGTTTGGTGGTCCATAATTGGTTAATAATGGAAAGTAAAATTTTATTAAAAATATCTTTTGAAAGCTTATCCTATGTGCAATTTAAAAAAAAATATAGACAAATTTCTATTGATGCAATTTTAGTATTTTTAAAGACTTGACTTAGGATTACTCAATAATGAAAGTAGCACTTGATTCGCTTGGTGCTGAATCAATAACATGGACTTCATGCATATGTAGGTCAAGAAAATGCCGCGGCTCATATGGTGTTCTCCACACAGAAGCTTGCACCAAGGAGAGTTGTGCATTTAGAAATATATGTCTGATCATCAGTACCCAGAAATTTTAAGTTATTGAATTTTAAATATGATGGTGTTTCCATATGTTTACTATGGGAATTGAATTAGTACCGTGACTCCTATATGCAACCTATGCCATAATGGGAGCATGCTGTTTCCATGGTTACCACGTGCATCCAGGGTATCATTTTGGTGGTTTTTGCATAAGACAATCATAATGGATTCATTTTATCATGGTTTGCATGTGATTTTAGAGAAAAATTCTATACAAAACACAGATGGGAAGGGTTGTATGCAATTTACAGGGTCAGTAGATAGCTCAGGCTATGGGAAAGAGAGACTTGTATGGCCTGATGACAAAATTTCATATGTTGATGCCCACAGATTGGCTTTTATGGTTAAATACTATTTATAACATGCAACAAGTCCCCAAAATGGGGGTGTGGGAGAGATTTTAACTGTAAACAACTTATGTCACAATCACCTTTATATCAATATGATCATTTAACTTTAAAGAAATAATTCAGTAGATGAAAGCAGAGAGCATTGTAAAATGCAAGGACTGTGCATAAAACTGCACATGCCACATTGCCTCAACCTGTAAAAATATACTAAAATGGGGGGTTAATGGTAAGAATGTTCATATGTTGCTTGTTTTTATATTTTAGCCATAACACACATTAATTTGCCTTTGCTATAATGCTTTTCTTGATATTTCTCATAGTTTGTAAAGAAATGCTCTTTTCTCACATTTGTTTCTCTTATATACAGTACTTGCTTTATACATTTTATCTCTGAGATATATATACTGCTTGTTTTTCAGATTTTGTGCCACAGAACTGCATGCTGAAATTGAACAGCTTAGCCCGAGATGGACAGCACCATGAACCCTGCCATGGAAGTTTCTCTTAAAGATTATATTTTTTGGTAAGCTGCATTTTGTCTTTCAATTCACTGATTCCACTGAGTGTTCTTTTTTAATTTTGTTTTTAACACTGTAGATTTACCTAGCTGATACTCAACATGCATGTGTAATGTACTATCCTCTCTCTCTCTCTCTCTCTCTCTCTCTCTCTCTCTCTCTCACACGCACACACAATATATATTTGCAGATCTGTTGATGTGAATATATGAAAAAGAGCTTCATATCAGAAATATGGTCTTAGATGTGAAACAAAAGCTATTTATATAGTCAACATTGCTCTGCACTAACTATAAAGTGATAGAATAGAACCATTTAGTTGTAAATTAGAGCTTGCAACTTGGTAAACAAATCAAGGTATGTTACCTCCCCTTTGACTGTAATTCAGTGATTGCAAGGTTTGTGTTGTTACTCTTTTTTCAATAATTTGAGTGTTTTGTTCAGCTTTATATTGAAAAGTAAGTAACTTAACACTGCTTGATGTGGAAAGTAGTCACAATAATGATGTTGAGGCTTTTTCTTAACTTACTATGAGTTTTGGGTAAATGTAGATAAACAATGTATGTATTAGACAACTTTCATATGCAATCAATTCTATTACTTAAATTTACCAAGTAGTTTATGCAGCAATAAATTATATCAGTGTCTGAATATTGCATAGAAATATGGACTTAACCTGGCATCACAAACTTGTCCAGATATTTATTCAACTCCAGCTTACTTCTTGACTTGGGCCGCAGCAGCTTGCATATAAGCTAGCTGTCTACAACAGTAATATAACCATTATAGGAACTTTGCATAGCTTTTTCAAATCTGTCTATTGTTGTCCTTATGTAACAGACCTCATGTGGCTTTGTCTTTTGGGTTGATGGACATTTTTTCCCTTTGTTGTGAGAAACTTAACCTGGCTTGAAGAAATGACTGTCTATTCTTTGCTTCCTTACCCTTTCCCATAGTTTTATAGTAAAAAGTAGCACTCAGTTATCTAATTCTTCAGTATAATAAAACTTTCTTTGCCTTTTGTACCTTCTTGTTAAGATTTGGGGGTGATAAATCAGATGTGTTGATAGTTTAATTAGTTTGGGACTGTCAGAATATCTTGGTGCTTCATGGGTTGTGTATTTGTTTTAGTCACAGAAGGGCAATGACCTCTTATCATTTTGACCTCTCATGTGGCACACATATTGGTTTTCTCTCAATGTGAGGAATACTGATGCATTGTATCTTATATCTGTGACAGTCAGAAAGAAAAGAAATGCAATTTTGAAATTTAAAACATTTAAAACTTGTCTAATAGCAAGTAAGAGATGAAAATACAATGTGTTATGTAATTTGATACCCTGTGATGTCATACTTGTTGATGTCAGCATGTTTGTGTTTTTTTTTGTGTAGCATGCATGCCATAGAAAGATAATATGAAGATACAAAGGCAGAAAACAATTATTTTAATAACAAGAAAAATCCACAAATAAGTGCGATACAACACAACAACATGTAATGCGGATGCAATTTAACTATATACAGTGGTATCACATAAAATGCCGTTGCACTAATATCTTTGCACAAGCATGGCCAATTCTTTGTTTCAATCTTGTTTCAATGTCAATAAGTAAAATACATGTCTTTCTAAACAAATTAAATTTTGTTATAGGACACACGGAACTAATTCAATGGAAGAACTGTGAACCAGTCTAAAATTAGGTGAAGAAATAATAGAGTATTTACGGGTTTGGTGGTCCATAATTGGTTAATAATGAAAAGTAAAATTTTATTAAAAATATCTTTTGAAAGCTTATCCTATGTGCAGTTTAAAAAAAATATAGACAAATTTCTATTGATGCAATTTTAGTATTTTGACTTAGGATTACTCAATAATAAAAGTAGCACTTGATTCGCTTGGTGCTGAATCAATAACATGGACTTCATGCATATGTAGGTCAAGAAAATGCCGCGGCTCATATGGTGTTCTCCACACAGAAGCTTGCACCAAGGATAGTTGTGCATGGAGAAATATATGTCTGATCATCAGTACCCAGAAATTTTAAGTTATTGAATTTTAAATATGATGGTGTTTCCATATGTTTATTATGGGAATTGAATTAGTACCACTTGTCACTCTTTAAATTGTGGATACGCTAGAAATAGAATGGGAAAATATTTGGAACCCAGGGCACAAGACAAAGAGAACATAAACATAGTGAAGTCCAGATAGCAGAACAAGAACAACAATTAGTTGTTTTGTGGAAACGACCTAACGGAAAAAATTACAAGGTTGACTAAGAAAGATTTATATGGATGTCAAAACGATCATCCCAGTAAAATGCAACATTATTAATGTCTGATAATGATCCAGGGGGAAATATTGGACGAGTATAAAGAGGATGAATGTGGTCTCATCTCGAGGTTGCACCAATGGTATAAAGATTTGTGTAATCATTTCTCCCCTCCATTGATTGTTCAAGATATCCATAAAATCGCATATCTCTTTGCACAAAGTATGAAAATGAAAAGAAGAGACAATTGCTTAACAACAATTTCCAAGCAAAAAATAAAAAGGTGAAGCGAGTGCTTATCAATACAGTTGTAACTAGACACAAAAGTCCAAAATGAAATGGATACCTGGTTACTTTATTTCCTTTTACACCAGTTCGTAACCCGCTTCTTGGAATCCTGTCGTATGCGTTAATGATGCACTTCCTCATCGCAAACATAAAGACCATCAAGCTCATGTCATCAATGCGGACGAAAGTAATCGCCTTGGAAATCATTGCGTAGCTGTCTACTTCCTCAAACTTTGTTTTGCGGAGTATATGATTCGTATGGAAGATGGCATGTACGACGTATGAAGACCACATAATTCAATAATATGAAATTACATGGCTCAGATTCTACAGTGTGGACAACTTCGTGTGCATTTGTTTCGTCAACACAGTCTTGAGTATCCGTTAGAAGATTTAATGACTTATTTTGATTGTGGCTCTTCGAGAAACGACGAAAAAAAATGCTCTGACCATTATGAATATCTCTTGTCGTAAGATATAAAATGCAGTGTACATCACTGGTCAAATGTACTCCATCAATGGAAGTCACATCGTTGACAACATTGTCAAAAATTGGTTATTTCTGTTGATGTTATGTTATATGTTCATTCATTGTTGGTTGTAAACAATATCACTATAAATGCTCTTTGACAACTCTATTCCTCACTATGAGATGAGATATAACATCCCCACCCAAAATTTCATACCAGTTATCTGAATCTGGAAATTAAAACTTTCATAAAGTTTGATAATTTATGTATAATTTTCAAAAATTGAGAACAAACCCCACCAGCATTATATGATCTGCCAAATGAAACAAAAACTAGGATGCTTTATAGCTTAAAGAGCAACAGAAAAAACATCACCGTTGCCCTTGTGGATACATAACAATAAAAAAAGGCATAAACGTTTATATTCTTTAAAATGGTGTTTATGGCAAAAATTAACATGAAAATTTATTAGGATACATTAATTATAATTTCTGAATAAAGGAAGCTAACCTAATCTTAGGAATATATACTATAGTTTACTTAATCCTTCTTTTAGCTAAGCGACAATTATACTTTGTGTTTATTAGTTAATATTTTAGAATTATCAAATTTCTATTGCCGTGGAACTATTCAGAAAAAGCTGTTGTAACAACTGCCTTAAATGCCTGTTGGTAGTACCAGATATGAAGTGTTTCAGAGGACTGCATTTTGACGTCAAAATTTATTTCGTCAATGGGGAAATCAAGTTAATATGGTGCCCCGGCACTTTGGCGTCAAAATAAACCCTGGGCTACTTTAGCTCATTGAGAATTTTGTATTCGGACAATAGGAATGAAACAGGTGAGATGAAATCAGGAACTGGACACTTGCAACATTGCTGCAAGTGTCTGACAGAAATACGCGTGGATAACCTAGTTAGACATCAGGAAACTGGACATTTACAACATTGTTGCAAGTGTCTGACAGAAATACGCATGGCTAACCTTGGTACAAAAATATAAGAGATACAGAGATATATACAATACAAACATAAACTGATGAACATTAATCACTCAAACGAAAAAGAAAATACAATCGACTAAAAATTGCTTAGGTAAGATAATACATTCGTTTGGGAGTTAAATTTAAAATACATAATCGATTAAATTTATTTAGACGCGATAGAACAAATCTGTTCCAGAAAATTGAATAGACCTTTCTCTTCTTCTTCTTCTTCTTCTTCTTCTTCTTCTTCTTCTTCTTCTTCTTCTTCTTCTTCTTCTTCTTCTTCTTCTTCTTCTTCTTCTTCTTCTTCTATGTTCTCCAGTTCTTCTACCATTCTACCAGCCTTAAAATTTTTAAATGATTTCTTTCATCATTTTCTACTCTGGCATCCATTCAGGATCTCCCATAGACCCAAAATTTTTCTGTACCTTTATCTTGTTGTATCTTATTTTGTGAAAGTCTTTCTTTGTTCTGTTCCATTGTGGTTTTTTCGATTGTACAGTTCTCTTATTTTCTCCTGGTCTCTTTAATTTCATTCACCTCCAGTACCTTTCTCATCAGGTCTTATGCGTTTGTTAATTAGTATAATCCCTAATAGACAAAAGACCACTTGGTGAAATTGGCTACATCTTGTAAACATCGCGTAACTTATATAACAACATCAAGGGCCTCATTCAAAGTCCCCATTTTCACATGCTTACGCTTAATGAAGCCTTGTAGCTTTTCTACTTCTTCCTCTGCCATGCCTAGCACTTGATTCCTGTGAATGTTTAGGCTGGTGACTTGACTGGTTGCAAAGTCTTTGGAAACAGGATACCGTCATTCCTTTTCAAGTCTTCCCACCACGTATATATTATATTCGTCATCCTGTAATACATTTTCATTTCATTAAACAAATGCATGTTAACTAGTTAACGCGGGTAACCAGAATGACCGACTGACTGACAATTTCTAAGGTCGCCTAGGCTGACATAGAGCTTATGTATGTATGTATGTATGTATGTATGTATGTATGTATGTATGTATGTATGTATGTATGTATGTATGTATGTATGTATGTATGTATGTATGTATGTATGTATGTATGTATGTATGTATGTATGTATGTATGTATGTATGTATGTATGCATGCATGGATGGATGGATGGATGGATGGATGGATGGATGGATGGATGGATGGATGGATGGATGGATGCATGCATGCATGCATGCATGCATGCATGCATGCATGCATGTATGTATGTATGTATGTATGTATGTATGCATGCATGCATGTATGTATGTATGTATGTATGTATGTATGTATGTATGTATGTATGTATGTATGTATGTATGTATGTATGTATGTATGTATGTATGTATGTATGTATGTATGTATGTATGCATGTATGCATGTATGCATGCATGCTTGTATGCATGCATGCATGCATGCATGCATGAATGCATGTATGTATGTATGTATGTATGTATGTATGTATGTATGTATGTATGTATGTATGTATGTATGTATGTATGTATGTATGTATGTATGTATGTATGTATGTATGTGCATATTTTATGTATACTTGAATGTTTTTTATGGTATTTTGTTTGTCTGTGTATGTATCTACATATGTATATATGTTTGCATGTGCATGTGTGTGTATGATGTAATCTCGATAATTGCAACCCTACGCATCATGTAGGATGGGTAGGTGCTGTGGAACAGTGATTTATCTAATTTTTGTTTTTATTAGAGAATTTATGTTTTATTGGTGCATTCTAATACGTGTTAGTTTTCCTTTGCGGAAATTGTTTGCTATGTCAGGACCAATATTACCAGCTCAAGTAACCTGCTTTATTATACTTGAATATAAGATTTTGACCTTTGTAATCGCAGCGGTAGCTTAGGTGCTCTTGTGAGTTTCGCGTTGTGGCGCGTCGATAAATTCTTTCCTTGAAACGCTCCTGCCAGCCTTTTCCAGGAATTTTGTAGTTTCTCTTATCATGGGTCACATTCCTAAATAGGGTGCTAAGGATTGCTGTATTTGATGCTATGGGTTTTTCTCTTCAGATATAACAATTGTATGTTGCTATGGTTGAACAAATTTTGTGGATGCAAAATTGATGTAATAATGTATAGGTAGAAAAGACAAATAAAACTGTAATTTACATTCAGTCAGGTAACGTACATATCTTCAGATGTGAATAATGTATGATTAACGCCACTAATAATGGATATTTAATAATTTTATAATCTAATGGTATAATAGTGCTATAGTGTCAGGGTACCGGTCATGAAAATAAACCGGAATAGGCCTGAATGATAGGCGGATGTGCCCTAGACATGCGAGCATATGACTTTATATTTAATCACTCCAAGCCTGAAGGATGGGATCAGACGTCTTTGAAGTCCCAATACATGACTGTAACATTAAACAGTTTATATATGAATATTTAGCGCAGGTCCTTCACGTCCAAAAAAGCCGCAGCCAATAGGTCATTGCTTAGATAAATGACAAATGAAAAATGATCAGCGTTAAAACTTCATTGTCCTGTATAATTTTTAAACCGTCTGTGCTGTCTGAGATCATTACCTCTCTAATTTATTAGCTGCAATATCCTTTGAACAATCTTGTCAACATATTTGATGATATTAAAAATTGATTGTGTGTACTAATTATTTTATATCATGAGAAAATTATTCCAGGATTTGATTCTGTAAGCAATTGATTGATGATATAAACATTTTTAAACATCAATTCAAATTTAATACATTTTCATCCACGTTAGATTATTTAAATTCGTGCTCTACGTACATTTCAACCCGAGACAGCGTATTAATTCAACAACTTGCCTTCCTGTAAGCACAGACTCATCTACCATCTCGGCTAAAAAACTCCACCAAATGGTGATGCTACAATATTGGTGCTATATTTATCCGTGTGTGTCAGACACACCTACATATCAACGCACTTCATAACTTCTCCCATATGTACATATTTGTTCTGAATGCCGATGAACCAAATGAAAGTAAATGTAAATAATCATAAATGATTAGAAATATACAATTACAAAAGAGTAGAGAACGAGTCAAAATTCTTTAACACATGTGTTAATGTAACTTAATTTGTGTTTATAAGAATCTTATTAATTTATCAAGCCTTCTCTTGTATAATCCAGAAATATGATTTTCCGTTATGTTTAGTGTACTAGTGTAACAATTCCTCTATGATTTCAGCTATATTCATTCTATCATCATAGGTGTTAGTTCATGCTGGAGATGTTATATACTTCTGTGCTTACAGGCAAAATTCTCTCTCTCGCTCTCTCTCTCTCTCTCTGTGTATATGTATATATATATATATATATATATATATATATATATATATATATATATATATATATATATATATATATATATATATATATATATATATATATATATTCTTTACACTGTATCAGTGATGTACTACGAGATGTATCAAGTTTTCATTAAAAGGAAACGCAGCTTGCTGAGATGCCTTTTAATGACAAATTCATGCAGCGATTGATATATCATTGATACAACGTACATACTGTACACGTTTGTTATTTATATCACATGCAAATTCATGCAACGATTGATATATCATTGATACAACGTACATACTGTACACGTTTTTTTTTATATCACATGGAAATACAAATATTTGTCCTTATAACTATCTAACAAAGACGGTCGTGTATTGACCTAGCCAAAGAACTCACATCCTCGAGTGCATCAGCTTGAAATTGAAGTTATCTGTGAAAATGGAAATTTACAATCACCTTTGCATATTGATAAATTGATAAGTTTATTTTTTGTGTTCCATTTTACTCCGCATTGATTAAATGGATATTGTACACACTAATGTTTTAAACATGAAAGATTGTTTTGATAAGAAAAGTAGAGCAGTATATACACTTGGATATCTACATCATTCAAATAAACTCAATGCCATTCAACTTCATGCGCATGGAGATTAATGCGGAATAAAATATCAGCCAATTGAGTAACCAGCAAGAGGTCAATAAAATATTTTAATTTATTTACACTTGACCTAATTAATTATTCAGCCTTAGCATCAGAACATCAGTACTAGGGAGCCACAAGATCTCTCTCTCTCTCTCTCTCTCTCTCTCTCTCTCTCTCTCTCTCTCTCTCTCTCTCTCTCTCTCTCTCTGTTTCGTTGTAGCAAGATACGGGCTAAAATTTATGAAACGGCGGACGTATAAAGTTTTCTGATAGTTTATCTGGACTGATAAATGATGGTAAAAGTTAAGTCAAACCGAGGTCATATCTCTCTCACGCAGCATTGTGTCGACAATTTGCTGCAGAGTCTATTTATCTTTATATCTATCTCTCTCTTTCTCTCTCTATCTATTTATCATCTATCTATCTATCTATCTATCTATCTATCTATCTATCTATCTATCTATCTATCTATCTATCTGTCTGTCTGTCTGTCTGTCTGTCTGTCTGTCTGTCTATCTATCTATCTATCTATCTATCTATCTATCTATCTATCTATCTATCTATCTATCTATCTATCTATCTATCTATCTATCTATCTATCTATCTGTCTATAATGTATCACAATGTACTAACGTTCATTCTTATGGTATGTATAATATATGTAAATGTACTGGTTAGTTACCTATGACATTGCTGTAACCCTAAGGTTATATAGCTTCATTACGGTCTTAGAGTTTTTAAACAATGCATGTATGAAAATGGAAAATATATCCATCCATATAAATCTTATCTCACTGACCGTGATTACTGAGAACTGGGTAAATCATCTAAAAGATGCTAAATCGCGTTAGGCGATAACCGTCTCTCCATTAATGCATGATTTGAGTTATGGGTTGTTTTTAAATTGTTTCCTTTGAAGGACTAGTTTTATAGGTTATCCTTAGTATGAAAACTCGATTATATGGTGTTAATATAATCCACGAATCATTTCAATGTGAATAAAAGATAAGAGTGTTAAATAAGATTGTATTTCTTCTTGTTTCTCTTGCGGTTTGTTTTATTCCCTAGCACTCCAAGTATTCAAGTAAATGCGGGATTTAACGATGCGAACACTTTCTTTAGAAGCGATAAAAAAAAATGAAACATTTTTTACGACCATCAGTCAAACAGTAACATGTTAACGAGAATATTAATGTATTCAGTGATCCAATCAATATTTCGTGAATGGCATTGAATCAGCGTATTTCAAATATCCATACTGATAATTTCGTATCTTGGGCGTTAATTCGGGCGCAAGACAAGCCATCTTTGCAAAATATAGAATATGTAAACAAAACAATTTCAGAAAAATACCGCCTATAAAGAAAGAAGACCTGTCACTTTCAATGTTTATATAGTCGAGGTCAAGATTAATATATTACGTCCCGTCGAATCTTTCAGATGAATGCAGCTCTAGTTGTGGCTTTTCCAGGAATGTACATAGTACACTGAATAAAGGAATATCTGTGCTATACGATGCATTAATATACAGGTTTGAAGTAGGAAGGCTGACCACGTCTACAAATTTTCAGCACTAACGGAGTTTTACTCCCTACTTAATTATGCACAGAAATTTAAAAGCAACGTACACACTTTCGGTATGGTAGATTGCATTGTTAATCAGTCCTTAGTATGCTGAACATCTTGCATAAAGTATCTAAATTGCTAGAACTGTTAGCAGAACTGAATGGATGAATTATAGAATATTCCTTAAAAATCATATATACATCGATATAATAGTATTACTGTTGCACTGAGACATATACTTAACATGTGGATTTTGTTGCTTAACTCCAAATAAAAGAGAGGTTATTTTGGCAACATTTATGTAAAGATTCCAATGTTAACACATTTTAGAACTTTCACGACCGATGGGTCACAAATAATTACATATTCTTCACTCTACAGCTGAGCATGGAACATGGCATATGTATGACCTGTGTGCCCGGATGTAAATGAAAATTAGTTATTACGCAAGGAATGCCGTACCTTTCTTATCTCCACTGCAATACAGTTTATTACTGCATTCGTTGCAGACTGACAATATTGCCTATTAATCACTCTGTTTCTTTATGCAGAACAAATATTACTATTTTGTGTTTTAGCAACTAAGCGTATTAGAAATGCCCAGTTGGTTCGGTATAGCTAGGTATCTGAACACGTGGGTTGTTGGGTTGTTGGGTTAGGGTCTTGATAGATTTTGATGACATTTTATATGATCAATGTAAAAACCTATTGGCTCTGAAATACAGTAGCAAGTTGAAGCATGAACTAAACACGTTCAGGAGCATTTCCGCGAATTTTGTAGTAGGCATACGTTGACAGATCCAGGTATTGTTTAACATATGTCTTGGTGGTTGTCCATGGCTACACGCGCCAGTTCTTATATTATATAAACACCTCCCCTTGTGTAATTAAACCAAACGAAACGCGGCGATTTATATCACGAAATCACAGCTTGGAGATACATTGAAGGTAAGTAGCTTCTGGTGCAAAATGTATTGATTTTTCTCTATTGTGTTAGAGACTTATTTAGTAATAGTTGACTTATTTTTCCTTTTTCATAGGTTCATATAACATATGTTAATCATTATCTGTATGATACTGCAATCACTTTAATATTAAGCACTATTTCTTCATTGCTTAGATTGATTGAATATGAAGAGAGTAATATCATAAAGTTTTTAAAAATCCGTTCTTAAATGGCATTTTATTATTGTTATCGTTTTCTTCTTCGTTGGAGTGAGCATTGTTAACTTATTTCAGGAGCATTCCAATTAATACGACGTTTTCGAAAAATACATTTATTTGAAGTTGGTTTGTTATTCTTATCAGATTAGTTGTACAATAGTTGCTGACAAAGAGAAAAAGAAATACGAAAAAATTTTAATAATTGGACTTAATTATTCTGCATTCAAATAATTCATTTTGTCTCTTTTTGAGGAAAATTGTTACACACTCAGAACAATGGATCATTTATTATTAAATCTATTTAACTTATCGCTTTAATTATAATTATGTTAACTTTCACTACCACAAGGAGAAAGCAAAACGATTTGTTTGTACTTTACAATTTGTATCTATGCCTTATGTGTTACATACCAACGGAAACTACTCCTGATATATCTATTCATATCTTCAAAAGCACGTTAACGATCAATCCTCTTGTCCGCTACTACAGTAATTTAAAATAAATATATTCAGCAGTTGACACTATGCATGTTCCGTTAGTTTCTGTTTCTATCAAGCTGCTTCTGAAACCAGAGTACATCTATTAGATCGTAAAAGGAATGATTGAACACTATTCAATTATAACTTGACCTGCAAGATTGCTCCAAGTTAATAATATTCACGTTTTTCATTGATGGCTTCTGCATATCAACTTTTTACTGTTGCAATTTTTCCTGAACACTACAACCTATTCGCAGATATTCAGGATTTAAAGATTAGAACCTTTTCGTTAGAAGCGATAAAACAACATATGACACATTGTATAAAACCGTCAGTTAAATAATAAATTGTTGACTAGTATATATATGCTTTCAGAACCAATCAAAATTTCATGTATGGTAAATGGCTAAGACATTGATTGATTCAAATCAGAATATCTCAAATATCCTTATCGATAATTATTTCATCAGAGTGTTAATTAGAGTGAATGATAAGCCAACTTTACAAAAAATAGAATATGTACAATTTCAGAAAAACACCGCCTATAAAGAAAGAAGACCTGTCACTTTCAATGTTTATATAGTCGAGGTCCAGATTAATATGTTACTTCCGGTCGAATCTTTCAGATGAATGCAGCTCTAGTTGTGACTTTTCCAGGAATGTACCTCGTACACTGAATAAAGGATAACCATGTGTTAAATAACGTATAAATATTCAAGATTGATGAATGAATTTTCAGCACTAAATTTGTATTCCTTCATACAGGGTTATACACAGACATTTCAAAGCAAAGATCACAGTTTTAGTAGATTGCAGTGCTAATCAGTCGGTTTTTTGCTTAACGTCATGCATGTAGTATTTATCTTGCTTGAATTGTTTGCAAAACCAAATGGATAAATTATAGAGTATTCCATACAAATTATATATGCATTAATAAACTAGCCATGCTGATGCCGTGAGGTATATACTTCACATCTGGATTTTGTTCCTTAACTCAGAATAAAAGATCGGTTCTATCCGCAACATTTATATAGTGATTCTAGGTTCATACTCTTGTATAACTTCCACGACGGATGTGCCACAAATAATTACAGATTCCTCTTTCCATTGCTGAGTATGGACTATTGCACGAATTTGGATTCGTGCACGAATTACCACAATGTAAATGAAGATTACTAAGTAACGAATGCCATATTCTTTCCGATGCAATACAGTTTATCACTGCAGTTGTGGCAGCCTGACTATATTCTCTATTAATCACTCTTAGTGTATGCGGAAAAAATGTTACTAGTTGTGTTTTAGCAACTAATCGTATTGAAAGGTCCATTTATTTGCGGTCGAGCAAGGTATCTGAACATGTGGGTTGTTTTCTCATCTTGACAGATTCAATGTCCTTTTATATGATCAATGTAAAAGTGTAAAAGCCCATTATCTCTGAAGTTGAAGCATGAACCATACACGTTCAGGAGCATTCCCGAGAATTTCATGGTTGACATGCGTTGCCACATCCTAGTATGACGTTATTTTACTTGTATTGTGTTGGTTGTCCATGGTGAAACGCGCCGATTCTCTTATATTATATAAACACCTCCCCTTGAGTAAACAAACCACATGAAACGCATAAATTGAGGTGTCGAAAGTATAGCTTAAATATACATTAAGGTTAAGCAGTTTCTGGTCCAAAATGTATTATTTCTGATATGTTAGAGATTTGTTTAGTAACAATTTTCATATTTTTTATCTTGTAAAAGGTTTTAAAAAGTATTTTCATCATTATTTGCTTGCTACTACGTTTGCATCTGATTAAATGGACTAATTTGGCAATGCGTAAACAAATCGAACATTAGGATAATGATAACATAATTTCCAAATCCGTTCCTAAATGGCAGTTTAATATTGTTATCCTTTTCTTCTTTTCTGGAGTTAGCATTGTTAACGTATTTCAGTACAATTCCATAGTGTACAACATTTTAGAAACATATTTGTAATTGTTTGTTATTATTATCAGATTAGTTGTACAATAGTTGATGACGATCTGGTGTCTCCATTGCTGCCGTGCATCGTGTCACTCTTTAAGAAAAAAGAGACAAAAACAATTTTAATTATTGAACTTAAGTTTTGATTTAGGTTTGTCTCTTCTTGAGGAAATTTGTTACACATTCGGATCATATACAATTAAATATGCTGATTATGTGTCTTTAATTCTAATTATCCTGACCTTCACTACCAAGATGAGTATGTGATTTGTTTGAAATTTAGAAATTGGGTCCAATCAGTATGTGATTCATACCAACTAAGATAATTTTCATATCTTCAAAAGTACGGTAATACTGATAATACCACTAGTAGTACTACTACTACGACAACTATTTGTGCTTCCTGGCACATTAATTGGCGCGTATGCTGATTCCAATTAAGTAAAATATTATGCCGTGTGTGGTCTGTAGCTTGATACTGTTGCAATATACTGTGCATATAAAGAGAGATCTAAGCAATCATTTGGAGCCATTAATTTCTCTTACATTTCTGTTTTTAGTCTGTAGTCTATTTATATAGTATTTAATATTATTTGAGAGAAAATACCATTTGTATGATGTATTCAGTAGAAATAAAATGTGCTCAATATTTTGATTATATTATATTCACGAATTGTTAAAAATTATTTTAAAGAGTTCTGAACAGCACCATATTGACATCTTAACTTTTCTTAGAAGACCATTTCATTTCCGGCTTTGAAACCTGTAAAGAAATTTTCATTCCTTTAGGGCTTTCTTTCACCTTTATTAAGATTATTTTGGATTATTCTATAATATTGCACGTTTCTCATATAATTTATCAATTATATATGTGATAACTACATCACTTTTCATATTTTACAAAACGTGCTGGTTATTGTTCTTTTTTCTTACTTTGTTTGTGACGAAAAGTTCCTAACAAATAGCAAAAGACAGACTTGATGTACACCATCGTAATAGCTATGCTGTATGATATCGAATTTTGACTGACTTAAGTAGTTTTATTGAAAGGGTCAACATGGAGAAAATCTTAATGACGTCCTTACTCTCGCATTCACTTCAATAATAGAAAAGAATATCGTTGCTTCTTTCATGTTGCAAACTTACTAAATATCCGCAATTATTCGACAGAACGGCTATTGTATAAACCATCGTGTCTTCTGATTAAGAGCATATGATAACTTATCTAAAAATGCTTCAAATATCAAACCAAAATTATTTAGGTTATTTTTAACTTTTGGCCAGTTGTATCTTTCGACCGACTACGTTTGTTGATAACTTGATAATATTTGGGCCAAACTAAATACACTTTCAAACGAACTTCACAACAATACAAGTTTTACGAATGGTCTATTATTAGTCTACCTAAAACTAATGTGCACAGTGGGGTTCAAAAAACGATCCACTTTAACATGACGTGTGAAATACGAAGTCAACGAAGACGCCAAAGCGTGGATACGACGAGGGTATAAAGATAAGTCATTCCTGCAGAATGTACTGTGTGGACCTGTGTAGTTCATCATTTGGATACAATGAGATAAAAATCATTACAGATCTTAATGAGATATATATTTATCTCGTCATCGCTTTGCATAGGATATATATATATATATATATATATATATATATATATATATATATATATATATATATATATATATATATATATATATATATATATATATATATATATATATATATATATATATATATCTGTGTATGTATGTTTAAGTGTATATGTGTGTGCTTATGTGTGTATATTCCATACAACAATTATCAGTATTGGTAGATCCATAGTTTAATAATATTAATTGATGAATCATATACTGGCCGTAGTTAGTGAAACTTATGTAGGTCAATAATAGTGCAGATGCTTCCTTGCATATAAATTTGTAATCTTAATATGTAAATTCTACATATTGAGCACATGTCAAATTCATAATATACATTAATCTTTTCCTTTTACATGCCAAACAATATTGGTTATTTGAGATTCAACCTATTAACAATATCCGTTTTGGAACAGCACACATTTGTTGTATCCATTTTCTACTTTTTTGCAGTTGAATTTGGTTTTAAATTTATTCATCATTCATCTGTACTGTATATGTACATCAAATATATCATTTACTTTATTGTTGAATCTGTTTCAACCTGATACAATGGTCTAGTGATTGAATATTGATCGAGGCGTTTCATGAAAGGTGAACAGGAAACGTCAGCATAAAGAAAGAATGAATAAGACGATGAGACATATGCGACAAAGTTAATGTCTGCAATTCAATATGTGATTATTACCTGCTGCAACAAAACGTATATACAGATGATATTTGCCCACAGTCTACCACCCACGTGAAAACTGATGCAAATATTTTACCCTTGGATCAGATTTCTTAATTTGCATACAAATGTTGTAGCACCAATCTATTTGTGTCACCTGTTTATATATTTTTTGTTATTCCAGAGTTGTTGCACCTGTGTCCGAGTTATATTTTCTTTCTTACTGAAAATGACTTATCGTTTAGTGTATATTTGTAAAAAATACAATATGAAAAATCATTTGTTTTCTTTCCCACGGCCATCTTAATCGCATTATCTGCCTTTGTTTAAAATGAATCAGTATTCATATGGAAGTTTACCGCTACTTGTCATCTAAATTTATTGTAGTGCGGTAATATTTATGTCTGGCAATAAAACACTGTATTACAATACTGTATGTCATTCTACATCAAGATGAGTTTATGTGTTAAAATAATAATAATATGTTTAGGAGTATCTGTAAAACACATTTTCATACTATACGAATATATCTTCATTTAGTGCCAAGTGTTTTTTTCACAATACAATTTTTAGAAATTAATAATTTTTATGAATTAGTTGATATCGTTGTAGTATTTAGTATGATGTTTTATATAAGTTTGCATTTATCACTATAGAACACCTTCCCTTGATATTCGGATTGTCATAATTAGCATCTCTTATTACCGTGACTGGTTCAATGGCTTTATACAATCCAATATAAGTTCATAGCTACATACTGGATGCGCTTACTGGATTTTACCTCAGTTCCCGCCAATTCTACGTTTTAGTTGTTATTGCTTTGATATTCGCTTCAATATTCCCTAATATCACATAATCCTTACTCCATGTCTATTTATATTTTCTTAAATTCCAATATCGTGCGATTCTTCCATAGTTATTATCGATAATGCAATTCAATTTACATATAACAACTTGAAAATAGCTTAAAGCAGCTGATTAATTGACCTGTCAAAATCATAATGCACGAAATAAGGTAGGAAAATCAAACTATTATCAACAACCATACCTTTAGGCATGCGTGCGGAATCAACATAATTATATTCCTCTCCTTCTGATTCATTGAAAAAAAATCAACGCATTTTGCTATTGACATCAGTTGAATGTGTCACACGTTTTAGCACAGGTGCAGTTGGTATTATTAAGATCTGATATTATTATAAATCGTTATTCCTGATAGAATTAATGTTAGCTATGTAGACGATAGAAGCATCTTCACCAACAAAAGAGTCATGATTATTTTACATGAATGTCAGGAGTATGATTACTAAATGAAATATCTTGTTCACCCTTGTAAGCGGTATGCATACTAGTTCTGGCAGTACCCTAGTATAGTTCAAATATTTGACCTGGGTAATATATTGAAAAAAGGCGAGTTTATTCCATATATTTTTGAAAGAGGGTGAATATCTGAAAACACAGCTTACCATTTGTAGGAAAGTAATATAAAGTTACTAATATCATGTGTGAATATTCTTTGAATAAAAGGGTAATCCGTATGTAACATTCAAACCTAAGAGAAGTGTTCAGACATACCTAAATAACTTTTAAGACAATCTTTAATAAAACAGCGCTGTTTTCAAATAAGCGAAAATGTAGCAAGCTAAGATCGGTTATTCAAAGTTTTGTGATAATATGATGCAGTAGTATGTATACAAAATACAAAATTGTCTAGTTCGTAGAACCAGATGGAAGAAGCATGTACTAAACTTACCGCTTACCATTGCATGAATCCAAGGCATATCGTACGTGCGAAAGTTGCTTGTTAATTTGACTATACATATTTTAACATAATTTTAAGATATGGTACAAACATGCTTTACGCAAACCCATTCTTTACAAAAAACATTATAAACTACAGGAAAGCATATATTTCAACTACTTTATTTGACACCAGGAACATGCCTTTTCCATTCAGGTGAACAAATTTACATGTGATTTATCTTGAAATACTTCTTTTCATTGGCGCATCCCACAAAGCGTAAAGTATGTTTTCTACAAGACGGCATATTTGTTAACATATTTACATATATTAAGAGACATGCCTATTTTCGACTTTTCTGCCAATGAGGAAAACCACCCCTTGATTCTGGCATACACCTATTTAAATAAAAACAAACACATATAGAAATAAACAAACAAAATATACCATATATATATATATATATATATAGATATATATATATATATATATATATATATATATATATATATATATATATATATATATATATATATTGTTAGTGTAGTCATTAAATCCCAACAAAAAAGTATACACAGATGATATTTGCCCACAGTCTACAACCTACGTGAAGACTGATGCAAATATTTTACCCTTGGATCAGATTTTTTAATTTACATACAAATGTTGTAGCACCAATCTATTTGTGTCACCTGTGTATATATTTGTTGTTGGTCGTTCACCCTCTCTGCTGCTATAAATTGAAAAATCAAGGGCCAAAGATTTTATCTAAACTTACACAATACCTTGATATTGGATCATGTATATTTATAGTCTTAAATCTGAACAGAACTACTTGCTTCTTGAAAACTAATTTTTAAATTTAATCATGTCGATTTCACCTGAACACCAAAAATAATACATATTTTGTAAAGTATAATTTATGTACCCCATTAAACACAACCAAAATATTGCTGTTATATCTTCTCACCTTATTTATCTGTGTGCATCTCTGAGTAACATAAACCACGTCTGTGCTATTTTGACGTGATCGAGAAATATTCTAGCTGGTTTGCTAATCTAGCATTACATCATCATATACTACGAGGTTTGCAATGAATAAATCTAACTCATCTACGGATGGATCATCATCAATATCGGAAAAAAATAAATAATATCGTTTTCGTCTTCGTCCAGTAATTTCGCATTTTGTTTAAAGTCTTTAAGTACTTCGCAACATCGTTGATCATCTACTGATGGCGCTATTAAATATAACGTTTTCCACTTGAGCCATTGCATTATCAGATTAAGCAATAATTGTGTCTTACCAGATCTAGATGGAACTATTATAATCATTCTGCTAAAATTTGTTCTTACTATCTCTAGTTTTCATGTCGCTGAAAAGTTAATTATATCCATATAATAAGGATAATATATTTTGTTCGAGGTAGATCAAAAAATTGAAGAGCAAAGAGGGAGACACCTTTGAATTGACAACAATAACAATAAATGTTAAGTGTGTGAAATATGGTACAAGCAAATGCAAATATATGTCCAAGTCGCAAAGAGCGCGTGGTGGTGATATCGCTGCTTCATTAGGGAAATTGCCAGGAACTCCGTGGGCTAAATACCCCGGCGAGAAACCCCTTCCTGTATATAATTACTGTGGTCCTGGAAACCGTCTCGCTAACAGAATAGACAACCAAGACAAACGAAACATGGAGAATATCCAATAAATAAGATTGATCAAGCGTGTCACATTCATGATGTTGAGCATAAAAGTCCAGATTTGTAGCAACGACACCTAGCAGATGTAAAGTTGATTCATGCGTTAAATCCTATACATAATTAATCTCTTGGAGAGAAACTCGCTAGTTTTATATTATAATTTGCTATGAAAGGTACAATAATGCAAGGGGATGGCAATTATTCAACCGATTATTATAATGGTAAATGTTTATTATTCCCTGAGAGGGTATTGGCGAAATAAAGCAGGTATTAACAAACTTGCTGCCTCAGCAAAAGTTTGACATGATGTTGCTGCAGCGCGGTTAGCTCAACAGGCGATATGGCAAATCTATTTAAGTCCTCCTAAAAAAGGAATACGCACATTTCTATGTCAATATTCCAAATGAAGTTCATCAAGCAGATATCTTGTTTTTACTACACGATACCATTAAAATTGGCAGATTTCAATACACATTAAAAATACGCATTAACAGTCGTTGATGTTGCGAGTTGATATAAAGAAGCGTGACCATTATCAACAAAAACAGCAGCTGACGTTACATCTGCCTTTGAACGAATGTATCAGCAAAGACCTTTGCCATGACCAAAACTATTACAGGATTATGCTGGGAAAGAATATCTTGGTGCAGTACAATTGTTGTTGAACAGGCACACCGTTAAAATCGGACAAGGACATACGGAAATTCACGATGATCAGGCATTCATTGGCTGATTTAATCGAACACTTGCTGAGCGGTGATTCGGTTATCAATATGCGAAAGAAATATCCGCCGATTTTAAGTCAAAAGATAAAACTGGTGAATGGGCTGCAAGGTAACCGAGTGTGATACCTGCATTTGAAAAGAAAATTACTCGGGAAAATTCTATGAAACCGTCTGATGCCAACACAAAAATATATATCACTGAATCGTGAATCTTTTTTTCAAGCAGTACTAGGTAATGTTACTGTATTTTATTTATATAAACCTGGAGAACTTGAATGAGGCAGAAAGGAGCAAATAATCATATCTGCAATATTGATCTGATCATATACAACATTTCCAGGGTCGTAAGCTCCCCAGGTAGATGTGTAATCTATAGATTAGATTCGACTATTCCTCAGCGTTGATTTGTACATGAACAATTACAAATAATTTGTGTGGATACGGAATTACCACCAATCACACTTTTATAAACTCCCGACATTAATTACACTCATGACAGGTCAGCATCACATTTTTGCGTGTGTGACCAAGACTTCTATTAATTCTATCAACTCTAAATTATCTTGGGTCTTTGCTCGAATACTGTTACAACGATACTGAATTACAAGTTGCTCAATGATTAATTTATTATTGTTTTAGCGCTATAATAAATTCAGCATCTATATCAAAATCGCATTTATGCTTGTCACACTGCTCATAAGTGACTAATATTTTATTGATATCACCTTTGTCAATGATTTCTTCTGTTATTGCGCAATCAATGATAACCGGTTTCACTTTAGATATTCGTCAGACTCGCGATACTGCGAGATAAACCAAATTTGACCACTCAAAACGATCATGGACCATCCAGTTGCTAATATCACTGATAGATAATCCTTGCGACGAGTGAATAGTTATAGCGTATCCTAACGACCACGGCGATTTATCCATGTTTAACGCGCTACCAACAACATCAACAACGACTAAAACAATATCATTTAACAAAAACTTTTGTATTCCACCACCAGGAATCTCAAAATCAACATTTTTTGTCTGGTATATGCTGGGCGATAACACACAAGTACAAGTTGATTTGAAATTATTTCTTGGTGTAACATAAATAACTTCTTTTGCAGCTTAACACTAACAAATTTTCTACTCGCAACTATACAATCAGCAGATCTCCATAAGGCCCAACAAATATTCATTGATGTTGCTGAAATTTACGCATTATTTCACACTATTTTATTTGCCTGTAATCTTATTAACTTTTTAAATTCATTTAGTGATTTATCAATAGCGTTTTGGTCATCAGTTATTTCTTTTTAATAATCTACAAATGTTTTCAGCCACTCATGTGAAAACGATCCAGTAAAGGGTGGCGGTTGACCACACATCATTGCAGCAGTATTCCTTAGAAAAAGCCAATCAAGAAATATTGTAGTAACTCTAGCAACACCGTACAAGATAATAGTTTTTGGATTTTATTTTTCATCCATTCGTGATGGACACCATGTATTTTCGCATAATATGTACACAATTTTACACCTCGTTCTTTTATTTCCCTGGCGAGTTTTTGCGTCGGAATCAAGTCAATAATATCTGAACTATTATTAATTAATAAGTTAATCGTGCGACTTGTTTTACATAAAACTCCACACCTATTAAAATGAACAATGTTGAATTTTCACCAAGGACAACAAATTTAATTTCTTCTATGCATGATCTAGCTTTAGCGAATGCAGATATATCTAAACATATCCGTGAAGCAAAGAAGGAATTTCGCGACGATGCAACGGCTCATGTATGGTCAACATTCAAGTATGGAAATGCTGTCTATGTGATCAATGACAAACGAGAAAGAGAAATCATTGACTACCTTGATGATCAAAAATATATTATTTTAGTAAAAGTTTATTGTTAATACCGACGATGGTGTTTGGACCACCCGAGACAAGAGCGAATCCGTCCGAAGGTCAGAGAATAATATTGTTCTTGGTGAAAATTCAAAACAAGAAATACTGACTGTAATCGACAAACCGTATTATGAGCGATATTATCCAGTAACTGCAGCAGTGTACACTTTATATTCGTTAAATAATAAACCTAATCTTGGTGATCTCAAACCTATGAAATTTTTATCACCGTTGCAGTTGGAAAATTAAAGCTAAATTCAGATTTGGTCGAACTTACTGATATCATTAATTTTTGATGGCGTCGCATTAGCGACGATCTGTTGCAATAAATAGTTTGACGCTGTCATGGACTCAGACATTATTGTTATCGTTATTATTTAATTCTCCAACTGCAATTTCAACAAGCGAAATTGCATTAGCGCAGATATGTATTTATAATAGCTGGCCAAATATCAGGTCTAAACCAATTGGTGGATTGCTATTAAATAGTTCACTGGTATTTGCGAATAAGAATAAACGATATGGGATACCTGATTGAATAATAGCTAAAACGTTTGAAATAGAACAGATTAATAATGTGTTTCAAAGAATTAAGTCTATTACAGGAAAATAATCTAAAATAGCGATTCCAGTTTACGAACGAACAAAATCAGCGGTGATTGAAATAAATGCTCCAGATTTATTAAAGGTCCATCAGATCAGTGTTAGTATCGTTGCATGAGATTATTAGGGACTACCTGATTCACAACGATCCGACTTTATTACGGATACAAATATTTATAAATATTCCATAATATCAAAAAGTTAAAGATATGTATCCATGGCAACGATATATTGATGTCAATAGAGTTATACACTATATAGATAGAATGGAAGACTACAAAAAAGAATTAATGGCAAGAAAGGTGAAAAAAGAATAGTTGATATTGATGAAGTAAATTCAAACACAATTAAATCTTAACACGATCGTGTATTTAATATTCTACAAAATTAGTTTTCAAGTATGAATGTTTCCTTGAACGACGATTTTAAAAGTCAGATAATTGAAACAGTACAGCATTTGAATCAGGATGCTTCAGACCTAGTATTCATGAATGATGCTTGTGTTACCAGAGAAATAAGTTTAGTAATCCCACCTCGAATTATATATTATCGAGTCAGATATCGAGACGAGTTTTAGGACCAAAATAGTTATATCTAGGCAGGAGCTGCTCGCCACTTTATTTTGTCCATGGGTCTCCTGGCAATTTCCCTAATGAAGCTGCGATATCACCACCACTCGCTATCTGCGACGCGGAAATAAAGTTGTATTTGCTTGTACAACATTTCACACAGTTGCCCGTGAGTGCGCATATCTTATTGTTTGTTGTTATCGCTGTAAATCCACCGGTATTGGTTGATGCTCGATAACGAACACAATATAAGCTAATATCATTATTATATGGATATAATTGACTTTTTAGCGACACGAAAACATGAGCCAGTAAGGCACCATCCAGCGTACAATTTTTTATCAGAATGATCATGATAGGTCCATCTGGAGTTGGTAAGACACAATTATTGCTTAATCTGATAATGCGATGGCTCAAGTGGAATACGTTAATCAAAATGTGAAATAATTGGACGAAGACAAAAACGATATCATTGATTTTATTACCGATATTGATAAAAGCTTCATCCGTAGATGATTTATATGAATTTATTAATAACCTTGAAGTATACAATGTTGTGATGCTAGATAAACAAACCAATCTAGCTAGAATATTTTCTCAAATATGTCACAAAAACATGGACGTGATTTATGTTACTCAGAGATACACACAGACGCCTATGGTGATCAGAGATAACTGCAATATATTAAAGCTCAGGCTGTTCTGTTTAGATTTATGACGATAAACTTATTTGATCCAAGAACAAGGTATCGTGTAGGTTTAATTAATATATTTGGTCCTTGATTTTTAATTTATAGCAGAAGAGAGAGTGAACGAACAACGGAAGTGATTAGCACGTGAACACAAAAAAGGAGTCCAAAATAATCTTTCTCAACCTTTATTTTTCGTACATAAGGTCCCTACAACGTTATAGTGTTCACCTTCTCTGCTGCTAGAATCCTTCCTGATTGTAGTTGTTGCAAAACAGAATTACGGACGGGTAGATATTTTGTAATTGCATCTAGTTGCTCTCGTTAAACATCTTTCAATTTATTACTAACAGCAACGCATGCAAACAACATTGCATACTCAACATCTACCATGTCATAAGACCTCACATCGTCTCATGTTAGTCCCGAATTGTTAGTGGAGCTGGAATCGGTTATGCCCATTTTTATGCCCATTTATGCCTTTTCATGGCCTTACATCCGTACAGTGCAGTTATGTGATAACGATTGTCCAAACTGACTGATATACTTGCCAGGTGCATTTTCGAGAGAGAGAGAGAGAGAGAGAGAGAGAGAGAGAGAGAGAGAGAGAGAGAGAGAGAGAGAGAGAGAGAGAGAGAGAGAGAGAGAGAGAGAGAGAGAGAGAGAGAGAGAGAGAGAGAGAGAGAGAGAGAGAGAGAGAGAGAGAGAGAGAGAGATTTGTTAGAAAATTGACCATGCAATGTTTCAGAAAATGTAAATTAGCACAACACGTGAACACATAATTTGTACTTTATCTGTGCCAAGTAGAGGTTTGGTGTACTTTAGTCTCTGCTTAATTTTAATCTTATCGCCTAAAGCAAGACATTGACAGCCTGTGACTGACTGAGCAAGTTTTAAGCAGATGAGGCTGGTGCTAATACTCAGTTCCATAAATATTTTGAAACTAATTATTATGCACATACCTACGTACAGACGCATGCAAACATTTATTAGTAGATACCGCGATGATGTCTACAAATATATAAAAATAAAATATATTTCAACAAATTTATTAGTACATTCATATTCGAGTATTCGAGATGTTAGATGATGTCTTGAATAAGAAATTAGAACTAGTGAAGAAAAGGTACTGCCAATTTCATGAATTCTGGGCATTTTGTTGTTGCTACTGCATAAGAACACCCACCTATTATTAACTTAATGGGAAAAGTGAACAGACTTATGATATTAAATTATGATACTGCACTAGTTCCTTTTTATATAATCTCACCGTCAACTTCATGGAATTCTATTGTTGCTATCGATAGATGTCCATTTCCTATGTTGGCGTTAATTGTTTATATTATTTGTGAATATAGCTGTATTGCTATAATCTTTATGCAAAGGGAAATTACAAAGTAAAGTAATTAAATTAATTCAATATGTGTTTACATTGATGGTAATTGACTTGCATTTTGCAAACAGGTTGAATTTGTAATGTGTGGGCAAGGAATAATTAAGAGCGTCTCAAAATTAGCATGTTTCCTTTGTGAAGAAGATAATTGAGCAGCTCTATCATGTTGTCGGGGAGGGTGATACACGTGCAAGTAAATATCTAATGATTCATTTACAGCCTCTCTTAATATGTTCATCAGCAGAATTACAATTTAAAAGAAATTTTAAAACTCTGGTAATACGAATTTATTTCTGCCCTTTGAATAACAAATGGTATGACTGAGGCAGGTATTTTGTTCATCTACTTATAATTTGTGCACAATTTTGCCTCTACTACGTCAGACATGAGCAGTACATCCTTGCGAACTGCTTACATATAAACTAGATTTATTGGATGTTTACAGGTGCATGATGGGTGTTCTTTCCTACGCTGCCCTGGGTTGCACATGTGCGTCACTAGTATTCAGTATAATATCTATTGCGTTACCTTATTGGCAATTCAGCGAGATAGGCGTTGGAGGATTTTCAGTGAAATACTATTCTGGACTGTGGAGCTATTGCAAAGAACAAACCTCTTTCGGAAAATCCGAGTCAAAGTGTACAAGTTTTGAAGAGGTTCAAGGTAGGATTTACAAGAAACGTCAGAGCATTTTTTCTCCAGATCTTGAATGCGATGGCATACAAGTGAATAATGCTTGTTTTTTAAGAAATAATAAATAACAACAGTACTATTGTAATCATCACAGCATGCCATAAGTATGAAGTCATTTCTTGCACAAGTAAGCTGAATAAATGAGCTCAATAAACACGAAGATTGTTCTGATGTGCAAATTTTTATGAATGATTTTATTATAATTATTGCTACTAATACTATTATAACTACTAGTATTAATAATAAAAATAATGTTATTATTATTATTATTATTATTATTATTATTATTATTATTATTATTATTATTATTATTATTATTATTATTATTATTATTATTATTATTATTATTAATTAATTTTACTTCTATCAGAGCAATAATTAACGTGCATACATATTTTTATAAATATGATGTTCTTTTCTCACGCACAGTAAAATATGTCAGTTATAATAATAATAATAATAATAATAATAATAATAATAATAATAATAATAATAATAATAATAATAATAATAATAATTATTAATAATAATAATAATAATAATAATAATAATAATAATAATAATAATAATAATAATAATAATAATAATAATAATAATAATAATAATAATAATAATAATAATAATAATAATAATAATAATAATAATAATAATAATAATAATAATAATAATAACAATAATAATAATAATAATAATAATAATAATAATAATAATAATAATAATAATAATAATAATAATAATAATAATAATAATAATAATAATAATAATTAATAATAATTATAAAATAATAATAATAATAATAATAATAATAATAATAATAATAATAATAATAATAATAATAATAATAATAATAATAATAATAATAATAATAATTATTATTATTATTATTATTATTATTATAATTGTTATTATTATTATTTTTAGACTTTTTTAAAGCCACCAGGGCTTTAGAGATACTTGGACTCCTACTTGTGGTCAGTGCTGGAGCAATTGGAGCATTAAAGTTGTTTGTTATGAAAGAAAATGAATTATTCGTACAAATTGCTGGAGGGCTAGCTGTAGCGGCCGGTAAGCTTCATAACTTGTTACAACAGCGATCATGTAGTCAAATAATGTTATAATCTCTCTCTCTCTCTCTCTCTCTCTCTCTCTCTCTCTCTCTCTCTCTCTCTCTCTCTCTCTCTCTCTCTCTCTCTCTCTTTTTCGTTGTAGGAATATATATATATATATATATATATATATATATATATATATATATATATATATATATATATATATATATATATATGTATGTATGTGTGTGTGTGTGTGTATGGATTCAATTATTCATTTTTTCTTGAGAACAAAACAAGTGTTTTTATTTTAAAATATTCAGGGACAAAACATGTAGTGAAAATGTATTCTGGAGTTCTAAAACAGAACACTATAAACTGTATTTCAACTAAGAACTTTTGCCACAAGTAGTATGACCTCATCTGAAGCCATCGACTTCCATATTATAATTTCATCGAAATTCGATTCTTTGTTCAAATTAGAACTTTTATTGATAGGACTAATAACTTTAGATTCTATGATTGTTTTCTGGATTATATTCATAGACCGTAAGTCCTTTTTCATGTCTTTAATATAGTTTTCTACGGAAATGATTTTTTTAAAAAATTTTTAAAAGCTTTATATATATATATATATATATATATATATATATATATATATATATATATATATATATATATATATATATATATATATATATATATATATATATTTATTTATATTTGGTAGATAGCTGAAAATGTAATATTGATTGTTTTGATTGTTTACCCCTATATTTTCTTATATTTTCTAGGTGTCTTTATGATCACTGGAGCGATTATATATGCAGCAAAGACACAAAATCAAGAATCTACATTGTTAACATCACAACCTGGATTACACGCTGGATTTGCCCTAGCTATCGTCTCAGGTGTGATTTCTTTCATCTCAAGTGGCCTCTTCTTCGCCAGTAAATCTAACTGAACTGTTTGATGTTAGTTTTATATCACATCAAACATATAAAAATCTACAATATTATATGTAGTTTTTTTAAGATAATGACATGTTAAAATCAAGATAGGAATAAAAATTAACTGTTAAATAAAATTAAATTAATTAGTTAAATTATTAATTTCCCGCTACATTTACTACAAGCATATTCATTGAAGAAAACGTGTGATGTAATTAGCTAGTGCATTTATAATTTCTTTATTAAAAATATGCTATTACTTGCTTATGTTTGTTTTCATTGAAATATATTTTGTACGCTTGTATCTATTCAGATATGTCATACAAACATTCAGTAAACCGTGCAAGACACTAAAATACAACAAGCAACCGTTCAAGACACTAACATACAACATACAACCATGCAAGACACTAACATACAAATCAGTTTTTGCGCCTTACGCATATTATTATATAATTATTATTGTATCTTCTTTGCATGATTGTATATCTGTCTTTCATAATATGAGCTTTCTATTATCTGATGTGATCTAAAAATACACCATAGTATTCAACTGAATGTTATGAAAGATGTAGATTTATAGCCGTGTTGACTTCGGGTGGGGTATGGATTAGGAATAGAACATCATAATTTTATAATATTGTATTCTCATTATAAACTCATAGTTATAAAAGGCATGTTTATTGAATAAAAGATAACATTTTGAAGTCGGAATTAGTGTTGAAATTTGTAGATTTCACCAACCCCTGTAAACGGTGACATTTTCTACAGTTAGTTTTACGTATTTTCATGAACCACGTCTTCTTCCTACGTTTTTACTACGCTAACAACCACTGAATACTAAACCAAAACTCAGATAAAAAAAATTAATAAAAAATTAATAAGACCATATTGAAATCTGAATCTATTCAAATTCAAACCTCTCATTATCACAACTCGTGCAACTGGATAACTAAACCCAATCTAACTACATTTAGTTGTTGCTGAGATATCCAACATTAGTGGAATCTGAACAGAAACGTTTTGATAAAGAGAACCACCAGATTGATCAGCAAGTCCGAAAGAGAATGAAGTGGAAACATTTTGATAACTGTTTACGTGAAAATGAGATGTTTTTGCTTGGCATGAGCTTAATTGTTAATTCGATCAAAATATCATAAGGTGAACAATTACTTCACTTTCATCAATCTCTGCATAATCTTGGTTTTTGCAACAAAGGTATGAAGAATATTGAAAAACCGTGTGTCTTGTGACATGACAAATGTGGCATATTGGCAATGGCACGGAGTAAACTAATATTTTTCCCTTATATGATGCTCGTATTGCTATACTAAACGTACTCTAGCTAACCATTGTACAGTTGTTAACATTCTTTCACCCAAATATTACTACTACTACTACTAACTAACTACTACTACTACTACTACTACTACTACTACTACTACTACTAATAATAATAATAATAATAATAATAATAATAATAATAATAATAATGTTGAAAATTTTGTAAGCGGTATTTAGTTTCGTAATTCAATTTATTTGAAGACAATATATACATTAATCTTATTTGTGAATGTTAATAACCTTCATACCAATGATTGATACTTGTTTTCACCGACTTGTATTTAAAAATCTTCCCTGATATCGAGCAATTTTCTATATTAAATTAGTATTAAAATTGTTGGCTGTATGTACCTCACTAATGGTCAGTCTGTCGTGATGTGATTAGTATGAATAATTCAGGAAATATATGATGCATACTGGGAGTTACTGGACACAAGTATATAACATATTGTGTGATGCATGTTGAATCAGTTTTCGTAACAATATCGAATATTGTTTTCTTCTCAAGTACATACCAACACAAATATTAGCAAAAGCAAAATCTAAGAGGGAAGTAAATGAAACCTCTCTGTCATACAATCAAATCCATATCGACTAGACATTGCAAAAATATTTCAATCATTAAAAGAGATTCTTCAGTAATGCTCTACTTATCGAAGTGTTTAAATCTTGATTGTTATCCATGTGTGCCAAGTGTATAGCTATATCTAGAAAAAGACTCCCTACTATGATATTATCATCAAGTAATAAAATAAATGCTACATTTAATGCCTTGTCAATATTCATCATATTTTATATGTATTCTCAAAATATGTCCACAATCAATATTCATCATATTTTATATGTATTCTCAAAATATGTCCACAATCAATATTCATCATATTTTATATGTATTCTCAAAATATGTCCACAATCAATATTCATCATATTTTATATGTATTCTCAAAATATGTCCACAATCAATATTCATCATATTTTATATGTATTCTCAAAATATGTCCACAATCAATATTCATCATATTTTATATGTATTCTCAAAATATGTCCACAAAGTACATCAAAACTTAAGTACGTTCAATAAACAAAATTATAATTTAAAGCAAAGAATAACAAAAGAAAAGGAAACATAGAAGCAACAAATATATCGTAATAAGACATGATCTTCATGAATACCATTTCTATTTAATAAAAATAAACGAACATCACTTAAAATGTTGTCACTTCAAGAAAGGTTCTAAAGTTCTTTAACAAATACAAGAGGTCTATAACATTAATGAAACAAACATCTGCCATAGACTTCTTAATTATAAACAGACGACTGACGTATAATAGCAGAACTATGCTGTCAGCATTTACCAGGAGATCCCCCTCTCTCTCTCTCTCTTTCTCACTCTCTCTTTCTTTCTCTTTCTTTCTTTCTCTCTCTCCTTTCTCTTTCTTTCTCATTTTTTCTCTCTCTCTATCTCCCGCTCTCTTTCTCTCTCTATCTTTCTCTTTCTTTCTTTATCTCTCTCTCGCTCTTTCTCTCTTTCTATTTCTCTGTCTCTCGCTTTTCTCTCTTTCTCTTTTTCTTTCTCTCTCTCTTTCGTTCCCTCTCTCTCTTTATCTCTTTGTCTTTCTCTCTTTTCTCTCTCTCTCTTTCTCTCTCAATTTCTTTCTCTCTCTCTTTCTCTCTCTTTATCTCTCACTTTCTATCTCTATCTCTCTCTTACTGTCTCTCTTTCTCTGTCGTTCTCTCTCTCTCTCTTTCTTTGTTTCTCATCACATTGAGCTCATTCTCATTCTATTTTCGCTAACGAGATATCTCTTCACCATATGAAAATTTTAAATGGAAAATTGCATACGGCTCTATGTATCCAATTGAACTAGTACGTTGCGATTTGTTCAAAGTTGCATTAACGCTATGACCACGCACTCAGACACTCGGAAAAAATTATGCAGTACCGTCTTAAGCTCGTAGATAAAAGAATTGACACACTATCGCTCTAAAATTATTATTAGTGACATTTGAAATCATTATTTTTTCAGATAATTCATGAAAGTCAGTATCGAAAGTTTTTGTCAGAGTACTGCTTTCCCATAATGTATATGATACAGGAGAGCCCCTGACATGAAACTGCATTGTTTTAAGGGATCCATAATATAACTTATTTTCTATTTTCTTTACATTCTCTTTGTTGTTGATTTTATATTTCATCATTTCTGATTCTCTTGTGAGGAAAGGAGGTTTACGGGATCTTGAGTGAACAATTGCCAGCATTATAAATTATGTGGTCATTATTGCAATATCAATAGCATGACTTATATTAAGTGTCCATTATAGTTTTCTGTTGCAACATTAAGGGAAATGTAAAGAAATGCATGATATTCTAGTACTCGTAAATCTGTGTATCATGTCTAACAGTCGCACTAATTGTCCTGGTCCAGAAATGCTATGGTTATTATCATTACAGACTATTAACAAAATATAATATGTTCATATATTGACCTGTTTCCTAACACAAATAAACAGCGATTATTTAAATATCATATCTCTAGGAAATTGGAGGAGAAAACCGTCAATTTTAATAACTTTAGACTAAGAAATTAGTGTCGTTAGAGGGAATTCACTTTGTGACAATATATTTAAATTTGTGTTGAGAATCCACAACGTGGTCATAGAGGGATTAAACCGCTTTTAATTTATTTATATAGGTGATAATCTGCTATATTTAATATTGATTACAAATATTCTATATTTTTTTTTCTGCTATGATAATAGAATATCTGGTCATACGTGAACTATTGGCCCCGTGAGTGTGACATGTGACCGTTCCTTAGTTAATTAGTGGCAAATATTAAACAATGCACGTATAGAGACTGAAGAAAAAAGACAACATTCATACGGACTCCAACTCCAAGCACAGCAAAATGGGATTTTTCTCTCTGAGTCATAGATCCGTCGTTCCTATGAATACGCCGCGGACGTTAGTGACTGATTAGACCATTAATGCGTATCCATCCATTGATGTATGATATCCGTGTGCTGTGTTCTCTTTCCTGGGAAATGTGAAAACACCATGTCCATGACTTTAACATTTTTTTGTTTATCTCCACACCGTTGCTGATATGTAAAACGGTCTAAGTCTTTATCTTATCCATGTTAATAATATATTGCACTGTCAGCTACAAACTTCTAAAATATGATAACAATTGTATGCAATTTAATGAATTAGTCTGGTCATTCGTTCTTCTTAGCCGTGAATCTGAACGGATATCTATTTTTTCTATTGCATCTTTGGTCAGAATTAGTTACTAATCTCTTGATGAAAACTTCTAATGTTGCCTTCTACTCGCTCCTCCGAAAACAGAAAACAAATCCCTCATTCCCAACGCATCACCAAAAAGCATAAATGGCTGCTATAATGACAGAGACAAAATTGCATCCACCTGTAGTGACATTTCTAGTTCCCATCTACAATATTCAGCAATTCAGTCTCTCTCATGTGGAGGAGTTCGCATTTTTAATCATGCTCTAAAAATTTCCAATCCGAAACGTATTATTTGTCAAAGGTCATGTCTAAACCTTCCTAAAACTCCAAAATGTCTATGAAGGTAAAACCACGCACACAACCAGCTACCCACAGGTAAACACGATTTATCTATACCCTCATTTTGTTCGAAAAAGATAATAACAAGATAATAGAGACATAATTGCAACCGATACGTCCCGCCTGATTAATTTTTCCACTATCTAGTATTTGTCTAAATTTGATCAAGTTAATTGAAAAATTACCAAATACAGTCAATGATTCAACATGATATTTGCGACGATTAATTAAAACTGTTTGAAACACTAAATACCCCCTTTTTCTCTCTCTCTCTACATACACACACACACACACACACACACACACACACACACACACACATGTATATATATATATATATATATATATATATATATATATATATATATATATATATATATATATATATATATATATATATATATATATATATATAATTCAGTTACATCAGACGCAGGAACACTTAACGCTAATTTACCTAAAACATAAATAACATTAAGCAGGCGTCTTTTGTGATCATTGTACTGTGCATAAATTTGGAAGATCTGTCGCCATATCACTAAGTGCAATTACGACGACCTTTCGTCGAGAAAACCTGTCTTTTAATGTCTGTGTAGTTCATGAGCGAGCTGATTTGGGGCAATATTTACAGACTGTAGTGCTTTGCATCTCAGCGCCATATATATATATATATATATATATATATATATATATATATATATATATATATATATATATATATAGAACAACAAATGTGAAATCGAAACAAATAGAGCATTAACACTATGCAATATGGTTATTCATTGACTTTAATAAATGTTCGTACAAGTCTTGACGTGCTTTTGTACCTTGGTGTCATTGGTATTGCGCAGATGTTTTAATGCGATTGAACATGTATATCTAGCTGTTAGGAAGCCCCAGGTTCTTGCAGGTTGCTTGGTGCAAGTTCCGTGTTCTTTATATCTCTAACAGCAGATACATTCATATTGTTTCAGTTATGAGAGAGAGAGAGAGAGAGAGAGAGAGAGAGAGAGAGAGAGAGAGAGAGAGAGAGAGAGAGAGAGAGAGAGAGAGAGAGAGAGAGAGAGAGAGAGAGAGAGAGGGGGGATTTCAAAGACTTTCTGCGTTATGTTTAGTTTATTCAGGAGCCAAGGATGTAATATGGCCATTGTTAATATATTAATTTATTAAAACGATAATATCTGATCAATGAAAATTCATTAAAAGACTATTGCTCGATAAGCTAATGTTGAAATACAACACAATTATGGTATATTATTTATGTATATATATATATATATATATATATATATATATATATATATATATATATATATATATATATATATATATATATATATATATATATATATATATATGCATATATGTAAATATGTATATAAATCACCCTAGAAACATCAATAATAATGCTTTCCAAAAAGCGTAATCTCTTACGCAAATAGAATCATTACAATAAAGAAACAAAAATAAAAAATAAGATGTTATTCCTTTTTTGTTGAATATAATCTTAGTTTGTCTAATATATGTCTGAGTATCAACAAATATTGGGATTTATTAAAACTATTAGCCGAAGCAAGTGTTAAATCGTTACACAAAAGAAAACCTACACTTGCTTATAAAAGGCCAAAAAAACCAAAAACATTGTATAAAAATTGATCATCAACTAAATTTAATAGACTTAGATGTTCGCACTGTTCTTTAATTGATAAAAATATTTCTTTCAATAGTAAAAATACGAATCAAACATTTAATATGCGTTGTGACGCTAATTGTGCAACATCGAATGATATGCAAATAGTGTAGCTCACACTATATCTAAACGTATAAACCAACATAGATCATATAAAAACTAAATCGATCATTCTTTGTCTTCTCATGTTGCAGCAAATTTTAACAAGATACTTTGTTAGATTTCTTTGTAAGATATCTCCTTTCAACCTATTGTTATACTTGAATCTGAGATGGAACGTCTTTTAAAGGAAAACTATTGGATACACATTCTTAATATGGTATATCCAAAAGGTCTAAATTCCAAAACCTACTACACATTAGTTAATATTTTTGTATCATTTAATTTTATTTTAGTTATTGATTTAATAAAAATTAGTAATATTGATATCATAAAAAGTGTCCAATAATACTACAAGACTGACAGAGCATATCAAATTAGAAGATATAATATATTATGATTAATTATTTTTAAATCCTTTCCCACAGCATTATGTTTTCATTAATATTTATTTATTGCATAGTTTAGGTTTTGATAAACTATTGAACAATCATTATCTAATAGTTTCTATAATATATATATATATATATATATATATATATATATATATATATATATGTATGTATGTATGTATGTATGTATGTATGTATGTATGTATGTATGTATGTATGTATGTATGTATGTATGTATGTATGTATGTATGTATGTATGTATGTATGTAAGTATGAATGTATGTATGTATGTATGTATGTATGTATGTATGTATGTATGTATGTATGTATGTATGTATGTATGTATGTATGTATGTATGTATGTATGTATGTATGTATGTATGTATGTATGTATGTATGTATATATGTATGTATGCATGCATGCATGCATGCATGCATGCATGCATGCATGCATGCATGCATGTATGTATGTATGTATGTATGTATGTATGTATGTATGTATGTATGTATGTATGTATGTATGTATGTATGTATGTATGTATGTATGTATGTATGTATGTATGTATGCATGCATGCATGCATGCATGCATGCATGTATGTATGTCTGTATGCCCACCTAAAGACATCAATAATCGTCTGATGACCGTACGACTGCCGCTCCCCAAAAAGCGATATGGCTCACTATTCAGCGCTTACGTCCCAACACCAACAAACCCCGATGAGATTAAGGTCAAGTTCTAAGAGGAACAGAGATCCACTCTTGCTGCTGTATCCAGAACATATAAAGGAGAATTGGGGGAAAATGGGATTGGCAGATGCAACAGCATTTTCCTCCTATTGCTGTAGACTTGTCTGTCTTCTACTTACCACATCACAACAAAACGACGTGGATGAACCACGCTCCAATCACTGGCATCTACTCGACTGCGTCATAGTGAGACAGAAGGTCAAGCAGGACGTCAGAGTAATGAAGGCTGTATGTGGAGCTGAGTGCTGGACTGACCAAAGGCGGATCATCTCCAAACATAACATCAAGATACAATCTCCTAGACCTCCTCAAGGAAGCAAGACAACTAAGCGACTGAATATCTCCAAGCTGAAAACGACATAGTGAAGCAGTTCCTTTGCAGGCGAACTAGACAAAAGGCTGGTTGCCATCACGCTATGTTCGCATGACGTAAAGTCTTATTGGGCTTCACTTCAGGATATTGTCTTCTTTACTGCCTCCGATGTGGTAAACCCTGCCACACAAAACCACCAGGACTGGTTTGACGATATCGATGACAGTATTCAAGAACTGCTCAAAGAAAAACTCCTCACACACAGAGCGCTTCTAAATGACCCGTTTTCTACATGTAAGAAAGCTGAATTCGTTAATATCAGACCAAAAGTGCAGAGAGAGAGAGAGAGAGAGAGAGAGAGAGAGAGAGAGAGAGAGAGAGAGAGAGAGAGAGAGAGAGAGAGAGAGAGAGAGAGAGAGAGCTCCGACAGATGCAGGACACATCGATGAGCAGAAAGGCTGACGAGATACAGTCGTATGCAGACCGCAAAAAGATGAAGAGGTTCTACGAGGCGCTCAAGACAGTCTACGGTTCCCCTCCTCAGTGCAAATGGGAACGCGCTGTTCACTGATAAGGAAGAGATATTCAAGCGCTGGGCAGAAACCTTCGACATATTAATCAACTGTCCTTCCTAAAAAAAATCGCTGAAGCCATAGCTCGGCTTCCCCAGGTTCCAATCAAAGCTTCCCTATAAGAGTCGCCAAGTCTCACAGAATTAATGAAAGCAATTAAAATCATATCAAGTGGCAAATCATCGAGTTCTGACTCTATCCCAGCGGAAGTCTACACAGCTGGTGGTCACCTACTGATGCAGAAGCTTATTGAGGCAGAAGGTTACTGACCTTTTCGAGTCTATATAGAACCAGGAGAGGACGTCGCAGGTTTTCAAAGAGGCCTCTATTGTTCACCTCTACAAGCGGAAGGGAAGACTGCAATCATGATAAACAACCGTGGCATCTCACTATTATCCATAGCAGGGAAGATACAAGCAAGAATTCTGCTAGATATACTAACCGTCCACCTGGAGAAAGGCTTGCTACCGGATAATCTGTTCGGCTTTAGGAAAGGATCGAGGCACCATGGATGTGATTTTTTCAGCCAGACACCTCCGGAAGAGATGCCAAGACAAGAATGTCGGCCTCTACACATCTTTTGTGGATCTCACCAAGGCTTTTGACACTGTCAGTCGTGAAGAACTGTAGAGGATAATGTCAATGTTCGGATGCCCTGAAACGTTCATCAGACTATTACACGATGTCATGCTCGCTAGAATACAGGATGCAGGAGAGTTATCCCTACCCTTCCCAGTAACAAATGGTGTCAAACAGGGCTGTGTTCTTGCTCCGACCATTTTCAGCATAATGGTTACAGCTATATATATCCACCATATAAAAGATAAATGGCATGGCATCGAAAGTGTTGGTATAAATCAATTGGATAAACCAATGCTATTGGTATGTCAAGTTGCGATCATCTATCTCATGGCGCAATAATGCACATATATACACATGTTAGAGACCGTCGTTAGTTGGTTCTTTATCATTGTTGAATTTACACTAATTGAAGAAAAGTGACCTATTAAGAAAACAATGACATGTATTAATAATCCTCGTTATCTAAATGAATATGACATGATACACATTTGTATCGTAATACTTTCTGCTTTCTGTAAAATAATTTCCGTGCATGATTTACAAACTACTCAGATTTGTATAGTGTAAGTGAAAGGAATTTAGGCTTGATTAGAGGCTTGAAATAGAAATTACACAACTAACCTACAATAATATGGCTCATCTTAGAGTACGTGTGCACTTTCCTTGTGATTTATTTACAGTGGTTATGAACGAAACAAGGTTGCAACCAATTCGACATAATACAGTAAATTCCTCGGTAACCTGGTACATATAATGTTATGCATTAACTTCTTTGTTGTTGTTTCTTAAACATACAATGCTATTCTAAAATTGTATTATAATTAATTATGAAAATTTCGAAAAGTCTCTCTATCTCTCTCTGTCTCTCTCTGTCTCTTTATCCCTATCTCTCTGTCTCTATGTCTGTCTGTCTCTCTGTCTCTCTATCTCTGGACCTTCATAACGTTTGATGAGTACGAAAACATTATTTATGTCTGTCATACTCAGTTTATGATGAATACGAAAGCACTATTTATGTCTGTCATACTGAGTCCATGATGAATACGAAGGCACTATTTATGTCTGTCTTACTGAGTCTATTATGAATACGAAGGCACTATTTATATGTCATACTGATTTCATGATTAATACAAAGGCACTATTTATGTCTGTCATACTGAGTCCATGATGAATACGAAGAAACTATTTATGTTAGTCATAGTCAGTCCTTGTTTAATACGAAGACACTATTAATGTTTGCCATACTGAGTCCATGGTGAATACAAATACACTATTTTTATCTATCATAGTGAGTCCTTGTTTAATACGAATACTCTATTTATGTCTTTCATGCTGAGTCCATATTGAATACAGAGGCATTATTTCGGTCTGTCATACAAAGCCCATTATGGATACGAATACACTTTTTCTGTTTGTCATAATGAGTCCATAATGATGTGAAACCAACCCCTGAAAGTGCACCGCATGTTACATTTTACGGTTAATCAGTCCGAAGATAAATGTATAGAGACTTAGAAAGACATAGATAAATAGATAGAAAGAAAGTTTCAAAGATAAATAGATGGAGTGGTGATTTTATTAAATGATGGATGGATAGGTAAATATATAGATAGTAGCATGAACATGCAAAATAGAAACTCACAAATAGAAAACAAGTAAATAAATATAAGTCAAACAGTTCCTCCAATGTTTGTTCCTAATAATTTAGATATATACCCGCATTCGAGTCAAACATGTCCATTGGATTGATTCTTTTAACAATCAACTATGTGACCTTTTGACTATTAAAACCGATGAAAAAAGTACAATTAGTTTTTTTTGTTACCTCAAGTGTTTCTCTTTGATCTGAAGACAATGATTTAGTCTTGTATTTCCATGTGTCTGAGTATCAGCATGTGTGAGGGTGGTGCGTTTATCTGCTTAGATGCACTAGTTTGACTTATCGTTATAGAGATTTTAATGTTTGGTTTAACTTCGTGCCCCAAATCATATGGTAAGAAACGTTAGCTATATAAATGCCAGGATGATTATTACAAGTTCAAGTTGCCTCACCTTTTTCACTGGACAATATATTTTCTATCTTTGCTGACATCCTCATGAATAAACAAGTGCTTATTATCAGCTGTCCCATTTCTGAACAGAGTTTGTTTTTAAAGTATTGATTTATAATGATTCTTCACTACCAACGTATGAAAAGCCTAAAAGCTTAGAATTACCAGGACAGCTGCAATCCAATCTAAATTTGTCGTATTAATCTAAAAGTATAAAAGTGACAAGAAAATAATGCATGCTAAGCCAAAATATATTCAAAAACGGGATGTTATTAAAATGCGTGCATGTCATTTGTGATAAAAATTCGTAAATATATGCCATTTTGTTTTCCAAATAAGATGATATTTTCTTTTCTTAGATAATGGTCTGATGAAATTCTTTTACAAAATGGAAGACACAAATGATACAAATGAATCAAAAGGAGATGATAAAGTGTTCAGAGTACCGAAATGAGGCAATTAAATACATCAAATGCTAAAGATGGACTTAGTTGGTTTTTTGATCAAATGCAAAAGGTTTGCATTTACTCTTGACAATGACGGTGTCTCTGCAGCCCAATTGACTCATGGAAATAAATATATCATAAAGGAAGACATAAACTGCACCTAGATGCAAACTATAAAAATGACAACTTAACCGAATTCTTTGAAGCCTACATCCTTCTTTCCAAAGAGGAGTCTTTGTGAGCCTGTTAATTTGATTACAAAAATTTAGCTAATCTATGACACCATACGCAAGTATTTTTTTATTAGAAAGTTGAGCATTTGACATCCAAAAATATGCCGATATTTAAGAGTCATCATAGCCAGCGTTGCTTTCTATAATTAAGGATATAATACATTCTCCCATTAGCTCAAACAATTTACATTGATCTACATGTACATTCATATCAATTATATCCCTTATCCATTTCTGGCCGTCAAAGTATACCGATATTTATTTTCCCAGGTGCATTTCATAGGAGAGTTTGTAGATAATATGTTGATGAAATGAGTGATATAAAAATATAAAACAGTCTAATGTGATAAATACAGACAGACCGATAGGCATATAGATCGAAAACACATGACTCATGTGATTTTTGTTACAGTAGAGACTAAAGATTGGAGAAGAGACACACAGTTTCGAAACATTAAGAAGAGAAAAACAATTTCGTATCTTAAATAAAAGGTAGGAAGGGGTAACACTGGACAAATAATACTTAAAAGCAGAGTAGTTCAAGGGAGAAGTAACGCAGGACAAATACTACCTGGAAGAAAATAAGTTTAAAGGAGAAGTAATACAGGTCAAGCAATACTTGGAAGCAGAGTAGTTTAAGGAAGAAGTAATGCTGGTCAAACAATACGTGAAAGCAGAGTAGTTTAAGGGACAAGTAATTCTGGTCATACAATTCTTGGAAGCAAATTAGTTTAAGGGAGAAGTAAATGCTGGTCAAACAATACTTGAAGGCAGAATAGATTAAGGGAGAAGTAATGCTTCTCAAGCAATACTTAAACGCAGAGTAGTTTAAGGGAGAAGTAATGCTGGTCAAACAATACCTAAACGCAGAGGAGTTTAAGGGAGAAGTAATGCTGGTCAAACAATACTTGGAAGCAGATTAGTTTAAGGGAGAAGTAATTCTGGTCAAACTATCCTTGAAAGCAGGGTAGTTTAAGAGAGAAATAATGCTGGTCAACCAATGCGTGAAAGCAGATTAATTTAGGGAGAAGTAATGCTGGTCAAACAATACTTAAACGCAGAGGAGTTTAAGGGAGAAGTAATGCTGGTCAAACAATACTTGGAAGCAGATTAGTTTAAGGGAGAAGTAATTCTGGTCAAACTATTCTTGAAAGCAGGGTAGTTTAAGGGAGACGTAATGTTGGTCAAACTATCCTTGAAAGCAGAGTTGTTTAAGGAAGAAGTAATGCTGGTCAAACAATACTTGAAAGCAGAGTAGTTTAAGGGAGAAGTAATGCTTCTCAAACAATACTTGAAAGCAGAGTAGTTTAATGGAGAAGTAATGCTGGTCAAACAATACGTGAAAGCAGAGTAGTTTATGGGAGAAGTAATGCTGGTCAAACAATACTTTGAAGCAGATTAGTTTAAGGGAGAAGTAATGCTGGTCAAACAATACTTGAAAGCAGAGTAGTTTAAGGAAGAAATAATGCTGGTAAAACAATACTTGAAAGCAGAGTAGTTTAATGGAGAAGTAATTCTGGTCAAACAATACGTGAAAGCAGAGTTATTTAAGGAAGAAGTAATGCTGGTCAAACAATACTTGAAAGCAGAGTAGTTTAAGGGAGAAGTAATGCTGGTCAAACAGTACTTGAAAGCAGAGTAGTTTAATGGAGAAGTAATGCTTCTCAAACAATACTTGAAAGCAGAGTAGTTTAATGGAGAAGTAATTCTGGTCAAACAATAGGTGAAAGCAGAGTAGTTTAAGGGAGAAATAATGCTGATCAAACAATACGTGAAAGCAGAGTAGTTTAATGGAGAAGTAATGCTGGTCAAACAATTCGTGAAAGCAGAGTAGTTTAAGGGACAAGTAATTCTGGTCGAACAATACGTTGAAGCAGATTAGTTTAAGGGAGAAGTAATGCTGGTCAAACAATACTTGAAAGCAGAGTAGTTTAAGGGAGAAGTAATGCTGGCCAAACAATACTAGAAAGCAGATTAATTTAAGGAGAAGTAATGCTGGTCAAACAATACTTAAAAGTAGTGGAGTTTAAGAGAGAAGTAATGCTGGTCAAACAATGCTTGATAGCAGAGTAGTTTAAGGTAGAAGTAATGCTTGTCAAACAATACTTGAAAGCGGAGTAGTTTAATGGAGAAGTAATGCTGGTCAAACAATACGTGAAAGCAGAGTATTTTAATGGAGAAGTAATGCTGGTCAAACAATACGTGAAAGCAGAGTAGTTTAATGGAGAAGTAATGCTGGTCAAACAATTCGTGAAAGCGGAGTAGTTTAATGGAGAAGTAATGCTTGTCAAACAATACGTGAAGGCAGAGCAGTTTATGAGAGACGTAATGCAGGTCAAATAATACTTGAAAGCGGAGTAGTTTAAATAGCACGTAATGCAGGTCAAAAATACTTGGAAGCATAGTAGATTAAGGGAGAAGTAAAACAAGTCACACAGTAGACGAAATAAGATTAATTTAAGAAACAAGTAATACATGGTCAAAAATTACTTTGAAGAGTAGTTTAAGGTCAAGAGAATATTAGGAAACAGAGTAGATTATGGGAGAAGTAATGCAGGTCAAAGGATACTCAGACCCGGGGTAGTTTAATGGGGAAGTAATGCGGGTCAAAGACTACATGGAAACAGAGTAGATGAAGAGAAAAACAATGCAAGTCAAACAATGCATGGAAGCAGAGTAGTTTAAGGCAGAAGAAATGCAGGTGAAAATTACTTGGAAGCAGAGTAGTTGAAAGGAGAAGTAATGCAGGTCAAACAATTCCTGCAATCAGTGTTGTTTAAGGGAGAAGTAAAGAAGGTTAATCAATACTTGGAAGCAAAATAGTTCAACTGTGAAGTAATGCAGGTCAAGCAATAACTGGACGCAGTGTAGTTTAAGAAAGAAATAATGCAGGTCAAATAATACTTGGAAACAGAGTAGACTAATGGAAACAAAATGCAGGTTAAACAATCTTAGGAAGCAGGTTAGTTTAAAGGAAAAGAAATGCAGGTCAAAAATACATGGTAGGAGTTTTGTTGAAGAGAGAAAAAAACGCAGGATAAACAATACCTGGAGTCAGAATAGTTTAAAGGAAAAGTAATGATGGTCAAACAATATTTGGAAGCGGAGAAGTATAAGGGAGAAGTAATGTTGGTCAAACAATACTTGGACGTAGAGTAAATTGTGGGAGACGTAATGCAGGTCAATCATTACATGGAAGTAGAGTAGTATAAATGAGAAGCAATGTAGGTCAAACAATACTTGTAAGCACAATTGTTTAAGGGGGAAGAAATGCAGTTAAAACATTCTTGGAAATAGAGTATATTAAGGGAAAGTATTAAGGGTCAGACAAGACTTGGAAGCAGAGTTTTTTTAAGGTAGAAGTAATGCAGCCCAAACAATCATTGAAAGAAGAGCAGTGTAGGGGAGAAGTAATGCAGGTCAAGTATTACGTTTACGTATAGTCGTTTAATGTAGACGTAATGAAGTTCCAACAATACTTCGATGCGGAATAGTTTAGGGTTGACAAAATACAGGTAATACAAACTGTAAGCAGTCTAGTTTAAGGGAGAAATAATGCAGATGAAATAGTACATGGAAGCAGAGTAGGTTAAAGGATAAGTAATGCAGGTCAAACAATACTTGAAAGCGCAGAAGTGTACGGGAGAGGTTATGCTTGTTCAACAATACTTGCAAGCAGAGGTGATTTAGGGAGAAATAATGCAGATTAAAGAATACTTTGAAGAGGTGTAGTGTAAGGAGAAGGATGCAAGTCAAACAATACCTGGAAGAAGAGTAGTGTAGGGGAGAAAAACTGCAGGTCAAACAATACTTGGAAACAGTAGTTCAAGGAAGAAGTAATGCAGGTAGTTTAAAGTAGAGGTAATACAGGTCACACAATACATACGTAGAAGCAGAGTAGTTTATAGGAGAGGTAAAGCAGGTAAAGAAATATTTGGAAGCAGAGTAGTTTAAGGCAGAAGCAGTGCAGGTCGAACAATATTTTGGAAGCAGCGTAGTTTTGGACTCTGTGAATATAAAATAATGCTGTTCGGGATGAAGAGTTCCCCAATTATGTTTGATGTCTTCCTGAATATGATTATCTCTGTTCTAGACATTGTGATGCTTACATTAATGATGTCGTCATCTTCAAGGAGATATGTAAAGAACATTTTTCAACTCTTAGGAAATTCTTCGACAGACTCACTGATGCAAATTTGAAGATAAGTTTATGTAACTGCGTGTTTTGCCATGGTTGTGTAACGTTTTAGGACATATTGTGAAACATGGTAAAGTTAAACTTATAGATGCGAAGGTTAACGCTGTCTCTGAGTTCCCCTGTGCCTGTAAGTAAAAAGCAACGCATGGGTATTTGAGGTATGGCCGGCTACTATTGGAAATTTTGTTCTACATTTTCTAATATTGCTGAACCCGTGACAAAATTTCTCAGCAAGAAAAATAAGTGTCATTTAACTGATAATGTGAGGAGGCTTTAGATATTTTAAAGGTCATCCTCAAATGTGCGCAGCTTCATATGGCTACAAATTTCAGTCCATCTTTTTAAATTATATGTGGATGCAAGTGATGTTGCGGTTGGATTCCAGAAGACAGAAATAGTATTGATCAGCCAGTGTTATTTCTCTAAGAAATTGAATCATCACCAAATAAATTACTCAAATATCGAGAAGAATTGTTTGGCTTTAATATTGGTATTACATCATTTTTAATTTTACATTAGCTCAGCTCCTTCTACTTTTGACAGTCACTGGGAAAACTACTAAGCTCCCAAATACTGTTCATGATTTTTTTGAAATATAATTAAAAAGTGTTTTTTATTTTAACCATGGAACAAACTTCTTCTACTAATACTGCTTCGACAATGATTTCTAATAGCTATATAACATATGTTATTACCACCACAACCGCTCCAAAGCTAGTACTCTTATTGATCTCGTTGTTATTACTAATGCCTACGGCTGCGCTAATAGACAAAAAGTTACGCAGCTTTTTATTAGACATTTGGGGCAATGCGTAGTGATTAATGTTGTTATTATATGAAATCACGAATCTCTCTACACGAACTGATAACGATGGCTACATTATCATACAGATTTTTTTATAGCGATTAATATGTCCTAATTGCTGCCAGTGATGGTGATAATGAGACACATACACTGCGATAATTCCGCTTACCGAAGTGATACTGCCAGTAAATCCCTCTTTAGGAAGAACTTTGGCGTAAACTTATAGCGATAGTAATATGACACACATATTGCGGTAATTTCACTAACCGATGTAAAACTGCCAGTAAATGCCACTTAAGGCAGACGTGAAGTGGCTTCTGAGGGGGCTAGCATGTAGGAAGATATAAACGTGGTTAATGGCTAAAATATACTGTCAAAATGCAACACGTGCATTAAAAAATAGGGAGACCATGTTCTCAGCAATTCCAAGTAAAATATTTTTATATGACACGAATATGCTGAAAGGCTATATAAAACTACAGCAATGGTTACGTTTGACCACAAACTCATTTGCTTGCTAATGATATGACATTAATGGTACTTAAACAAAAATTTCACGTGCTCATTGTGACCTGGGAAAGTATTATGCTATAGTTTAAACCAGTCAACAAGGAAGCTTTACAAACAAATCTGTGTTCAAAATAGAGATTCACCTACGTGATATTTTACACGAATTGCTCAGCACGATTTATCAACATGATACGAGATGTTTTATCAGTCCATTAATGTATCTTACCTATGTGGGGTCAGCGACAGAACATATATGCGTGCAGCAAACAAGTTTAAAAACTTTTCCATGAATTGTGGATTTGACAAACGTTTCGATTCCCAAATATGGTATGATTTGTTTGCGTGCCCGTGTTTATCGTTAGATACCCGTGCCCTTTGATTTCTAATAAGAGCTTGGTGGTGAAGAAATAAACCGCTGTATTTCTCCCCACTCGAGTAAGGAATCGTTAAGGTTCGTCTTGAAGAGAAGCAATCGGTAAACAGTGTGGGTTCATTGATTATATCTTTGGGATAGGTGCGGTAAAGAGATTTCGTAGAAAGATATATTTAAAAAAGTCGCCATGTACATATTCAAAACTTTTAAATGATATCATCATCGATTTGCTTGAATGATGCAAAGCTTTATTTGATTGACGTATATTACATTGTATGTAATTTAAGGAAAACATACATAATATAGCTTTTTTGAATAGTAATTCTTGGACATTTACCTCATTTAGTTTTATCTTTACCTTTTTATATATATATATATATATATATATATATATATATATATATATATATATATATATATATATATATATATATATATATATATATATAAATATATATATATAACTATATTTATATCTTTTTTCTAATACAGACAAATGTGAGCATTTCATCTATATCTACTAAAGTTCATGAACTATCATTAATATATTAATTTTACAAATATAATTTTATTTTATTCTACCCGTATTTAACTGTACATGCTGTATTTGAAGACATTAGTTTCTTTGCAGTTTAAGATTGATTGCTGTTATGTAAATGGAGTTTGAAGAAAAACGATCCTACCATTAAACAGTGAATTAAATAATAGACTTGTATGTGCTGTTTGAAGATAAAGAATGTATATATATATATATATATATATATATATATATATATATATATATATATATATATATATATATATATATATATATATATATATATATATATATATATATATATAGTTTTTGTGTTAGATTGAGAACGTTTTATTATATCAGAAATAAGGCTTAGAAAATGCTGAAAATATTATTAAAGAAAACAAAAAAGGAAATAAATAAACATATATTAAGTAAAGATCTAGTAACATAAGATACAATAAACATGCTGCCGGAGATTTCCTTCTTTGTTTCTGCAAAATATAAAAGGAATAATTCCAGATTGATAGAGTTTTCTAAAACTCAAATATCCAAAACTAGAAAGAATTAGAGGTAAACTAAAATTGAATGTGATTATGCATTTATACAAAACACGCAATGTCTAAAAATTAAATGAGCAGATTGCGCATAAACGTCAGTGTATCATAAGGTTAATGGTAATTCATGGATGAAATCACTGAGAGTAAAAGTCCAAGTAAACTAAGCAAAGTCTAAGCTTTCAAATGAGAGGAATCAAATAATATGCCGTTCTATATTTACAAAATAATGAACAGAGAACAGTGAAACGAATTATGCTACAACGAAACTCGAACGTAAAAATTAGTACCCGAGTTTGGGACCGCTCTGCTTGCTTAAGTGGTTAAAGTATTGGATGCGGGTATCTGCTGGGTAGACCCCAGCCTAGTCATAGCAAAGACTTATAAAATGGTACTTGCATGAGAATATGACTTAGCATGTTTCCCCAATACTAAATAACACTAAACACTGCCACACAGCAGACATTGTGGAAAAAAATGACTTGAATATTTTAGAGCGATGTTAAAAAAACCAACACACACATACACACACACATAAACACAGACACACACACACAGCCACAGGTATGCACGGACGCACGCAAGCGAATACCTCATTTGACCTTCGCTGTGTACAAAGTTCAAAACAAAATATGGCCGGCTTAAAATTATGAATGTCATCCGGTAAATGAGACACATAATTTTCTTTGCGAAACTGGACATTGCTCTGACGTAATATTTTCGTTGGCCGATTGGCGGGGCAATTTCTGAGAAAGCGCATGATTTCCTAGTGGCTGAGGAAATTACTGTTATAAAGTCAAAGGGAATATAATCACATTTTTAAAATAGGGAAATTGAGTAAATAGAGAGAAGTGCACGGGTTATATTATGACAGAGATCAAATTAACAACACCATTCCAATGTAAACAAAACAAGCTAAGGAATTTAGAAGTCTATATAAAATTATTAACTAACTATCATGAGCGCATTCGACTCCTAAAGTTCCTTTTCTCAAAGGCAAATACAAAACATAGACCGGATAAACAAATTAAGCACAAAAGCCGTTGAGTTTGCAAGCCTTTACGTGACTATATCTACCGGAAAATAACTTTTTGTTTTGTTTCCACTTGCTTGTTTCAACATGTTGCAGGTTCTTGAAAATATTTTTACTGACCCAAAAGTCGCGTTACCTTTAAAAGAAAAATGTATTCAACGTGTGCCATATCATTGATACAGCGTATATAGCTATTTTTATTTACATCACTCACAAATGCACATATTTGCCCTTTAAACATAACTTCCAGACAATTGTCAACTGAGCGAGTGGATGACATCCATACATTACTGCTTGTCCGCTACAAAATGTAGTGCTATGATTTTTTGTGTTCGCAATCACATAAGCAAAATGATACCTTGATTGTTTTCTTTTTGAGTTTCTCTTTTTAATCACATTTTATAAATCAATACAAAGCACGATGCTTTAAGCACGAAAGCGGTTGTTTATGAAGAAAATAGTGTACTACAAACACGGTTTGCTTTTTGTACATTTTGTACACTGAACATCAACTCTCAATCATACGCATTCTTGAGAATGAGAATTAGCGTGGAATATAAGCTTAGCGAAATAACAAACAAACAAGCAATAGGTAATTAGAATAGTTTAATATATTTACATTAGATATAAGGGATTGTTCTTTTAATTAACATTTCTCGAGACTAATAAACTCTCTCTCTCTCTCTCTCTTTTTTCATTGGATGGTTTTACCATCATTCATAGAGATATCATATAATGTGACAAGATTAAAATCCTCAACGCTAGTATTTTCTTGGATTATTGACCGTATCTAGCTACGTAGCCACGGTAAGCAGAGAGAGAGAGAGAGAGAGAGAGAGAGAGAGAGAGAGAGAGAGAGAGAGAGAGAGAGAGAGAGAGAGAGAGAGAGAGAGAGAGAGAGAGAGAGAGAGATTAGGTTACTTGCTGCAAGTTCAATTTGAATGTTTTCGTCCAGCGCAATATATTTCCTATGGCTCTTTAAATATTTTCGTATTTTCTTCCTTACGCAAGAGAGGGAGAGGGGAAGAAAAAGCAGAAAGCATTCCAATGAAGTTGTTTATCATTTAATTATATTTAGAAATCAGGTACTATTATTAATTAATATCAATATTTACATATTTCAATATGAATAATGAGTAAAAATCCATAATTAATAAATGGATTTGCATTTATAAGGCTGTTTATGTATTCGTAAGAGCACATTTATAAATATATATGTTTGCGTGTTTGCGTGTGTAAATGATATGTGGCGAGCATATATTAAAGCAAATCAACCGACATTCAGCTGCCACATTTTATTTACAATTGAGGTTAATATGCCTCGGATGAAATTGGTCACCTGTGAATCACATCTCATCTCATCTCTCTCTCTCTCTCTCTCTCTCTCTCTCTCTCTCTCTCTCTGAATAGTGTTACTAAGATATATGTTTGATGTTGGAATATTAGTATCGTTGAAGATCTATCTATCTATCTATCTATCTATCTATCTATCTATCTATCTATCTATCTATCTATCTAGAACCAAATATTTTCCATTGTTTTATTACAATTTGTTTATTTGTGTTTTAAACATTTTGATTACTTGTATTTATCTTAAAATGTACTTGGATTTTGTTTCAGCATGCAGCATTAACCTAGAGTGGTTTATATACATTAATATCGTACATTATTTCGAGCTAGTGAGTTCTGTTGACTCCATGCTGCACGAGCAAAGTGTATACAATAGGACGACAGATATATCTTTAACGCACAGGCCGTGCACTGAAATAAAAATTAGCAGCCAGAATACACATCGTCACCAGATATATTCCAACTTCACATTACGAAATGCCAGAGAGATATCCAATTTAAAGTGCAACGTCTCTGGTTGTAGAGGTATGTGCTTTCTAAAATTATCATTTTAGCTCTGTGTTAGAAGATATAATTATTGTGCATTTGTTATAGTTATAAACATTGTAATGCAATATCCGATTATTACAGTCTGTTTATAGTGAATAACGGAATAGAAGAATTGTATCCACATTAATGCTGTATGAATTAAAGACTGAGATATTGTTGCTTTAATCTCCTTTAAATTCTGCCATATGCAGATTAGCAAACGAACCTTATAATCGTACTCTTATTCGATGAAATAATTTACCTTGAAATCTGTTTCCACTTTATTGCATGCGAAAAGTACCCCGTTGCAATTATGTAATAACGTGTCGTATGTATTGCACGGATTTAGTCATTGTTTACAACCGTTAGGGTCAGCCATTGTTAGACTGAGCGGTGACGATATTTTGGAGTCCAGTCTGTTCGAGCTGCCGATGTTTAGTGAGGCAGCTGTAGAGCTGTTAATGATGTCCGTATTTGTTGCCAAGATGTCTAATTTGTGCTGTATGTAATAACATGGAGCTGTTCGGAAAGCTTTATACCCTCAGTGTTGGATGTATTTGTGCTGGGTCACTGTAGAGCAATTGTTATGTGTTGGATGGGTGGTTTTAGCCATAGTGCTGATTTATACGTTGAGAAGTGGTTCTATGTGATGTAGGTACCAAGTGTGGTGCTGTAGGTGGTGATGTTGGGTCGGAGGAATAGTGGTAATCTCTTGCTGAGGGACGAAAGCTTTTCGATTATTGGGTCAGAGGGAACACGTTGTTTAGAGGTGATCATTAGGCAAGCAGGAAAGGGCGGACCATTCATGCTGGCTCCTTTACCATCCGACTGTGGAGTGGCTATATATACCTTGTGGATTTAATCTGTCACAACTTGTCTCCCACCAGTTACTTTTTAGTATCGCTGTTAGAACAGAAATACCAACATTAATGCTATTGATCCTTAGCGCTATATCGGCGAAAACCGCCATTGTTAACAAAATTGCTTTTTGTGCAAAAAAAAACATTGTGTATGCGAAACCTGTTTATGGTTAACACTATTATCGCACATTGTGCGAGAAAAGTTTTCTTGAGCGATTTGTCCGCTATTGGACTAGATTTATCATTATTTATTAAATTGTCAATCGTTATATTTTTGAAAATCGTCTTCCATACCTATTAGAAACGTGTTTTGTATGAAACCACTTGGGCTTTATGAAACCAGGTATCACAATTTCAGTGAAACTAGTGATTGTATAAAACGGCTACTTCTATTTGAGTTAATGTTTTTGATTGTTTAACTGAAACCATTATCACTGAGTGAAACCATATTTGTCTTTAAACTTTCATATTACTGAGTGACCGTTTTATGCTTATATTTTATTTAACCTATATTTATTTTTGACTGTTTTTTAATTGCTTTTTACAATTCGTTCTAGTTATCATTTATCGTTATATAAGCTATTAAGCCCAGTGTGCATCATTGTTAAATATCACTTGTTCCAATTTAGCCCACGGGTTTGTTGTTGCATTTTTCTATCCTATTCATATATAAATTCGGGTTTTGCTTCGTTATTAGGTTTAGTTTTCATTATAATAATCTTGTCACATCTTGGTTCATCCTGTTAAATAGTAACTGAAAAGGAAAGTTCAGATTCTTGAATCAGGAAGATACAATATAAAATATCTGATAGAAAAGCTAAGGATAACGTCATTTTTCTCCTCCAAGGTGAATGATGTTAAAGTTAGTTGATGCTGCTCTGCTCTGCGCATGTGCATCACCAATAATCAGCGTTATTGCCGTTGCCCTGCCATACTGGTTTTACGCTCAGACGACATTTCGTTGGGGTACGTTAATAACATACTCCGGATTATGGATTACTTGCAATCAAACTGTAACTGCTAGACGTATAGGAAAGGCGGTATGCAGAAATATTGTAGAACCTAATGGTGAGTATTAAAAATAAAAGCGAAAAAGAAACATTGATACCAGATTAGATTTACATCTAAAAATAATTGAATTTGTGTCCTTTTCATATCTTACTGCAGATCTAATTATTCGGGAGAACTTCAGAGGGAGTCCGTCCATGTACTAAATGTTGCATTGTAATAAATTTAGAAAAAGAGCAGCATACTAAAGGTTTTCAATTAATCAAATTAATATATTCTTTTCAATAGATTATACAATGTATGTATGTATATGTATTTACATGTATGTATGTGTGCATGCTATATATTATATACATATGTGTACGTGTTGTATATTTGTGTGTTTGTGTGAATAATTTTTTTGTCTGCTTTACTAGGGCCACATTATATTGTTGTAACACGTGCTTTTGAGCTAATTGGACTTCTACTTGTGGCGTTTGCCGTAATATTGGGACTGCTCAAGTTATTGGAGGTGTTAAGGGATCGATTATTCCTAAGTATTGCAGGAGGAATAGCTGCTGCAGCCGGTAAACCTATTCCTATAGCAAAGATTATCATTAAGCATAGTTAAAACGAATAGTTTATGTAACTGAATTTCAGATTTAACTAGTTTACACTTTGATCAATTTACAAATTGTTTGTAGATTCATATATTTTCATGTGCAATGATATATCTTATGATGTAATGATATATAATTTGATGGAAGTATATAATTATGGATTGTTTTCTTTGAATGGAAGTAGGTTATTATAACGACCATTATTGGAGTAAAAATTAAAGAAATATTTTCATTCTGCAAACTTAAAGGCATTAAAAGTTCGAATGAAAATACATGTTGCATTCTCCTTGATCTGATAGTTTAAATGAATTCTATGGTACTTAAGTGACTTCATATATTCAGTGTAGACTCAAAATTTGAAATTGGATTTTACTGAGACATTTAATAACTAAAATTTCTGATATCATATTCTATTTTCAAGACAATAGATTTTGCAAGAAATTGCACGTGATTTTTATTTTGCTGTTGATGGTTATATATATTTTGTACAAAATATTCAACAGCTGCGGTTTTACATTTTCGTCACAAATAGTCCTGCATTAACTTTCAAATGAGTATCATTAGAGGCAAATTATACCAGATTTCAATTATAGATTACAAATTTAATGTCCCAAACACCTTTTCCGGGGGGCCCAGAGTGGCCGAGTGGTCTAAAGCACTGTAAATTACGGATCACTGCCACCTCACCTGTCTGCGTCTTTTCGAGTCTAGGATTCGGCGAATGTGGATATGTGAGAAAGCTTGCCAGTAGCTTCTCATGGGTCGGTGGTTCTTTCCAGTGAATAGCATATGGTGAGCTCAAAAATGGCGTTAAGCCCAACAACAACCACCAAGCACCCTTTACCTGGTAAAGAGATCACTCGTTCGGATTTGCAAATAGAAAATTAATTCAGTAGCAAATTATCTGGCAAATCCAGCGTGATCAGTGCTGCGCGGATCGGCATGTTTTCATCACGTGATAGTTTGGAAATGGCTTTATTGTTTGCACAACGTACGTGATAACCTTGCACTGGATAATACAGTTCCCTTTATGAATCATTTGTTAGGGATGATTACACGTTTGAATCGGCGAAAAATGACCGAATGTATCTCGTCAAGCAAATGTTCCTTTTTGCGATGAATGAAAGAAAATGAATGTTGCGAAATTGCAAGATACAATAGAACCGGTGTCTCGCCCTTTCAGATCTAGATAAAACTCGTTTGCATAACTGAACAGGGTCCTCCATAACAATGCAAGTTAAAGATGTGGAGCTGTGCCATTGTATTGCAGTTATGTTGCTGCACTGCAGGGCATTTTATCAAAGTACTTCCTTGTATAACAATCTGAGGAAAATTTATCATTTTTGCTTAATAAAACACTAAATAATTACTCATAAGTTGCCTGTAATAAATTGATGCCACATTTATCCATACGTGTATTTTTATATATTGTCCTTTAGGGTACATACGAACATGTGTAGACAGGACTGACATTAATGCCACTTACAAGCTGCATTTTGTCTGAAATTTTCTGTCCTTGGAAAATAACTTTTCGTAATTGAAACATAGTGGGCATGTATGAGCGCCATTAAATTTATCGATACGTTAAATGTCGCTATTTCGCTCGTGTGGATATGCAATTCAGTTTATTCATACTATATAAAGATGGACACTAAACGTTTCAGAAATTTTCTGCAGATATTAAACGAATGTAATGCTCCATGATTGATATTGCTGACGAGATACAAATGTGTCCTGTTTTCATCCTTTATTTGAAAATAACATCTTATGTAGAGCATATTTCAGATCAACCAAAGGTAGGAACAATTTAATAATTTTGAATTTAGATTGAATCAAAGATTTATCACGTGCCATTAATCGGTTAGATTGTAATGAACGATATTTGGTAATAAAATACCCTATGTTTTCAATGTGTGCACATTCTTGCCATGCAGAGAATTGTGTACATTTATAGCCAGATGTTTGATCTTCTGTTTCTGCTATGAGCTCTTGGATGACTAGTGTACACATGTTTGATCTTATAGAGTTTAGATGTTTTACCCGGATCGACATTTATGCCCAAATAGTCATCTATGTATACATCACAAGTTCGCAGCTGCGTCTTGCATATAGCTCCCAGGCGAATTTTATACGGAGACATATAATCTGCAATGTATACAATACAATGAGCTATCAGTTGTCAGCAATATATTTGACTTTCTGTGTGCATATTAATTCCAGTTATATTCGATGCATACAAAATAACTATCTTGGCGGCTGAGTTTCATACTTTCATGCTCAGATCTAATCATCGGTGCATGAATAATGGTCTCGTAATTGACAGCCTTTCTCGGTTATCTAATCTTCAATATATACAGTTAAAAAAGTTCTGTTGGATTTTATACTCTGACGACATATAATCATCAATATATACACAAAAAATTATCGGTTGGCGCATTTCCAATCTATAAGAGATTAGTTCTTTCTTTCCTCTGGATCATACGATCAATGTTAAAATTCCAGGTAGAAAGTATATTTACTTTTAAAATTAATTCCAATGTAAGTAAACGAAAGATTCCTTCACGAAACCATAACGATTGTTATTGTAGATAAAACCCTGTAAAATTAAAAGTATAATTCCACTTCAACATTTTTTAATTACATATTTGAATGTAGTTTAGAACCCTTATATATAAAATGTCAAAATAGACGTTTTTGCTTTCAATTTTAATACAATGTAATCACCTAATATGTCATACCTTAAAAACAGATGGAAAAAAATTGTAGTAGTAAATAATATACATTGCTTGAAAGATAAACGTGTACATGTTGTGTTCATATAAAATGTAATAACTGTTGGTGTGTGGATGAGATAACGTCGGGAGTAGACGGCCGTATGGTTTGCATTAACACAATTCATTCTGGGATACGCCAAACAATATAAGTGCTTTTTGCACAATATGGGTGGATATATTAGAAAAGATTTTCATGCGCAAAAACCCGAATCAAAAGCCAAATTTCAATGCAAGAAATGTTAAAAAATTTGTAGATTTTCTTTGCCTTAATTCATATAATTATCCTTGTCTGTCTGGTGTTAGAGAAACGTATGGCGTCCTGGCTTCTAAATACTTAACGGATAGGTTTGCGTTTGTGTAAGCACATTTCGCAACTAACCTGCTCTACGTATCGGATTTTAAAGTGTAATAGAATCGTTCTACTTGAACTCTTACGTATTAATTTCATGTGTCTACAATTTTACACTGAATACGCTACTAGATAATTTTTTGTGTTTTAGGGGCATGAATATCTGAAGTAATTTGGTATCTCGTAATGCTGTTTTTAACATGACAGATATATATTTGCATTAACTATACCTTTTATTTTCATATTCGTGTACAGCTACTTACGTAACCATCACCTATTTACCCATATATTTCAGGATGCTGCATGATTTTAGGAGCCATCATATTTGGAGCCATGTCAGTACCTCTATTCGAGAAAGTCACGCTACACATAGGATTTTACTTTGCTTTATTTTCGGGAGTGTTTGCATTGGGAGGAGGTATCGTGTTTTTGGCCTGCAAATCTGATTAATATTTATTTAAGATGCATCTCTAAGAGCGTGTCTAAGGATCAAAATCATGTGTATATTCTACGTGCCAATAACAATGTTAGGACCTTAATCCATGCTTCTCTTGAAATCGCTTTTATTATTCCCACGTTAATTGTTCCAAACTACTGGCAGGAAATATTTACAATTTTATAGTTTTGTAGTAAAGAAATGAGAAATATAAATGTCTCATGCATGATGTTACATCCCGCTTATTTGAGAACGCAGTTCGATTCCTCATTAGACTTCATCATTTAAAACTGGATATTAATAATCATGAAGCCTAACGCTAAATGTATTGACGTTGATCTGGTAATGATTAGTATAGCGTTTGTGACTAAGATCATGCCTAGTTTATAATAATGCATGGAACATTTTTAATTAAATTGAACGTATCTCTCTAAATAATCTTGGATACAATGGAAAGACAGTGTTTCATTATTTCGAATCAACACCTTTCAACAATGTTCATAAGTGTAAGTATAAGTATGGCCCAACATGTATCTAATATAAACTATAACTCTACCTAAAACGTCATTACTCACTTGCTTGGGCATTCATATTAAAGCTTAAATGTAACCGAAACTAACAATTTCTGAAAACTAATAAGTCTCCAGATAACGGAACTTGAAAAAAAAAACATGAATGAAACCAGCAAAATGTTTCCAATCTGCGGAATCTGCCATGTTTTTGTGTATTTTGTTGAAGGTACATAATACAAACACAGGTCTATCCGTTGGCCAGATGAATGTTAGGGGTTATATTTTAATTGTACTCTTAATTTCTGATATCCCGATGGAACTAGTCTAGTTTTAAAATACAGTATTTTAAAATGTTGTTAATATTAAGATATTGTTGAAATTTCGTTATTTCTCTGTGCTCTATGAATCTGCTGAAATTTGTTTAGTTTCCGCTGCATCTGAGACGTGTGGGTATACATGTTGTTTACCAGGTCAATGATAATATTCATTCTTTTAGATTAAAATATTGTTGTTACTCTATTCCAAATATTGTACGTTAATGATTATTAAGTTCCAGCAATAAAATCAACCACAATGTCAATGTTTTGTTTCCTTGTCATGAAATAGTCAGATTGATTTTCCTTGCCAATGATGGCATAAAATTCAAACTGCATGAAACCAAAAAAAGCAAAATGAAAACTGAGGTTTACGAGTATTAGCTAATGAATATAAATTACAACCTAGCTGTGCAAATATAGTATTATGGATATGCACGTCATAATAATTACTAGAGTGCTAGTGACGTCATCGTTAATTATACAATAAGGGGTTTAATTCATTCCCGTTTCTCAAGATGAAATGTTGTATAGACTAAATGTATACAGTCCCATAAATGGTGAAATGATATGAAGTTAAACGATATTTGATTTTCAAGAGGTACTAGCATAGTTTGTGTACGTGACTGTTCCGTTTTATGACGAACTTGTAATAGTTAAACAAAAGCATAACCGTGCAGCATAACTTCTGCTGTCATCTGAAAATACTTTAGTTTATGTGCAACTTTGCGTCGTGAGAGTAAAGCCATTATACTACCATACGTCGATCTCCACAAAACTATTGCTATCCTCTTAGCTTCATATAAGATAACATTCCATTATCTAGCTTACAGCATACGCAGTAAAGAGGGTGAACAGATCAATTTGCCTGAGACCTTAGTTTTGAAAACTAAGGTTACGAGGGCTGAGAATGTTTTTGCCTTAACAATAAAACTTTTTCCAATTGACAGATTTGTTTTCGACTTTCTCGTGATGGTCACACGCATATGTCATTCAACTTCTTTGCTGCTACGATTTTTATCCAAAAATTGTTTCGAGTCCTTATCAAGTTTAACATCATAATCCCCAGGACGTCCAAGAATAATGCATATTTCTCAGCATGTAATTATCATCTCCGTTGAAAACAACTGATCTCTTTTGGAATTTTTGTAAAACGCTGTGTAACATTAATCACGTCTGTTTTTCTGACGGCCTCCGGAAAATATAGCTGGAATAGTTGTTAATGAATCCATCCAAATAATCTATTGATGGAGCTTCATCAATATCAGTAGTCTGACAATTTACAATTTATTCAACTTCAGCCATCCCATTATCATGCGCTATGTAAAATGTTTTTGTGACAGCCTCGTGAAAATACTAGATTTGATTTTGTCCAGCATGAAGTCATCGTATACCATGAGGTTATTATAAGCATGACATCATCATCACATAACACGAGGTTATCCATCCAGATCTACGGAAGGAGCTTCAAGCAGTAATTGCGTCTTCCTACTTCTGGACGGACCTAGAATGATCATTATGATAGAATTTGTTAACGCTGGATGATCCTGTACTTGATCTTGATTTCTTGCCGCAGAAACGTCAGTTATACCCATATAATAATGAGTTTATATTGCGTTCGATATAGAGCAACAACTCCAACCGTTGGTGGGACTGCTGGATGAAAACGTTAACAAAAATGAGACGCGCAATCACAGGCAAGTGTGCAAAATGTAGCACAAGCAAATATAAATTTATTTCCGCGTCGCTAATGGCGTCTGGTGCTGATATAGCTGCATCGCTAAGGAAATTGCCCGAAGCTCTATGGGTTAAATACACCGGCGAGTATCACCTGTCGAGATATAATTGTGGTCCTGAAACTAGTCTTGATATCAGGCTCGATAACAAAGACCACCTAAAACCTGGAGATTCCAGTACATAAGATTGAATAAGCGTGTCACATTAATGATGTAGCGTAAAAGATTTGAAACAACGGCATATCGCAGATGTAAACTTATTCATGCGTTAAATTCTATGACTAATAAATCTGAGAATCTGACTAGCTTTCTAGTAAAATCTGCTTTAAAAAGGAAAATAATTAATCAACTGATTATAATGGAATCCTTATTCCCGGAGAGGCTGTTGGAGAGGTAATGCAGCGATTAACGAAACGTTTCACGAGATGTTGCCGCAGCGTGATTAGCAATATTTCAGATCTTTCTAAATCCACCTAAACAATTCTACACACAATTTGCAGTGTTCCTAATGAAAATCATAAATCGGATATCTTTATACCATACGTAAACATTCAAATTGTCAATAAACATTCAGATGCGCCTTAACTGTCGTTGACGTTGCGAGTAGAAGCGGAGTCACTATCAGCAAAATCTGAAGTTGCATCTGTGTTTTTTCACGAATTTTCAGCGAGTTGGTCTATTATGGCCAAAACTAATACAGGGAAAGAATTTATTGATGCAGTGTCGTCGTTGATGAACAAGCACAACGTTAAAATTAGACAGGACACACGAAAATTCATCGTGATCAATTATTTAGTGATTTAATCGAACACTTAATGAGCAGTTATTCGGGTAACAATATGTAAAGGAAATACCCAGATGCAAGATCTCGTGAATGGGTTGTGAGGTTACCAAGTGCATTAGCTGCGTTGAATAAGGAAATGACTCGTGCAACGTCTATGAAACCGTCTGATTGCGATCACAACAAATAAATACCGACTGATACATTTTGTCGACCAATATTTGGTAATGATAGACATTAATGTGAACCTGGCGAACTTGAAGGAGGCAGAAAGAGAGCAACTATTCCTATTTGGTGTGCGATCTACAGATTAGATTCAACTCTTCAGCGTAGATTTATACGCGAACAATTATATATAATTCCTGCGGATATGCAATTACCACAAAGCACACTTTTATAACTTAACATTTCGACTTCGATTACACACCACACAACACCACACAGGTCAGCATCACATTTTCGCGTGTAACCAAGGCTAATATTAATTCTGTCAACGGTAAATTGTCTTTGGTTATTGCTCGAGTACTGCCACAAGATTATTGCGTTGCAATTTACGCAATGACTATATTTGTCGTTTTCGCGTCATAATAAATTCAGCATCAATAACAAAATCGCAATTTTGTCACACCACTTATAAATGGTTAATTATTTTTACTGATATCGACTCTATTTCTTCGGTTATTACGCAATCCATAACAAGTTCCAGATACTAGTATTCAGTGATAGGTTAGTACCTGAGACGAGTGAATCGTTATAGCGTATCATGAAGTGCACGACGATTTATCCATGTTTAACGCGCTCTCAACAACAGTGACTAAACAATATTATTTAACAAAATATTTTGTATTCGGACACTTTCAGAGTCTCCACCAGGAATCTCAACATCATTTTATCTAGTATCAACTGGGCGATAACAAAAGTGGAACAGGTCACGCTGGAAATTTCTCCTTATGTGACGCAAATAATTTCTTTTGCAGTTCATCACGAAGTATTTTCCTACTGGCAACTATCAAAAAAAGGTTTCTATAAGTTCCAAAAATCATTATTGGACTTTTCAGGAATTACCTAATTCATTTCCTTTAAATGTATTTAACTGGATGTAGTCGTATTAATCTTTAAAATTCTTCATTGACTCGTAAATAGCTCTATGATCGTCATATATTTCTTTGTAATCTAAAAATTTCAGCCACTCATAAGGAGACTGCCAAACAAAGGGTGCCGGTTGCCCATGATCGCCACACATAGTAACATCAGTATTTAGTAACAGTCAATCAAGACAAATGTTTAGTACCTCAAGTGACATATCTCGTCCCATATAATATACTCGGTTTAAATTTTTCGTCAATTCATGATGCGAGTCCATGCATCTCCGCACAATCTAAAGAAACTATGGTATGTACAAGATTTTATAACCTCGTTGCTTTATTGCCTTGGCGAGTTTGTGAACTGTGTTAAAACAATATCTGAACTCATAAATAGGTTAACTTTTCGTGTTTTACCTGAACCTCCTCATTCATTGAGATAAAGAGTTTGTTTTGCCACATAATCATACACAGATGATGATGAATTTGATACTTGCATTTTTGCAGTATGTTTTCATAACGTCAACAGCAGCAGGTTCAGAATAAGAAAGTATATCTAAATGTTTGTATCCTCTCATGTTCCCCATTACCGAGTAGCGGTTGTAATAAATCTTTAATATTTATCGTGTATATCAAATGAATCTGTCGCGCCTCGGAAAGCTTCATGAGGAAATCTGTTCATTATCGATGATAAATTTATCGAAACGTATGCAATCATCGACGATCGTTGAGTAAACTGCGGTGAATCGGCATCCATATAGCTCACAAAGGTACCTAGTTTTGTTTCGTCTGATAAATAAGCATTACGTAGGCTTATGATTGTTTTTTCATTGTAACAGCGATTATAAAATAGAGCATTGTCTACAATCAATCGTGTACACACACGTTTATAATCATGTGATCCTCCTTGTGTAAACATACCGATTTTTTTTTCTGACAAGGTATTTTAAGTTACGTGTTTAACAATATTATTAACATCAAATACATCGTGTTCTGGTAACCAATCTTGTTTCCTTGACCTATATAATATAATAGCTTCAGTTACTTTCAACGATACTAAAAATTCACCAACAAGTATATATAGCAATAGTACTATTTGAAAAATGTTTTCCAAACCACGCATTAACAATTGGATGGGGTTCCGAATATAACTCAAAACGACTATATGTGGGCGAAGCCAGTTAAGTTAAAATCGGGTAAGGGTACATTTATAGCAACCCTGGTCATGTCAAGTGCAGGATGTCCAAATCTTTTAAAATATTCAGAACATTCTCCGTAGCCTAGAAAACTTCCAGGATAACACGCTGCCATATCAACTTAGATAACGTCGTTGTAAATATATTTAGTATTCCACAATCAAACGTAAACGTATTCGAAATAACTCTCACTACGTCTTCAAGAGATTCTAATCGTGTCGGTTTCCACGTCATTTTTCCTGAGTGAACTGAGCAGCAATCGATGGTACGATTAAACAATTATTTAGAAATTGTCTAACTTTGACATCTTCAGACGTATATTTCAGAGCCAGGTTTTCCATTTTTTCATAAAGTGATTCCGGATGATAAATATCACCGTTAGACCGTACAAACTGATCACAATGATCAAATTCTTAACTCTGAAACAACCAATCTGTTCTATCTCGTGGAAATAGTTACTGCATTAGTCCATGCATGTGCGTTATCATCAATAATATCTATGGAATATCCTCTGGATTTATATTTAGGTTTGTACAAATAAACTGCCAACGTCTTCATTTTATGGAATATTAGTTTCCTTTCTAGCGCAGGAAAGTCGCTGATAGACGCTCTAGTATTTGTAACTTTATCTGACCATATAGTTATTGTTTAACGTCTTAAATTCGTTAAAGCGTTTCTCTGTATCGCGTTTGTGAAGTGTTCTATAAAATCGCTCAGCTATACAATTCATCCTTGTCAATTTTATAGGCTCGAGATCTTCAACTTCAGGTTATGATTTAACGGATAGAACGCGTACACTACCGTAGTTACTGAATACGATCGCTCATAATACGATTTGTCTATTTCAGTCACTATTCGTGGTTTGGAAATTTTATCAAGGATATTATTTTTCCCTGATTTCTGGATGGATTCACGCTTTTCTCTGATGATCCAAACATCATCTTTGGTCTTTACAATAAGTTTAACTAACATAATATATTTCTGAACATCGAGGTAGTCAAAAATATATTCCATGTTTTCCACTAATCACATACACGATACTTGTAATCCTTTATGTGGACCACATATGGGCCGAACCATCTTTGCGAAACCCCTTCTTGGCTTCACCGATACGATTAGTTATATCCGCATTCGTTAAAGCTCGATCTTGTATCGAGAAAGAAAATATAGGAAGTCTGTTAAGATCAAATATATAAGTAGCAGGTTCAATTGTAGAAACTTCCTGCACATTATTAAGGCAAATATGTATTAACATTAGTTTTAATCAGGTATATATCATACAACCAAATTAGTGCCGCTGGCTGAAGACTGGATAAACATTTCAGTGTAACAAAAATTGCGTAAACTAGTTAGACAGCTAACACATACAATGCGTTAGACACGGGAGTCTAGGACCAAAACCATGTTTGTCATGTGGTGTTGGAGTGCGAGAAAAGACTCAATGTGTGCGAAATGTGGTAGTATAAATTAGGGAGATTAAACAATATTACGAAAAATATAATGCTGAATCTATCATGAAAAATGAAGATTTATCCAGCATGATTTTATAAACAAAGATTTAAACAAATAGTATAAAGTATATCAATGGAGCAAAATGATTTTTCACATTCAATCCTCACCAGTTATGAAGCGTCTCGTAAAGGCATCATCAGCAATTGTATACTGAAAAAATAAGCAGTCGGTAGTGTTCCCAATACTGATTATCTTGCGTTTAATACCAAAGGAAATAAACATTATTCATCGCATCGATTTGTGATCGAGTGTTATCTTGGACTAATAAAAGATGGGCATGAGGTTGATCATATCAGTGGCGATAAACTTGACAACTCACTTGCAAATCTACGTATTAACACGCAAAGTGAAAACTGTAAATTTGGGAAAATTGGCTGCGCAAGATATGTAGTAACAGCTGTTAGATCCGTAATTGCAGAGTCTGGAGAAGGAATTATGATCAAGTCTATTTATACCTCTAGTAAATACTTTAATATAGCATCTAACTCACTGAAATACGTGGCAGACGGGGTTACAAATTTTGCCTTTTCTTTCAAATTTGGACAGAATATTATCCAATAACTGAGGTCATATGATCAAGGAAGACAACCAGGCAAGAATAAAACTTCAGTATTGCAGTTATCCATACTAAGTTATTCATACTTATGTTACAAGCGCCTACATGATGTGTTTTAGCTTGTAATCTGCAAATCAGACAGAAAATAGTATAGATCTGTTTTATAATGATATTGCACTTCCGGACGCGGCAATATTAGCTAAGTAAATCCCATGTCAATTATACCTGAAAAATACTACCATGCTAAAGTTTCGAGCGTTAACATTTGGTGCAACGATCATTAATAACAATATCAGATTGACAAATTATCAATGCGCAAAGTGTACATTTTACGAAAAAACATATACGAAATCAAACTAATATGGAGAAAATGCAACCTTTTAATACCAAAATAACCTTTGATAAACTTGATAACACAATAACATTACCGGCGACTCATTCAATGATAATCGGCAACTTTCCCTATGTGGTAACCAATAAATTAAAACCTAACAAGATAATGATACTGTATTCTTTGTTTACATAAAATCCGCGTACAGTTTCCAGAGTGCATAACAGGCAATCAATATTCATTGAAGGTGACTGGATGCATAGATATAGGTCTGTTAGTGGTTATTTCATGGTAACGGCGAACAGAGAATTATGTTGCCTTTTATTCATTTTAAAGAAACGGTGGTCTCTTTAGAACTCGGGTATATATTGATTTTATTTTCTATAATAAATGCACGTAATGTGTGTGGATTATGTGCAAATTTATTATAATAAATAGTATCATTTCGCGCCACAGAAGAATTATCGTTTATTTTGTCATTCCTCTATTATCTGGGAAAGTGTTTATATAATATTGCCTCAATCTACGTGAAGTAATTTTAGGAAACTCCGCTATGACTAAGTCAATCGCTTTGGTAACGCCTAAAACGTATATACTCAGTATTATTCCTGTTATATAATTATATATTTGTATAATCTTTGTAAATTGGAAAATTAAAATACCAGAAACTGTGGTTTTTGTTAAGAATATTGAACACTAGTTTTTAGGACTTGTGTGCTTTTGGTAATCATAGGATACGTAGTATATCTTAGACACGTACATGAAAGCGTCCGAAGCTGACTGCTAGCGTGCAGAAACTCTAAAGACGTGGGTCGTGGATCGGTATTCGTGAAAGTCAAATTGTCTGCGAGAGCGAATTTAGGCCAAGATTCGTAATCTATTATGGATCCGCTCCCCGTCTTCATGTCAGTACACCAATCCACTACGTCAACAAGTGGTGGATTTGCTTTTGTGAATCACCCATTGGTTGATCATTTGGGGTTGGTGTGCTTACGTGAAGAAGGCATTTCATCATATAATATCATCATCATCATAACATTTATCATCATATCTCATCAAAAATATACAGCGGGATGATATGAGGTCGTGACCTTGTGATATCACTAAAGAAGTACCCCACACAAGGCCATTCCAAAAGAAACATCGAAAGAAATAAAAATATACCATTGCCAGGCTGCAAAGACCAACAAGCGTTTGAGTTTCTGGAGTTTTGGTTTCGAATATCTTGTAATTTTCGTAAGGCCACAAACAAAATCTGGTTTGGTCACTAAAATAAGATCTACACGTATAGACAGCCCTCTGGATTTCAGTTAAGGATATTTTGGAATTCATTAGGGGGTAAATATCTAAACAAAAGTTCGGAACCTCATTATGTTTATCTGATATAACTATGGAATGATATACCGAATGTAACCCCGCACTGTATATTTGTGTTATTTTTATATTATATTATATAATATAATATATATATATATATATATATATATATATTATATATATATATATATATATATATATATATATATATATATATATATATATATATATATATATATATATATATATATATATATATATATATATATATATATATATATATATATATATATATATATATCTACATTTATTATGTAATGAAATTTGAAAATATCAATGTAAATGTTTCTGAGATTAAAATATTAGAACATAATGGTATCAATGTATCTGAAAATCTTAATGCTGAGTACATTTTATGTGATTTTAATTAATTGCAACAATGAAAAACCGAGAATACGCTATCTGCAGATTACCAATTCATGAAAAATATCCAGCCGGGAATGTTAAAGTCGCTTTCAACAATCACGGTTGATAAGGTAAAGGTGTTTGTGCTTCTCTCAAACGCTATTGACAAAATCAAGTTAGAATTATCTCATGGATACGTACAGAAAAAGATTGAGCTTTCGTATATGACAGTTTAGAGAGCATTGTGAAAATATTCGTGAAAATGACAGCGTGTCGTGTAACTGCACTTATGTCGTGCTGGTGTATCGCCAAAATTAGGCATTAATGGGAATGATAATAATGAGATTTTGTATTAAAAGACGTTATGATATTTTGTTCTATTCGCTGTGGAAGTGTCCACATGTAAAAATATTTTTAACACAATATTGAACAGAAAGAAAAATATATATTGATATGGTTTATTATATATTTGCCTGCTTTAAAATGTATTACTAAGATAAGGAAGTGAAAGATTTTCTCATACTTTAATGCGGTCCACAAGAGATCCCCTCTATAGTCATCAAATAAAATATTTTGAGAAATGCCTTTCACATATCACCTGAATCAGAGTAGACGCATATGAACTAACGTGAGCATGGACCTTTGAATGGCAACGTAGATTAGAACGTTCCTGAATCTGGTTGATTATGTGAGTCAAAATAAGAATGCCTCCCTAAGATGAATATCACATTTATATAATGGTTTATATGTTGTGAGACCCTTTCCGAATTTTTTAGATTTTTATATTTGCTATAGTAAATAAATATGTTTTTTTACGCGCTGGTCACAATATAAGTTACTAGTATTAATTGCTAGCATTATTTCAAACTCTATGCTGCTATAAATTAAATAGCCGATATAAATATTATCAATAATGAGTATTGGTGAAAGACATTCAGAAAGAGTGGATGGAGAGCGAATAGAGGCAAATAAAATATTTAACTGTCCGTCATTCTGTTAGGCAACAACTACAATCGCATTAGGAATCTCAAGTAGAATTTGAAGAGAAAATTTCCCAACTATTTTAAGCTATCATTGTTAGAATAAAATACTACAGCAACTGGAGAAATAGAAAGAAAAACCAACAAAATAATAACGAATCTTAAACAACTTTCAAGCAAAAAGCTGCTGCTCAGCCAATACAAGTACGTGAAGGCGCTGATGCACTAAACCTGAACCAAAATCACTTGGTATTAAAGGTAGGGCTGAAAAGATAAATACATGTAATGAATATACTATTAAATAATTATGAAGGACATGAAATGACAAGAATTAGGTATGTTTGTTGTTGATGGTTTTAGTCCAAGATTTAAATTAATGAAATCAGGATAGGCTAAAGATATTAAAACCGGAGAAAAAATATGTTGCATATATATATATATATATATATATATATATATATATATATATATATATATATATATATATATATATATATATATATATATATATATATATATATATATATATATATATATATATAGTGAGAAAGCTTGCCAGTAGCTTCTCGTGGGTCGGTGGTTCTTTCCGGTGATTTCTCGGTTTCTTCCTCCACCATTATTACTGGCCGCCATGAATAGCCTATCAAGTGCTGAAAAATAGCTTTAAGCCCAACAGCAACAGCATATATATATATATATATATATATATATATATATATATATATATATATATATATATATATATATATATATATATATATATATATATATATATATATATATATATATATATATATATATATATATATATATATGCATGCTGAACAAGCGAAAGCTGATGATCCATTACATCAGAATTGTGTTGTGGAAATTGATAATTTAATCCAATCAGGGAAACAAGAAGAAAATAAACAAAAAGCACCAAAACCAATTGAGCAATCACTCTGTGATTATCCAGAATCTCCAAAATCACTAATACCAATTTTTTCTCTTAAAAAAGCACCACCGAAACCAAGTGAACTGGAGGAAGAAAAATTTCAGGACTCTCCAACTGAAGTGCTTTAGAGGGTTGCCTTATTACTTGTCCCAATAATGTCCTTGCTGATGTTGACTGACTAAAAAATTCTCATTATAGGAAAACGAGCTAGTAATAATTCATCAGAAATCATTAATGTCGCAGCAGATATTTGTAAACGATAATTTACATGCGGGATCATGGATACTATTTTAAATCGATCTCTTCTTAATAAAGTCGTTTATGACTACCATTGATTAGAAACAATTAGTGATAAATTCAGATAATAATATAACGATTCATACTCAACGTGGACCTACCATGGTCAGTGTAATAAACGTTCGATTAGCAGTCTGCAAAACGACCTACAGAGATGGATTAGGTGATGTTATTCAGGATCGTTTTAAGAGAATAGATCCAAAAGCAAAACTAATTCCAGAGCAACTGGTAATGAAATCTATTGATGTTGTTTTGAGAAAGTATAGGCACTGCAGGTGATGATGCTAACAAAGTATTTTCATCAATCAGAATGAACAAGCATGATTTATACGCAGACTGCATGCTGTCGGAATTAGGCCACTTATATAGAACAGTACTGGAGTGATGCCCGCAAATGTTAGTAAAATATTTATGCAAGCCGTTAATCTGAAAATGGCGGAGTTCGCTGTTGTACTGATGTCTAAAAAGGAAAGGTTATATGTAACCGTTAGTCTGATAGCAGGAAGTCTCTTCATGTTAGACGAAGACAATGCTAATAAAGATGTCCAAGCGTATATCTGATCCCGCGTTTGACATGGATGCACCAGTTTTCAAAGATGATTCGTTCTGAATTGTCAGCATTAGTCTTATGACGAACGAGATCCAAAACAGCGTGGTCATATCAAACTACAGGATCGAAGTAGATATTTCTTACCCACTGAAGCATTTATTGAAATCGAAGGCGAAACTTGAAAAACAGATAATTCTGAATATGTTTGACGATATTCGTGTTGTTGTGTTAATAACGGTATTATGGCGTTGTTTGATAGCTCCATGATTGAATGAAACACACATTGAATCAATAGAGAAGGACGTCGACATTGCCACGACAATACTTGATCCTGCAAGATACAACGACGATTATTCAATATCAGCTGGTCCATTAATGATGTTTACCAAGGACACTTCTGACTACGCTAAATACGAAAGGTTAATTTATAAAATGACCAAGAAACTTTGTCAATGCCGCTGACGCTGATGTGTAGCCTGTGGGTCATGGTGGTAATTCAAATTTCAATTTTTTGATTCACATCACGTCGAGCAATGTTGCAGGGTGGAAGGAGAGTGATTTTTATGTGCAATTCAACTGTCACATATCTTTTGATTTTGCAGAAATGTCAGAAACGTCATTTTTGGAGCCAAACATAGAATTGCACTAGTACAAAAAGCAACAGACAATGATACAATATGGCGACTCACTCGTGATGCTGGTAAAGTTATTCTTACAAAATATCCACAGTGGATGCAAACGATGGCTCCATCAATATCTGAAGAAGATTGGTTGCTATCATCATGGTTAACAATTACCATAGATTGTGTTCAAAGGAAAATTAACGGTTTATTCACATGACAAAAAGCAACAGACAATGATACAATACGGCGACTCGCTTGTCATGCTAGTAAAATAAGTCATGCTGGTAAAATCATGTAGCACGTGCTATCATCGTCTTATGTCGTTCATTGGATGTAATCAAAACATTGATACTTGTTTACAAATATCATTGGAAGATTTTACAACGCTGTATCCAATTTATTACTTTTCGCTATAATATTATATTTACTAGACAATATGTATATGTTGTTGATATACATTTTCGAGCTCGTGTGAGCAATCAACGTCATACTCATGAATAAATCAATGATACCCAAAGGTGCTGATGGACGAAAGATAGTCGTTGATTCTCCAGTAGAAAATATGTAAATATACATTAAATAGATCGCTCATAACATTATTATGTCATACCATCATGTTAGTACAAGTTTGACTACTTATCAGATTAAAAAGCTACCATTGTCACCAGAATATTTGAGCCGTAAAATATCATTTAAGCGAGAACAAAACTACAGGTGTTCCGAATAAGTTATCGTTATCAGAACGTCCGTATAATCATTCCAATGAATCCAAGCGATCAAAGACAGGTGTACGACTTATTCTGTCTACGGGCGCTATCAATGGCATCGCTAAGACAGGTGGTATATTTCTATTTCTCTCAGCCATACCAGCATTAATAGCCGCTACAGCCACAGCTGTTGCTAAAGCAGCGGAATTATTTGGTTTTGGAACCGCTTCTGGACTATCCTTAAAGAAAGCAACGGCTCAAGCAATAAAAACCTCCAAAACGGGGAAAGGTCTTAGACTTCCAGGAACCCCGAATTCCTGGCACGGAAGAAAAGGTCTAAGACTGGGACCATTTCTCTGATTATCCATGTCTAATTTTGATGTAGTTTTTCCGCTAAAATTTAAAAAAAAAATGCTTCAGAATAATTGTGTGCATGATCAATTACCAACAAAATCCAACAATATTGAAAGTGGCATTATTAATCATAATAAAAACTATGGAGAAGGCACGCACTGGGTCATATTTGAAATTAATCCACGTAGAATTGTTTGCTTCATTTCCTATGGATTTTCGCTGCCAAAGGAGTTTTTCAATAAAATAAACTTGTTCCAATCTCGCATTCAATGCTACCAACACATAAAATAACGAATCTCCCATTATGTGGTCCAGAAGCACTTAATTTACTTTATGCTGCATCAAAATTAACCGCGCCACCTCAAAAAGTCATAGTGTCTCATTTAACTGACATTAGCAAATTTAATGGTAAATATTTGTGTAAGATCTTCCCCAGGTAAAGCTCAGACAGTTGATTTACCTAAATTCTCATCTCTTGATCAGCTCAGAAATGAACTCGATGATTTATTATATATCACGAGTGTGGATCAAGATGAAGTCGTCGTTTTTCAGGAAAAATAAGGATGATAAAAACGACCAACATACTACTGCCGGATGATTCTTATACAAATTCCCACAGCGGTTGTTAATAATATCGTTACGTTTGCTGATTAAAGCAAATACAATATTCCGGTAAGTCAGTTAACGATTATACTAAAGGTATACCACAAAGGTACACAAGGGGCTCCGAGTGGCCGAGTGGTCTAAAGCGCTGTCCGTTACAATCACTGCTATCTCACCTCTGTCTGCGTGCGTGGGTTCGAGTATAGGATTCGGCGAATGTAGATATATGAGAAAGCTTGCCAGTAGCTTCTCATGGGTCGGTGTTTTTTTCCGTTGATTTCCCGGTTTCTTCCTCCACCATTAATACTGGCCTCCATGAATAGCCTATCGTGTGCTGAAAAATGGCGTTAAGCCCAACAACAACTACAACAACAACTAGAAAAGCCTGTGATGTATTTACTGGTGACATAATAATGTCAGGAAATAAAATTATATATCTTGAAAAACCAGGAACAAACGTTTGGGAATTTTCGTAGTAATATGAACAGAGCTATTAATGAATTTATGGGAACTACACAAGCTGTTGATATTAAACTCGTTGACATTAACACGAAACTCAACGGTATCATTAGCGGAATTCATAATATCATTGACAAAACGAATCTTATTAAATTCCTCACAAGCATCGGCATTGTCTACATCATATCATCAAAGTCAGAAATATGGACACAATGAAATAAAACCATCAAACATACAAACATGTGTAACTAAAGATACTCAATTAATTATCTAGATGATAGTATAATAAATCAAATGACTCCGTCGTTTATAGATGTTCAACGTCACAGATACAATCAGTCTTGTAAGTGTCAGAATGATCTACCCAATATAACTTACGATCACATAGAGAAAGTATTAAAAAATATCGCAGACGTCTGCTTGTTATTGATATAATCGTTTACCCTGTCTATGCTGTTATTGCTGGAACCGGATAATTATCAACAATAACGATGACGGCGCCTGCAGTTGTAACAGTTGCCGTATCTACGGCAACAACATGCTCAGGCATTTTCTGTATTATCGCTAAGAAAATATCGACATGTACGAGTGATAAAGTACTAAAATACAATGATGAAATTACGCACAACAGCAGTCGCTTACTCTAAATTAGCTTCTTATATTTCAGCTTATTTGAAAGTTGGTAAAATATATGATGAGGAGTTCGAAAAGATAATAGAAACTTATAATGAAGCATGTAGTGATAAAACCACTTTATCACAGGTGGACGGGTGAGTTTTCCATTCTTTTAAAACAACAGAGCATAATTATTAATGTCAGAATCGCCTGAACTATTGCACTAGATTGTCATTACTACGGCGCCGTCAAAAACTACTATATCAGTAAGTTCGACTAATCCTGAATTTAGCGTTAACATTCCAATTGCAATTTCAGCAAGTGAAATAGCATTAGCATAGTTATGGTTGTATCAAAGCTGGCCAAAAATCAGGTCGAAACCATTCGGTGGATTACCATCAAATAACTCACTCGTATTTGCGAATAAGAACAAACCTGATGGAACTCTTGATTGTCAAGTTATTGGAATTTCAAGAGTCATATATCAAATATAGCATATTAATGATGAGTTCAAACGCAGAATTAAATCTACTACATGACAAGAATCCAAAATAGCGATCACTGTTTACGAGCCAACAATATCAGCTGCGATGGAAATATATTCTCCTGATTATATTGCAGAAATCAATTAAGTTCGATCAGATCCGTGTTAGGATGGCCTGATGTTCCCTCTATTTATAATGGAATTAAACAACCAACTAAAATGAGTTTTAAACAAGTGAAGAAAATATTCATTGAACATCCCGAATATCAAGATAAACATCCATTGAGTTATATTTGACTTTAATTTGATCAAAGTGATGATAGATATTAACTTTCCTATTTGGACGGTGAAGAGATCGCCAAGATAAAAGGATCATAATTTTATGTCATGGAGGATACAAGTACATATATTACTGGATATATTGTTGATGAATTTTTTTTAAAAAATGATTTGTAAATGCTCTCAAACCTGAACATTATAAAACGTTTAACGATTTAAGACGTTTTCTTATTACATTATCACAATACTATAATGATAGTGTAAACACATTGTAATCGAAACAATAAAACATTTAAATGGGATCATATTTTATATATATATATATATATATATATATATATATATATATATATATATATATATATATATATATATATATATATATATATATATATATATATATATATATCTCCAGTCGAAGACCTAGAAACGTTACAACAAATCTGAATACAAATCTTGACACGAATCAAGAATCTAAGCAATTAGTTCTTTATCATTACAAAATAACAGAAAATTCTTACAAACATGTATTATACCAGTCTTAAATAACGCTGAAATGAAAACATCATTAACTGATCTAATTGAAGGATATTATCCACGAGTAATTGAATGATGGTGGTAAATAGCCACACCACCGGCTTTACTTAAACATGATAACGGCTCATTTTGTAGCAGACGTCAGATATTTCAGGGTATTGTAAATATAACATTAACAAATGAAGTCAATCTAGTATGCATGTTATATATGGTAAGTGTCGAGTAGATCGTTCAAAGCCTAGGCAGGTCACGCAAGGTTACATATTACATGTATTTTCCCGGCAAGATTTTCCCGAGTGGTTGATTGTATCAGAGCCCATAAATCCATGTACTTGCGTGTATATCATCAGTTGCCAGCTACTTTAACATTGCCTGCTCGATAAATTTCATGAGTTTATAATCAGATGGGAGCGTGTACCTCTTCTCATTCATGCGTTGTTGTAATGATTAAAAATCACATAGAACTTTTTCAGGATTAAGATTATCAAATACACTTATACCTTTATGTTGTAATTTTGTTTTCTCAGAAATGATAACATTGATATTTTCAAACATCATTATAGAATACATATTTTGTTTAATATAAAAAGAAAACAAAATAATCAGGGGATCACATTCAATCTACCATTCCACGAGTTATATATGGAAAACCTATTCAGGTTCTAAGAGTCTCCTTTTAGACTTTACACCAGGATAATTCCTAATTATCCGTAATCGAAACATTAGAAACATTAGAAACTCAGAGGATATACTAACCATTTATATTAAAAAACAAAACAAAACAAAAGGAGATAAATTAAAATATACAATGAATTTGAAAGTATTCGGATATCAACATATCAACATCGTCTACTTATGCAACTTTGGTTGATCGTTGTCGCAAATTCAAACCATTATGGTACATCTTTTCTTCTTTTTAAACCGAAAGTGGAGAAAGTATCATTCGTACATAACAACATAGAGACTAAGAGCAATATTGTACAATTAAATTAAATGTTTGATCTTGTTTTCCATATCTCCTGCTTCGAATTCAAAAAGTAATTTTAAATATTTTATATAGCAAAGTTTGGCAAACACCCCACTTCATATCCAATATTGATGCATTTTATATGCGTGAATATGTTCAACACTTTTAAAAAGTGACCTAGACAGAACCAGTAGCTATCTATAGCTTAATATTTTAAACCTCATCATCGCCATAACGATAGTAAAGGCTTCATCAATCTATATCATGTACTATTTAAAATAAGACTGTATATCACGATTTTCTCCTTCAAGACATCAAACTGAATGCATGTTGATTTATATTTACTTTTGGTGGGAGTGAATTACTGTGAGTGTGTGTGTGTGATTTTAAACAAGCCGCATACATTTTAATATATAGGCATCATTACTAATAACAAATATGTTTCATATCTATTATCGAGCTGGTCATTAGTTTCATTGGCTTGTTACAGTACTTAAATCACTAAACCTGCAATCCCTAATATCAGAAGCTATGACACAGAATTTCATGGTCAAATTTATTTTGTCTCTCTAAACTGTCATCTGACAAATTAATCTCGATTTTGTTGGCTCGATCTTAATATTTAAGTGGAACATTCTTAAATTAATCTGAACCCAAATAAGAAAACTAACATCCGGAAGATAAATGCCGCAATATGGGTAAGATTCGTTTTGCAACTAAAGTGGTTCTCGTGTACTGGATTACCTTGAGGGGATGGGTTTTATTACTGTCACAAATAGACTATTTCACATTTGACAAACATTGTATTTAATAGTTTGTCAATAATAACTTCACTATCCAACTGTATGTATGTATGTATGTATGTATGTATGTATGTATGTATGTATGTATGTATGTATGTATGTATGTATGTATGTATGTATGTATGTATGTATGTATGTATGTATGTATGTATGTATGTATGTATGTATGTATGTATGTATGTATGTATGTATGTCTATAACAAGCAATTCTAAAACTATAATAACATGATAGATCTAATACCTTATATATTCTTCTTCAGGTCAGATGTGCTAATGCTTTATGAATTCATCTTCTTAAACTCGTATTCATATTACTTTAAACTCGTTTGTTGATATGACGGGGAATAAGACGCATTGCGTCATTTATGGGTGCATATTATGAAATCATTGTTAAGTGCAAATTAATTTATAATTTTCTGATGTGAAAGTTCGTACATGTTGAAATTAGATTAACTTAAGATTGACAAAAAAAACCAAACCAGATAACCAGCAGAATCGTATACTATAAATATTTACCAAAGAAAGTGTATATCATAAAACAAATGCCAGATCTTCAAACATCTGTTGCAACATGTGACGCTGTATTTTCTGCCGCATTGCATTTGTATGCTAAGGACTTGTCCGCTTGCTCTAATTTACACACGGTGATTCATTTTCCATCCGAAATAGTAAGTGAGCAACTCAACAGGGGGAAAGCTATTCATTAATGGTATAGTCGTTATTAGGCAATGCATGTTAGATCGTACAAATTCATTTCCATGTTGTCTACTAATTAGCAATTACTTAAATGTGCTAGAAGATATCCATCTTGATACTTTAAAATTCAAAGCGTAGATATTGAATGCATTTCATTTTCCATAACATTTCAGATGAATTAAATTATTACTGGCCTAGTTATCACCTATAAAAATAATATTAAAATATGGGTATGTTTTATGAATTGATATATTTGCACAATGAAAGCTTGTAATAAATAACCATGACATCCATGGATTGACAACATCTACCAAATGCAACTTGTATTTGTAGAACCTTATTGCACAAGTTTAGTTCCAAATAACCTTAAAAAGATCTAGACTCATCGCTTGGACATGTAAAACGAAACTTTTATAACAATAGCCATTTTTTATGAATCAGTGAAATTTACAACTTAGAACCCTTTTTATGATGTATTATTGGTCATTGTCAACCTAAAATAAAATGACAAGATCTGAAATTACTCCCTTCAACCCTTCATACAAATATTGAGAATATGGGGACGTCGAACTTGAAAATATTGTCATGAGGCTTATGCGCGCATATGAACATACACAGACAATTAAATGCGTTTTAAACATTACAATCAGCCTAAGAATGAATATATACGGAAACCAGCTTTAACATCTCAATGTAATAACACTCATATGGGTTCTATATCCAAGTATTAGAAGCGACGATTGGAGGTAAAAACATTTACCAATTCCTCTTAGTTCAAATTTAAATTTTTTTTCAAAGATATTTAATCTAAGCTTTACCCATCAGTATTGCAGATAATGTGGTCTTCACCAGAGCGATTGATCAAAATCAAATCGATTTTCCGTATGTCAAGGTAATGTTAATGTCTTTCGAGATTTTTAAACAATAATATTAATCTTCGAACCTAACTTTACCCAAACAAATTGAAGCGATTTAGGTAAGAATACCAATTGCGGCATTTCGTGCGAATATTATTCAGGAAGCTATAAGTTATGCTATTGCACTACAACCAAAAGCACGGTCACGATACGGAGCATTTCCACTACCTTATAATATCGTGTGGAACTTCAGTTTGTCAGAGCTATGTACAACACGATGCATGTCATCTAGCATTCAGATTTCGGCAGTACTCTGGAAATCAATTATTATAGAGAAATGATTATAGACTACTATTAACTATGGAAAACGGACCATAACTGGAGATGTGTTTGATACAGAACTTGCAAATGGAAATATACTAAATAAGAAAAAGATAAACAGACAGGCAAGGAAAAGTTTTAGTCTTATGTTCTGCTACAGACATGACATAAATAAAAGACGAATACCTATTTGCATTGATTGAATTCCTAAAAAGTTAGTTGGTATGCATCTTTATACAGTTTTATGTCTCCTCCGGGATATGAACGTTGATATCACAAATTGTTTGACAACTCAATCCATCCACTGAGTTTTCTGGAGATCAATGCACTCTTGAAACAGCAAGGAGACGCAGTCTGATGAATCAGCTTTCTGGACAGATATTTTGAAGGAAAACATCAGGTTAAATTGATACTTCTTTATTACCTTGCATTATCCATTATCATTTAACTCATTATTACCAGAGAACTCCCTTTACTACTGTTCATAGTTCGCACATTGTTCCATGGGATGCCCTGGTGTGAGACAAACAAACGAACTGTCTCATCGAAGTCTAAATGTATTCAAAACTATTTCACCATCTTAGACGATAGTGATAGACAAAGAATTCATTTGGTAGCCTTCTACTTTCCAAAGATCACATGGTTTAATATATTGCCGCTTTTTTAACACAACCTTTGGAAGAAGACGCTGTGATTTTACGAGAAGAAATGACATATTTACTCAATTCAGTAACGTAATATTACAAGTTGCCTAGACAAAAGTGTGTGCAATTTCCTCTAATATCACTTAGAATGTTTAATGCCTTTTCCTGATAGTGAGAATGCTAGAATGTATAATAAAGTAAAGTGATGCTTTTGTGAATATTATCGTTCTCTTTTATGAATAGCTACAAATTGCAGTATATATAATTTGTAAAATAACATATAGATGTGGAAATCATATTTGTCCCACAAACGTTGTAAACATTGTAATATCTTTCCGTTTTAAAATTGTTATATTTTTACATTGTATTTTGCTTTTGAGACTGTATCGGATGATGAATGATATCGCAGTTGGACTTTATGGTGAGTTGTGATTTTAACGAAAACTACTAATATATGATCTTTTTATCTTTCTATCAATATGAATGATGTTTTCCATCAGCATAGTTTACCACATAAATTGGATGTTGTCATCAACTAAATTAGCCCACAAACTAAGTATTTTACAGTCCGAATTGCTTCCATCTTTGTCTGTTAACATGTGAATGGAGACTACACAGTTGTTATTAAATTGTTTGTGCATATTGGGTGATGATGGCGTGATGAATAGATTTGCCACTGTTATTTCAATCTATTTTGCAAAGGTTTTCCTGTTCATATTAGAAATCGTATATAAAGCAAAGACACATGATGCACTAATGATTACATGGTCTATATTAATGTGATGGATAGTGTTACATGCATTTTAGTTTAATCATTCGTTTGATATTTTGTTGAGATTCCACAACAAAAAAGTTTTCGGGTGTGTATATGGGATGCAGGAAGATCTAGAGATCTCCTTGGTTCAAATTAGGTACGCTCTATTGAGTCTTTGGATAGCCATTAAAAATTATATGTGTCGAGAATGTTGTATTTACAATATTTATCATCATAGGTTCTGATGCTGCTATAGAACCCATTCGAGCTTAAAATAATTATATTGTTAATATTTTACATTGCTTTTATCAATAACTTTGTTCAAAATAAAAAAGAAATGAACAAAAACAAAAACCTTTGTCCTCATAAACACATTTGTAAGTATAAGCTCATTTTCATATTATCCTCATTTAAATATTTCACATAGGATATATCGTTTCTCCCCAAGTATTTAATTCTGTCCAAAATTCATTCTAAGAGGTATACGCATAACGAACATAAAAATAAATGGATGGGATTATGAATGGATAGTATATACCTAATGTATACACATAGATGTTTTTTTTGTTACATGTAAGTAACGATTTAATGATAAAGCAAACAATGATTCATTCATATTTGCCGCTGTTATTTCAATCTATTTTGCATGGTTTTTCCTAATTCTTTTAGAAATCGTATATAAAGCAAAGACACATGATGCACTACTGATTACAGTGTTAATATTAAACGTTGGATATGCCCTATCTATCATGTCAGGTGTGATTGCAATAGACTCAGGTGACATTTTCTTTGCTAGAAATTCTAATCAATCATGAAGCAGGAGAGACGTTGTGAAAGTTCATCCTTGCGTCGTATGATCATGTGTTTGTACATCTTTAACACTCGTTACCTCCATGATCTTTATGATAAAGCATACCATCTTTTAGCTATCAATATATATATCATCTTAGAGGAAAATAAATCACACGATCGCAGTAATTCCATTCCTTGGTACTTCGATACCTGCGTATATTTGGTTATGATAATGCTGAAACCTTTGCGTGTAATTTGCACCATTAAGACAGCCGTGTGAAAGAATGTTTCTCTTACTGCACAGATGAGGCCTTAAAGGTAAATAAGGTCATGGAATTACACTAAGTTAATATTATATTTTAGCTTAATTCCTTTTGGACACAACAGCGGTGATCGAATCACTCACCAATCTCTATAGGAAATCATTCATAAATAAACATTTGACATAATGCATGCAAAGTACAAGACAAGTGAACCATCTGAGTATGCGTTTTTTGATAAGGAGTACATCAAGTAGACTCTTTGAGGTTTTATGTAGAATTTATACGCATTGTTACAAATACATAACAAATACGTCATTATTTCATTTTCTATTTCATATTTTAGATAATAATATGTTCACCTTCGTTTATTTCTGTATGTCCAATATCTCATAAGATTCTTTATGTAAACTCTATGCAATGCTTTATACACCTCATTTGTAAACTTTTCAGAATTATTAGGCACTCAATGGATCAGTAGCAAAGCTTCAAAGTATTTTAACCAATTATATAATCAGTGCATTATTGCAGATTTTTATATGTTGAGATTTTATTGACAATATCTTATATAAAATGTAACGTGGTTAGGATGGTATATTTCAATCCCACCTAATTCATGGATAGAGACCTTAATGATTTTGAATCTGAGTTGAATCCGGTGATGAAAGATTTAATGCAATAACAATTAAAGAGACTTGCAACCACTATACCGTTGATTTGGGTTAATTTGAATAGTAAATATTGTATTACATCTTTTGCCATTTAAATAATAAAGCAAACCAAACGTGATGTAGTTTGATGAGCTACAAACTAAATTATATGATGCAAATATTTTCATGTAATATGAAATATCAGTATATACTTCTTCGGTGAATATCCTGCATTTATTTTTTTCAAAAGGTGTTTTGTTCTACATTCATGTTTTTGTTATTGCAGCCTAAAACGTTTATACGCATAATCGCCTTATATTTGTTCTCTATGCAGTAATATTAACCAGCTGAAATACTCTTTATGATTCTCTATATAATTCAATGCATTCTCAGTGTCACGAGATATCAACTGATACATAACAACTGTGGAGTTTCTTGCAGTTATTAATGCAAGCAGCTGTAACGTTGTATAAATTATATGCATAGGCTGATGTGAAAAAATTATGATGGACTCTGTCTCTTTTTTTCAAACATTTCTATGGTAGATGTTTTGTGTTTGTGCATGCAGTCCTCTCGCTGTATGATATTGGCAATGTCTACCATACGTATGCATACCTGCCTTTTAATTTTAGTGCCTACATCATTTTTCCTTGCTATATTATCTTACGATACCACTTATATGTGCTTAACTTTAGTAAAGTCAGTCTTTTAAAACTTCATTTCTTGTTTGCTCCAGCTGTACACTAAAACCTTTTAATATTCACATTAGTTTTGTGTCATCATTTGGGCAGTTATAACTTTGTTGCCCATCGTCAGGTGTACCACATAATCGGTCACAATCACATATTAGTTTGAAATAAATGTCCGGCTTAGGTCGAAAGGCATGTTGAGCATGATTTCTGTCTCGCATATTTTCATACTTGTATATGATACTGATAATATCTCATATAAAATACGACTTTTTGGGGCTAGTAACTTTCAATCTGATTTGAAACATGAGTTGCGTCATGTGGTGCATGAATTAATGCAATTCCAATAAAAGCAACACGCAAACATTAATACTCTTGACTCTGTTAATCCAAAAAATATATATATTATCAGGATACTAAAATGTGGAGGTGTTTTTGAATGGCATTATATCATATATAAGAGAAACAGTACTTTAGCTTCCGAGAGGACATTATGCACACAAACAAAATCACGGATCTGTTGAGAATGTGTGTTCAAATATCAGGGAAATGTTGCGCATTGGGTCTTCAAAAAATCTGAGAACTGCTGAGAATTTGCGCTCAAATGCAATAGTATACAAATAAATGACATTATAGTGTCAAAGATCCTGTAGTTTGAAATCTCATGAAAATAATGATTACAATATGTGTTGAAATCTCATCTTTTTGCACCTTAGAGACTCACTGTGTAAAGAAGCAGTAATTAACTGATTTCTAAAACCTATGTTGATTGTGTTAATGCAACAAGTTGATTGTGTTAATGCAACAAAATATCCGCTGTAAACAGAGACTTCTCAGCCTAATGTCATGCATAATTCTTTAATTATAGGTGTCTGTGTGGTTGTAATCCCAATAGGGAGCCGTTGATTAATGATATATTTGTTTCATTTATTGTCTGCGGGGATATCAAACAAAGATACAGGTAAAATAATATATATATATATATATATATATATATATATATATATATATATATATATATATATATATATATATATATATATATATATATATATATATCTGTATTATTTTAGTTCCAAGCATCTAGTTATATTTATCAAGACATTTTCTTGCACCTGAATATTCTCTGCTGCAGGACTGTGACTAGAACTCTTTATGTGTCAGCACAAAAATCCACTACTATGTGTTTTGACCACCCAACTGATAGGATGATCAAGGCTTCATAGATGTGAGTGTTAATGCTCATTGTCATAAATTAATTTATATTTTAAAAGATAAATTATGAACAATCTGTATGTAAAAGTAAGGTTAACAAGTTCACCTCGCTGTCGGTATTATAAATAATAAGGATTTCATTTACATGTACAAAGTCTAATACGTGAAAACATCCCATTAACACCATATTAAAATTCTACCTGATTTCAATTCCGGCTTTGTACTTTTCAAAATTATAAAATCATACTGAGCGGAATGTCTTCAAATTGGTGACTACACTAATGAAGAAGTATTTGAATAACCCGTTACATACCCATCTCTCTCCAAAATGAGGTGATGTCGTTCTCATTAATGGTGAATTGACAAACTCAGATTTGGGTTAGTCTGGGTCTTTGTATGAATAATATACAGGTGAATTAAAGAACACATTTTAAGACCTGCACGTTGTTCTGCATTTCTTATAGACTGTGAAGAACAGTTAGGAAGATTCAGTTAATATTAAACTCAAATTATTAATGTTATTCTTAGGTTAAAATTCCCACACAATGCAATAATAATAGTTTAAACAAATAGAAAAACGTACAAAATACTCCTTTTTGTGATATGATGTAAATATTCAAAAGACGGGAAATACATAGACTGATCCGTTCTAAACAGTTTTAATCTTATGCATATTCCTGGTTAATTTTCATTCTATAATTTATCAACAATTGTTAATGTTGGATCGAAATAGTACGTAACTCTCTAACTCCACATGTGGCAATCTGCTTGGCAATTGTACTGTCTTTAAAAGTAACACTCTTTACGTCCTAAAGGTGCAATGTGTCTCTATATAGGAACTATTGAGACATGTTTATACATGTTTCGCCCAATCCTAAAAGAAAATTATAATTGTAAGCACAACATTGTGTACAGTTGAATTTATTTATATACAGGGTGCCCTGTCTAAAAAAGAAATATCTAAAACGATCATATTCCATCAACTATATTTGTACATATATGAACTCCAAGAAAAACAAAATCTTAGCAACCTTGAACTTCCAAATCTTAGGTAAATTGTGTTTGTTTATTGACCTCTTAATTTTAGTCTCCAGAAGGTATGATCTCTTTAGTTTACAATCCTTTGCCCATATGAATATACACTTTCTTCATAGAATACACTTTGATCATGTAAAAATATTTTATGACCTATATTAGACGAATTTGATTGGATGTAGTCACATGCTTATATTTCCTATTACCTACATCACGTTATTTACTAATAATTCCTTATTTAATAACAATATTAATTATTATTCATCTGAACACCATTTGACAAGGCAGCCGACTATATACCGTATTGGTATGATTTTATTCACTTTTTAGACAATCAATACAAGATAACATTACAAGGTTTAAAGCCAATGGTATGTGTGGTAACTTGGATAATAGTGTTCCATATAAGTAATGATTCTCATATAGTCAATGTTGGAGTGATCTAACATTGAGTTACTTACCAGGCTAGAAAGTATTCTGATGTTCAGTTCGATTACACATTCATCTGTTCAATAGATGAAATAAATGTTTCTTAACACTTCTTTCAAGTCAATTGGGCATTTCCTTTAATGACTCACATAAACATTTCATTTATTTCGTTGTAAAATAGGGGCAATAGAGATGATTCACTAATCCAGTAACTGTGGTATTCAAATGGAAGCTTTAATCATATTCATATAGGAACGTCCTTAGTATGATATTTGGATCGTAGGGTCATACTATGTTGTTCGTCGTAGATGGAAGCGAGTTGCATACGAAAACACATGTTAATCATAACATCCATTTCTGTTACAAGTAGTAAAGTGATATGAGGGTTTTGGCCCACCCCACCTCCCACACCTCCTCCCCCACCCCGGCCAAACCCCTCTTTTCCCTATACTACTACTATGTAGACAGATATTTTGTAACCAGACAAAACAACAGGTGTTGGAATGCCATAAGCTCTGTCAACAGAAGTGACGAATTTGTTAGAACAGCGTATGTGTGGAATATGATTATTCTAAAGACGGCAAATAGATTTTACCACAAATTTTTTATCAGATAACAGGATGAAAATTAAACTGTGCATTAGAACGTTTCAGTTAACAAGGCGGAAATTAAACTAGCATTAGAATGAAAATGATATTATTTTATATCTCATTACCAATGATTAATGTTTAAACTGTTGATATTAAAAATACTTCACTATCATGACTATAGATACTAAATTTTACTTTACCGCTCACACAGCGATAGGACTCAAACAAATCTTTCATTTCTGGTTTGTTCAGAGGATATTTTTTGTTGATAAAATATACCCTTGACCGATCGAGATCAATTGTGAGTTTAGTATAGTTTTGTTGGCTAATGGGGCTGTGAAAGTTTTTAAATTCCGCTAGCAACTTTTGATACAATTGTTCGAAATAATTGAAATACTCGCTGTTATCAGATCTGATGAGCGAAAGTTTTAACTTGTCACGTGTTCCATTAAAACATATACCTGATGTTTCATTATTAAATTCAACTGTCAATTGTTTACCGTCCATCATTAGATATTTGATGTTACTATTGTAGCTATTTGTCATTGTCAAATTTTCAAACATTATTTTATAAGTTTAGATAAAATTTTAGTCACAATGAAAATACCCAAAGGCAAATGTATCTACCTCATTTTTACAATAGCGTTTGTCATCAAAATTGTACAATCCACGTTTGATAATGACATCTGTTTCGAGTTTATGATGATTAGTTCGAATTGCCATAGCTCTCATAAAACTAACACCGCCATCAAGCGCGTACTTGTAGTCATCAAATTTCATAAACTTTTTAACAAAATTACGAGGCAGACCTTTGGCTTTTTTCGTTATTTTATTATTATCTAGCAATACGGCATACATTTTGCTGCGTAATCCGATAAAATATTTGATAGCGCTTGAGTTCATTTCATCTTTAAACTTACCAATAACCTTTTTATTTGTGTCGTCATGAAATTTACTGTCAGGTGGATAATTAGAAAGATCAAACAGATGTCGATTATTGTACATGTCCTGATAGATGTTCTCGCATTCGATTTCATATACGAGCGAATCAGTATCAGTAAACAATAATCTACTAGCCGACCACTGATTTTTAACAAAAGTGTAATGAAAATCGTACATCAGCCACATTGATAAATCTAACACAGCAGCTCCAACATAGATCGGCTTGTTTAGTTTTAGATTTGTTTTCCTTCTTTGTATCACAACAAGATTTTCATTAAATATTTTCATGCTCACAAAATCATCGTCTGACACAAGTTTGTTCCCGCGATTGACATCATTAACTATTTCAATATTTACACGTTTCCTAATATTCTCCATCGTCTTACCAAAAACGGAATTGTTCATCAGTTTAAAAAAGTTTTTCTCAAACTCTGTTTTCGCTGCAGCTCTTCTTGAAGTGTTTGAGTTAATATAACCTCTCATCCATGGCGACTGATTAAATTTTAGTACACGATGAACTTTTCTCAACACAAGACCAGCATCGACTGCTTGTTTTAAAACTTTGTAATGCAAAACGTAATTTTTCTTATCAAGTAAATTTGGTACTAGTTTCTTGACCATGGAATGTTGCCTTGGTGATGCTAACGCTTGTTGTTCTCTTGATAACAAACTATAATATATGACCATCGATTCCGCACAGAAAGGGTAATCGTTATGTAATTTGTGTAGCGAATTTGGATAATCAAGATCAACTCCAACGAAATAGGAAACATCGTCGGGTATCTTTTTTTCTGTCTCTGATAGAAATCGATCAACCGTGATCCAATGAAATCCGCTAAAAGGCATTGGTTCTGCCATCGAACCACCGTAAAGATTATTACAATCTAGATAAATTATATACTTCGAAGGAAGGTCAGGGTTATACTGTTTCAGGTATTTGTTGTTTCCTTCAGCATATTTTTTGTTATCACGCTAATACCACTTCGGATACCTTTTTGATAAAATTGAACATATCAACATCAGTCAGTAATTCTAACCTTACCTTACTAAACTTTAGCAAAGCATCCCATGACAACCCAGGGGCAGAATAATACCAGCAAGGATCTAGTCCATAATTATTATAACTCACTTCACGAAAACTTTCAAAAACATCTGCTAATAATAACACGTCAGTTTTCAGGTATAAATCATGATAATCACCAAAAGTCTCACAATCAAACTCTTTCCAGATATCTTGTGCATACCTGTACTCATCATCAGTTATATTTTCATTTTTAAGTTGCGAGTAAAATTTGTCTTTGTCAGGTAAAGATTTTTCATCAAATTTACTCCAGTCGTCGAGGTATTCGTATGGAAAAACTCCTTTTTTAGCTAGTAGATTAAATTTATCTCCAAAACAGTCTCTTAGGTTATCAAATTTACTACAACCTTTTACTAGCTCATCTAACGAGGCTGCCATAAACTGCAGACTGTCAATAAAACGCAATTTACCTAGCGTAACTGACATGTACTTTTCAAAATTATTTGGGATGCATTTGATGATGTTATCGAGTTTTAGACGAGATTTTATATCAGGATCACCAAAAGCTTCTACTATAATATGGCTATCATATCCTCGAAAATTGTGAAGAATAACTGGAATAAAATCTGGAGCATGAAATTTTAAATTACACTGATTATGAGCCGCTCCACGGTACTGTCCAGTCAAATGACAATGGTCATGTACTTTTTTGTCATCGTCAAAAGCTTTTTCACAAATATGACAAATTTCTGCTTGCTCGTGAGCGGATTCTTGTTGAGGTGTTAATTTTAACATTGGCGTTACTTTTTTCAAACGATAAGTAATATTATCAACTTCGTTAATCAACTGCTTGAGAAGCCAAACAGCTGAATTTTTACCTCGATATAATTTGATCGGTTTAGATAATCTAGAATCAGTACAACAAACTACCTTGTACGCTACTCCACACGGAACATGATTTTGAACTTTTCTTGTACTCGATTGATTAGGATTATTTTCTACACCAAGTACAGGTTGAAGTAAACACTCAAAATCAGCGTATATAACGAAAGGAATTTTTAGTTTGTGATTATGATGGACAAACTGTAACACACTATCTCCCTTAGATGGCATTGTTATTCTTTGCACATCACTACAGTACTGCAAATGCTTTTGTAATGTTTCATTGTTAGTACAACCATGCAAGCAGCGGTAACAAAAGAACTTTTTGTTCCTATTTTTATTGTACTGTTTACCAACTAGTCCGTTAAAGTTTTTAATCCAAACGTAATGATTTTTGTAGTACAGTAAATTTATAGTCGATTGTGAAGCTTTTTCTGAAATATATCTCGGGTATACATCCTCTTTTTCATCTAGTCCGAAAACGTTAATTGAAACATTATTTTGCTTTTCAAATTTTGGTATTTGATTTTCTGCCACAGGAAAGGTAATATCTTTAAAATGTAATCTAGACACGTGACTGATATATTTTTCAACGCGATCAGCGTGTTTTTCTGCTGGAAATAGTGCGGAAAGAACAGCCCATTGGAAACATTTGTTATCTACGTTTTTGATGTTTATACAACATCTTTTACTTTTTATTTTTGGTGGCAGGTCGATGTATGAACTACCTCGTAATGCGTTATATTTCATCGTGTGAAACAATATTTCTTTGATCATTTCAAACTTCCAACCCGAACCTAATTGAGTGAATTCCTCTATTTTTTTTCCAGATTTCTTGGTGTATTTCATCAGATAGTGATAACAGATCAGTCCCAAGCAAAACACGTCTTGATTTTGCGTTCATATAAGGTTCTGCAATTTCCTTGTTAGTTGATTCTTCCGTTATAACTAACTTTGAAAATATAACATGATATTGCACAAATAATCTAATACTTTTGTGTTTTTCAAGCTCACGTTTTACAGTTGTCTGTAGTAGGTGGTAAAGATTTGTTGCAGTAAAATTTACTAAAACAATTTGATTATCAAACTGATAACTATTATCAAAACCTGCAAAAGCAGTCGCTATTTTATTAGGTTCTCCCTTAAGGCTTTTCTTAGCTATATCACGTAATTTTAACATTATTATACTATAATGTATTATCTAATTAATAATGTTTTCACACTACGCATGCGCTAAAAATCAATTGAAGATAAAAAATCTCCTATAATATAATGACAGCAAATCTAACAAACACATGTGAGCAAGAAACATATCAAGTTCACCCAAAGTATAACTTTATCTCACACTGCGCATGCGCTAAAAATCAATTGAAGATAAAAAAAATCGCCTATAATATAATGACAGTAAATCTGACAAACGCACGTGAGGAAGAGATTTATCAAACTCACCCAAAGTATAACTTTATCTCACACTGCGCATGCGCTAAAAATCAATTGAAGATAAAAAATATTACCTAAATATAATGACAGTACATCTGACAAGTGCACGTGAGCAAGAAGCATATCAAATTCACCCAAAGTATAACTTATACGCTGGATATGTATTAGGTTCGGTTATTAACATCAAAACTAGAATATCTGTTGGCAAATTAACGTCAGCGGGTTTTACGATTAGTGTAAAGGGAGATAATGCTGAGAGGATTGTAATGTTTAGAAAAGATTTTATTTACACTTTGTTTTGCGATGATATTCCAGAGGGACAGCGTGTATATCATTATAACGGTAAAGTCACTGATGACAACATTGAAACTTATCCTTAGAAGATGAGTTTCAGCCGCATCCAGTCTTTGATTTATACGAGGCTAACGATCGCGGTATTATTAGAAACAGAAAAACTAAAAAAGTTCTTGGTACTATGAACAATACGGGATATATCAAAGTAACTGTTAGAGGAACATCGCCGAATCAAGTTAATTATTATGGTCATAGGTTTGTTTACGAGCTGTTCAACGGATCTATACCCAATGGTCTTGTTATTAATCACATCAATAACGTAAAGACTGACAATCGATTGGAAAATCTAGAACTAGTTACCCAACAGGAAAATGTAAGAAAAGGACGAGGTGGTGGTATTAATTTTAGATGTCCAGCAAAACCTGTTATTTCAAAAAACCTCGAAATGGATGAGGAGATTAAATTCAAATCGATTTCAGCTTCGGCGAAATATTATAAGATAAATTCCAGAACAATAAAATTTGTAGCTGATGGAGTATTGAAATCAACTTTTTCAAGCGAATACAATGCTAGGATTCGTTTTAGATATGATGATCAATAATATTTTGTAATTCGGTTTTAGTCAAGCAATGATGAGCAAATGCTATGATATCATCGTGATTAAATTTTAGCGTCGTTCCTGCACTTTCATTAATTTTATTTTTTTCTGCTTCTGTTAGTAATATTTTATGAGAATCACCTTGCATTACAATAACATCAACACTATAACCCAACAAACATTTTCTTACCGCTTCGGCTAGTTCGTTGTAATTTACTATATTAACTTTTTGGTGATATTTTATCTCATCAGTCATCTTATAATAATAAATTAGATAAAAATATATTATTATAATGGACTTGATGAAACGACTTGCTGAACTCTACGAAGAAGATACTAGCGACAAAGTCACCAGCGACAAAGTCACCAGCGATAAGGTCACATTTTCCAAAGATTTTATAGACAAATCTATTGGTTATAGTGAAGATGATATTTTGTATAACAATGAATCTGATGATGATGGTGAAATAGTCACTGTTGCTGACAGAACAAATTACAGCAGATCAACAACTAAACGGTATAATGTCAAGTATCACATTGCTAAACAAATAATAAAATTTAATTTTACCGTTGCCGAACAACAACTGTTTTGGCAGCTAATCAAACCTTTCTTAAATATCAAGATTCCAGGCAGACAGAAAAATATCAAATTCGATTTCATATTCGTTAAAAGTTTTAATCTAATGACGATCTCTAACGATCGTAAGCAGAATCTAATATCGTTATGTAAACCAGTAAAATGTAAATCTGTCAAACAAAGGTATGAGTTAATTTATAATAGCGTTATATCATAATCTGCTTGGTTGGGATCCAACTGTTAAATTTATCGCTATACCCACGCCATTTGACTAAACTTTTATCCCCTTTTTTTTAATCACTTTCTCGATAACAAAAAAATCCTGCTCAGTTTTCTGTAGTTCTTGTTCATAAAAACTACCTACGATCGGTTCCCCTGCCAGATCTTTTAAAACATACGTTACAGGTACTGTTAAAAGTACCTTATCAATTACAAATACTTCTTCGCTCCAGTTTGGAGTAAATCCTTTTGCAAATACCTTTTTTGTCAAAGAAATTCTAACTTTATCACCAACCTTAAATTTATGTCTGCGGTACATGTTTTCATTTGCTAATATCGGATTTTTAACAGCTTTTTTTATGTGTCATTTTAATGGTTCGATGTTTCGTGTTATTATATTCACCTACGATTTGAGAAAGGTCATCGATGTACCTGTTGGTGTTTTTAGCTGTCATATGTTTGTGTAATTTTTCGTTTTGCGTGCGATTAAATCTCTCGACAACGACGCTTTTACCCTCGTTTCCTGTAACGTATTTTTTTAATATTATTTTGTTCTAGAAACTGTTCAAACTTTTTGTTAAAAAACTCTGATCCGTGATCAGTCCAGATTTTGTTTGGTTTTCTTTTTACACTCGTTATTATTTTTCTTAGCGCATCAGTCATTGAAGTCCCTGTCTTATCCGAAACAGGTACACTGAAAGAATATTTGCTAAAAACATCTATAACATTAAACAAATACCTTTTCGGAGCGCCATCAGCGCCAACATTAAACTGAGCTAGATTAGATACATCCACCAAATCTATTGCCCAGATATCATCTACACCATTAGCGACAACTTTACGTCGTGGGAACTTTTTTTTAGGTCTGTTAAGCTCGACTGCAAGATCATCGTATATTTTTTTTCCAAGTCGAGACGCGCCGAGTCCAAGTTTATATTTTGCTCCAATCATTCCCTGAACAAATTTTCTATCAAAACGTTCTCGTAGATTTGTTGGCTTCATAACACGTAATTCGTCTAACATTACTTTATCACAATCTAATTTTGAATTTTCATTATCACGATAACAGATATCATGACGCATTGCTATTGCATCCACTTGATTGTAAGGCTCTTGTCCTGGCAACGGATTGTCGTTTTCATCTAGTTGTTGATCTAGTGGATTCCACGGACCAGTATACCGATGACCTGGCAAAGTCCAACCGCCTTTTGGTTTTGGCAATTTTCCAATAATTTTATGTATATCTATACCTGACCCTATTATTTCTCTGTTTTTACAACATTGACAGTATGCGACAATTTTATTTTGCTCAATACACAAATTTCTGTCAGAATCACAGTTGCATATCATTCTATATTTTTAAATGTCGACTAAAATAATATTAGGATAACCAGATCCTAGCGACATCGCTGGAGACACTATCGCTGGGGATGTCGCTGGAGATACTCTCGCGGGGACGTTTTCTTTAAAAATGTATTTTTTCTTTTTCCACAGATTGCACAAATACTTTTTAATATTATCCTGTTGTTTTTTGTTTTTTCTGTTGTTTCATTAATATTTTCTGTTTTAGTTCTACACTTGAGACAGTATGTTGACATTATTATACTTGTAAGTTTAGATAAAATTAATTGCGATCTCATCATTAGCGTGAGAAGGATGCTTGTCAAACTGTAAAATAAATTTTAAAAAATTAACATTTCTGCTCATCTGTTGGATAAACATTATACAATAATATCCACAAGCAGACGTTCCAACAGGTTGGAGTTGATTTGATGAATAATATATCTTTTTAAATTTTTTGTTCATATACTTTTTTATTACATCGCTTGGAGGAAGTCCAAACGAGTCAAAATAGTTATTATTATAAACTGCTACCCAATGTGTGCCGGATCCGTCATTGAAATCTTGTATATTAATAACACACGAACTTACAGCTGATGGTGATTTTATTGCTGCGAGCTCATCTTTAGAATAAACTCCGTGAAATCCAGGAACCGCTTTTAACTTATCAATGATATCAAAATTACTCAACGGGGTCGACGAGTTCCTGGTAATGTTAGACCACGTCCGATTCCTAAAAGATTTGGCAGCAGACTTCCCGCTAGTCCCGCCAAAAGTGGAGCGAACGGAATAATTCCCCCTTGTTTTGTTTGATTGCATATGCATTTGCATTTTAGTGTTGGCGATTTTGTTTTTGGTGTTGGTGATTTTGTTTTTGGTGTTGGTGATTTTGTTTTTGTTTTATTCTTTTTTTTGTTGTTGGTGATTTCTTTTTCTTTTGTGGCATTATAATATATTATTTACATAAAATTTACATTTTTTTATTTCACTTCCACGAATGATACCATTACCTGCGACTGCTTTCTTCGTTGCGCCAGATATTGCTCCAGACGCTGCTGCTAGTCCAAATGTGCCTAAGACTGGCAAAATTTTAGGTATTATTGTACTAGCTAATACTGATAATGCCGGACCAAGAATACCACCTTTAACGACAATGTCGTTTGCCATCGCTGTCATTTGTGCAGCACTCAAATTTAAAACAAAAGTTTTTTTTACGATCATACTTCTTTACTTGATTTTTTGTTAGCATTAATTTTGTTAAAACACCATCAGAAATATTAGGATTGATTTTTAATGATACCTGTTCTCGCTTTGCAATAGCAGCTACTAATTTTTTAACTTGGCCATCAGTCAAATACACTTCTTTTACAATATACCTTGCCATTTTATATAACAACTGTAGATTAAACTTGAACTGTCATTTTACCTCCAATAGAATCTACCGTGATAAATCTATCACTAATCACTAATGCGTATACGTACAACGGCGCTACTGGAACCGCCCCAAGTGTCCAGGTAATTTCAATATCCGCTGTGCTGTCTACAGCTCGCTCGTTATGTTTACTAACATCAAAATGAAATATAGGATAAAGCGTACGAAATTCCTCTGCTGATATTTGAGTTCCATCTTCAACATCTTGATTTTTTTGCATTGCGTCAAGCAGGTACATGTACGGTCGAGAAATATTTTTATTAACGTCATCAGCAAAATTGCACTCGATAACTCGTTCTGGATATTGCTTTGAATTTAATCTAGTGTATATTCGTCTGACATCAGCGTGGTCAAATATTGTATTATTTTGTTGTTGGTTTCCTCGTCGAGCGTGCTGTTGAAATACGACAAAGATATTTCTCGGCAGTTGTTCGCTTGATGTTGTTGTGACCCTCCATGTGTAGTCAGTAGTAATTGGAACCGCTGTCTGATATATTTTATGCTGCTTAAAGTAAATTCTGTTTGTATGCTTATCAAGCGTACTATTTAATTCAGACATTTTAGTGATTGATGGTGTTATACGTGGCATCCACAAAGCGAGTTTGTTTATGATAAACTGTACATCAGCCCCTCCAGATCTAAACAAGCAATCGTTTTGGTCTGCTCGATCTAAAATAAGCGTATGTTTTACTCCGCGAAATACTTTATCATAATCGCGACAAAAGCCGAAAATTGTGCTTAGCAGAAGCATCATTGTAATTTGACGTGATCCTGCTGCAAGTTTTCTTCGCCTAGCAAAGCCTTCGTTATAACGTGGATTTCTCACATCAAGTGTGTTAAGAAGTAAATTTAACATTGCAGTACCGTCTGCAGCTGCTCCTGGTGGCGTTATATTTAGATTATTAAAAGCTGCTGTAAGAGAAACTCTTGTAGCGTTTGCATTAGCATCTGCAGCAGGTGCGACAATATCTAGTGCAGCAGCATTAGCAATGAGAAAATTTCTCACAATTACAGCATTTTCATCAGCATTAGCTCCATGTACTATAGCGCCTCTCTTTAAAAATTCTGTTGATTCAGCTATACCACGTCCAGTATCTTTAAACCACATCATATTAGATGCAGTTGATCTCGAGTAATCGTCGGAAAACGAAATAATATTTAAAATTGTACTTGCAACTTGCAGATGACTTGAAATATCTTCTATAGTTTGATTGGCCAGTTGATATCTAGCACTTTTGAATAAACACCAGCCGTTATTTATAAGAGCTACTTCTGTTCCAACTGCAAATGCAGCAGGTGGATTGGCTACTGTCATAATCTGACCACGAACTTCTAACATAGCCTTATGTGGCAGTAGAAATACATCTTCGTCTCTGGTGTTAAAGGTTCTAATACCAGTTTTATTTGGTTCGTTAGAATTTTCATCAAGGTACTCAACAAAATCGAATTCTGTCACATCGTTGTCGATGTCATAAGTTTCTGTTAAGTCGAGATAATTTTTACAGACATTTTATTTTATTAGATTATACAAAATTTTATTGCGGCACTGTTACTTTAGATATTAATTTTTGTATCATCTGCTCGCCCTTTGGTGATAATAATTTTTTTGTTGTTGTTATCATAGCTTTTTGAGTTTCTTTTGTTGGAGCGATTTCTGAGATAACTTGTTTTATTTCAGATGCAGTCGGTGGATCACCTTTTATTTTATCAGCTATTTTTTGTCCCACCGCAGTCCCAGCGGCAGATGCAGCCCCAGTTGCAAAAGCTTTACCAGCGTCAATAGCAATTGGTGCAACTTTACGTGCTAGTCCTGGAATACCTTCAATAACTTTAGTGAATATATTTCCAAAAAATCCTCCTACTATTTTTCTTCGATAAACTTTTTTTCTTTGTTTCATTATATTTGATGTTGCATAATTTTTACTTTTGCTCGCGTAGATGTAAATAATAAGTTACAACTTCATTACTAACATGTAACTGTTTTCCTGATTGATCTGTCAACTGCATCCTTATACTTGATATTTGATCTTCAACGTTTAAAGGATAATATATAATATGTCGTGGAGTTATTTGCATGAGAGAACCTGGCGGGACTTCTGGTGAGAAACTGTAAATCGTTTGACCTTTGCTACCTTTTGATGTATAAGAGCCAGAAGCAATAGAGCAATTTACTAATATTGTATTTACTTCTGTTATATTTGCTGGCAGTTCACTGTCATATGTAATAGGCTGATCAAGTGCAGTGTAAGTTTTTTCAGTAAATCCTAACAGTTGTGCAATACTTCTTTCTCTTGGTTCAAGATTGATTGCTATATTTTTCAAAGTTATCCTAGTTCGCAATGTGTTATAATTTGCTGCTAATTCAAAATTATCAGCCACACCGTCAGCTTTTGTTATGAGCTCTTTGATCGTCTTGTTTAGATCTTCAATATTATAAGCTCCTTGCGGAATTTTTATTTCTTTTGTTGTAGATATTGGAGATGTTGTAATCATAGTAAAATACATTTCATCGTTAACATCATTTTTCACGTTAGGTATAGCATTCCAGCAAGTACAAGAAATTAATCCAATTTCATATTGTTTTGTAGGATCTCGTTGGATAGGTGGAATATAATTTACTAAAAAATTTGCGCTATCTTCTGTAGACTCGCTAGAGTTTAGTAATAATGTTGTTTGCATTCCTTTAATATTATATCATTTTACAAAATTAAGTCGCCGCGATTAAGTCGCGGTGTAAAGTTTCATATTCGTCAGATGTTAATAATTCACTCGATCTTAGATGATCAAGTATGTCAATGATTTCATTATCAAGTTCAACACTAACATTCCCAACTTCCTTTGATGATATTAATAACATTAATCTACCTATCATTTCAGTAGTTGAAGTAAATACCTTTACACCAGTTCCTGTTTTTTCTTTTCTATATTTTTCTACACGAGATTTATCGAGTTTATCAAATTTTCTTTTAAAACTCCACCCTTTACCAAAAGGTTTTGCTCTACTATTTTCTGCTGTTTTTTTAAACGTGAGAGCAATGACACCGTTTCTCATTCTTTCATAAAGTGGAGTCATATTATCAATCTCTGTAACCTTGTTTATTTCATCTTTAGCAGTAACTCCGTCACTAAATATTACATCTAATCTATCGAGTAATTCTTGATATTCTACATCAGTCCACTTGTTTATATTATTAATATCTATTATATTTTCTTTGTTTAAAAAATCATCATATTCACTACCTTTTATCTCATCATTTGCTCCTTTTGTAAAATGAAGTCTTTGATCTCCAACTTCCATAAACTTTACAGTAAGATCACCGACTCTTTGTTGCTCCTCTTTGATATCTTTTATTTCTCCTGATAAACTTGTTATAATATTTGTTATTCCTTGCGTTGTTAACTCTGCTAATCTTCGCTCAAGTTCCAGCGGATTGTTTATCAATTGATCTGTTTCAGCTTGTCTATCCGCAGGATCAGCTATATTTGCTGTAAGTGCCTCAATCAGTTTTCTTTTTTCTTCATCAGATCTAGTAACAAGTTTTGCAGAAGCTGCTTCTTGTTGTTCTCTAACAATTCCAACCAAACCTTTTTCCTGCAGTTTTTTAAGTTCTTCTTCTGACAGTGGTTTAGTTTCAGGTTGTTTACCTAATAATGCTTCAGTAACCGGCTTGAAAATTGTAGCTGTTGTTTCTGTAGCAGTTACTTGCCCACGTCGCGCTTCTTGTACTTTTTGCTTAAGTGATGCCTGAGGTTGAGCAAGTTTTTTTAGGTCTTCTATGTGTTGTCTGTATCTTGCTCGTTTGTCCATTATTCTAATTATAAATTTTATAAAATTGAAACGCTTTACTGTAAGTAAGTGTCAATACAACAGCGAAACATGTTAGTTGGATCATTTGTAAGTTTATCAAACACGAAAAAGTTTAATTTATCTTTTGTAGCATTACGGTAAAGTTCAATAAACTTATCTTTTGTCACGCCACCGCATTGCTCGCTTGCAATATTTCTAACGTCAACATTATCCAGTCCTGGAAATAAAATAAAACAACCCGTATTTCGCCTAATAAACCTGTCAACATTATAAAATCCTTGAGCGAGATAAATAGAATTACACTGTTTGTTACGTGACAGTGAGAAATATGATCTTATTTTGTTCATCTCCATGTTATTTAGCGGAATATCATCAAAAACTACTATCTTATGTTCATCTGCATCAAGTTGATTGACTGGAATAAGATCTTCTGGCTGCCTAATTATAAAAAAATCTTCGCCAGCTTTAAGATCATCACGAAGTTTTTCATTATACTCACTTAATAACTCATACTTATCTTGCTGTGGATTGATTGTGTAAATATAAACTCTATCGTAGTTAAAATTATCACCAAAAAGCAAGTTCATAAGTAAATTTGTTTTCCCCGATCCAGTTCGCCCAACAATAAGATAATGACAATCAGGAAGTTCATTGTTATGTTTATGCTTCACTAGTCTCTCTGTATCAAAGTTTAATATCGACGATTTTGCCATTTTATATCATATTAAACTAGTGTTGATAATTTTATCTAGGACAGTAAATAATGAGCTACTATACAAAATTTGGAACACTATTAGGAGATTTATCCACAGGTGACTTATCCAGATATGCAACTCTTGATCGGCTCAAAAATGAAATCAATAATTTACTAAATCTTTCCAGCGTAGATCCAGATGAAGTTGTCATTTTCCAGGATAAAGAAGGACGATTAAAAACGAGTGATGTAAAACTGCCAGATATAGTTGTACGAAATCCAAGTGGGAATATTGTTATGAAACAAAACAAGATTACAGATCTTGGAAACCCAACTGAGGACGGGGATGCTGTCACTAAAAAATACGTCAATGATTGGGACGCTTCAATTAATAATGAAATCACAGCGCTCAAAACTGATTTTACCAGTCACGTGAACACATTTTTAAGTTTTCGCAGAAACATAAACAAAATTAGAGATGAATTTTTTGGAAATCCATCAAATGTTAACATTACACTCGCTAATATTAACACAAATCTCAATGATATTAACACAAAACTCAATGATATTATTAGTGGAATTCCTAATATTGTTGAGAAAACAAATATGATTCAAATACCTCAGAAACAAATTAAAAATATTGTGTATACTGTTGCATCTGGTTTTACTAGGTGGACACCAAAAAATAATTCTATTAAATATATTGCAGAAGTTGCCGGTGTGTATAGATTGTCAGTGCTTAACAGTGTAAAGTTTAGAATATCTACCAAATATCCATCTCATCTTCTAAATGATGACTCATCTGGAGTATTATCTGTAATAATAAACCAAAATTCTGAACAAGAATTTGTACTTGAACCAGTTGATAAAACTTTAAAATTAGCGAATTTTCTCTGGTGTTTGGAATTTATAGCTGAACAACTATCTTTTATTTTGATTACCCAAACATAGGACTATGTAAACTAATATTATAATGAAAAGAAGTATAGCTGATTTCAATCATATTTCAAAAGATATTCCAAAACAAGATGTAGACGCATTAATACAGTATTATAAATATTATCATAAAAAACTTTGGTGTGTGAAAAAATGTTACAAATACTACAACAAGATCCTTCGAGTAATATCTTATCTACCCTTGTTAATGACCAGTTCTGGTATAATTTCAAGTGGGGTATCATTAAATCCTTTTTTGTTAATCATATCCGCTATTGGTGTTTCACTTACAGCGGCGTGTAAAAAAGTAGAACCAAGACTTTTGATAAAGAAGCACGGTTGTTTAACATCAATTAAAACTTACAAGAAACTACTTGATCAGATCCGGTCTTACCTACGAGGAGTTAAATATAATATGGATGATTTATTACGTGAATTTCGTATTATTGACAATATGTTAACAGACATTCTACCAATGAGGGTTAGCAAGTATGAAAAAAAATATCACAAAAAATATGAGTAACATAAAGTTTTATCTAAACTTAAGATATAATATAACTAAAATAATATCATTTTCATTCTAATGCTAGTTTAATTTCCACCTTGCTAACTGAAAGGCTCTAATGCACAGTTTAATTTTCATCTTGTTATCTGATAAAAAAATTTAGGTAAAATCTATTTGCCGTCTTTAGAATAATCATATTCCACACATACGCTGTTCTAACAAATTCGTCACCTCTGTTGACAGAGCTTATGGCATTCCAACACCTGTTGTTTTGTCTGGTTACAAAATATCTGTCTACATAGTAGTAGTAAAGTGAAATGAGGGGTTTGGCGGGGGTGGGGGAGGAGGTGTGGGAGGGGTGGGTGGGCCAAAACCCTCATTTCACTTTACTACTTTACATGACGTTATTTAATGTCGTTCGATGTAGCAAATTACTTGTCTTATCAACGTGATGTGTCAGCTGATGTGCCAACTGAATAAATAGCAGATTGGTGGACAAACCAATTGTTCTCATCCTGAGTTAGCCCCTGTTCTCATTTCTAGAAGGTGAGTAAACAATCACACGTAATCTTGCAACAACCGACATATGCTGACCTGCTCGGTGGCTACGGATATATTTTACTGCAAAATATGACACACATATTGCGGTAATTTCACTAACCGATGTAAAACTGCCAGTAAATACCACTTAAGGCAGACGTGATGTGGCTTCTGAGGGGGCTAGCATGTAGGACGATATTACACGTAGTTAGTGGCTGAAATATACTGTCAAAATGCCATACGTGCATTTAAAATAGGGAGACCATTTTGGTCTCAGAAATTCCAAGTAAAATATTTTGATATGACCCAAATATGCTGACAGGCGATACGAAACTAATGCAATGGTTACATTTGATCACAAACTCATTTGCTTGCTAGTGACATGTCATTAATGGTTCTTAAACTAAAATGTCACAAGCTCATTCCAACCTGGGACAGTATTATGCTTTAGTTTAAACCTTTCACCAAGGAAGATTTACAAAATAAAATCCGTGTTAAAAATAGAGATTCACCTATGTGATACTCTACACGAATTGCTCAGCACGATTGATCAACATGACTTGAGATGTTTTATCATACATTAATGTATTTGAGCTATGTGGAGTCAGCGACAAAACAGATTTGTGTGCAGCAAACAAGTTTAAAATCTTTTCCAGGAATTGTGGATTTGACAAACGTTTCGATTCCCAAATATGGTATGATTTTTATGCGTGCCAGTGTTTATCGTTAGATACCCGCGCCCTTTGTTTTATAATAAGAGCTTGGTGGCGAAGAAATAAACCACTGTATTTTTCCATGCTCGAGTAAGGAATCTTTAATGTTCGTCTTGAAGAGAAGCAATCGGTAAGCAGTGTGGGTTCATTCATTATATCTTTGGGATGGTTGCGGTAGCGAGATTTCGTAGAAAGACATATTTTAAAAAAGTAGCACATGTACATATTCAAGACTGTTAAATAATATCATCATCGATGTTTTAAAATAAAAGTTTCAAAGCTTTATTTGATTAACATATATTACATTGCATGTAATTTAAGAAAAACATACATAATATAGCTTATTTTAAAGAGTAATTATTGCACCTTACCTTATTTGGTTTTGTCTTTTCCTTATACCTTATATATTTGTGTGTGTGTGTGTGTGTGTGTGTGTGTTTGTGGGTTTGTGTATGTTTGTGTTATACAATCATTCTGTTATTTTTAAAAAAACAAATATACATTTTGATTCGGTCACTTTCCCTCTTTTCGTTTTTAGTATTGAAACTGGGATATAAGGTTGTATTTATATATTTCATCTGCCAAGGAATCTTAAAGGACTTAAATAGATGATTAGTTAAGTTTGGAAGCGCAGTTAAGTTTCTTGTATAAGTACAACTGTTTATGCATGGTCTAGGTTAAGGAGCGTAAAACATTTATTAAAAGAGTCTTTTAGAATTGATTTGCAGCCTTTTGTTTGAATTTGCTTCTTCAATAAAGGTACTACTGACACAATAATAATAACTGAATTATTAATTGAATTAATATTTTATTTTTATTTACCAATAATAATAATAATAATAATAATAATAATAATAATAATAATAATAATAATAATAATAATAATAATAATAATAATAATAATAATAATAATTATTATTATTATTATTATTATTATTATTATTATTATTATTATTATTATTTTTAGTAGTAGTAGTAGTAGTAGTAGTAGTAGTAGTAGATGTGCTAATGTTGTTGTATCCGTGTCGTAAGAGTCGTCAGTGGTGCTATTATCCTTCAGAAAGTTCTCACTTATTTAACGATGCATGTATTGTAGAATACTATGAATACTGAAGATGCACATAAAGTCAACCTTTTATATATACAATTTTCAAAAATATTATTCATCTACCATATTCATTGCTCATATTTTACAATGCCTGAGTAAAAATTGTGTTAAAACAAACTTCATATTATTTGTTTTATATGCGGTCCATCAGCTTTGAAAGTACACTATTGAAAGGTCAGTAGCTCTTAGATCATGTTTACGTGCACCTAGGACATCGTCGATGGTTCTAATTGCATCCCGGCGAGAAAAAAATATAGACTCAAAATCGTATCTGGCAATCTATACGTCAATGAATATTTATATAACATTTTACACATACACAAATATTCAACCATAAAAAATATGAATTTATTTACGAAAGAGATATCTGTATCTTTCCGATCGAATTGTATATGTATAGTTTTAAATGTTAATACATATGATAAATACATATTTACATAAGAAATAGTCGTTAACTAGTAAGACAGATGAAACAAATAAGTATGACATCATTTTCTTTGCTATATTGTGTTTTTAATCATTTAGCAGCATATAATATATTTAGTGGCGCAAACAATGGTGTTGAATTCATTTTGAATTTAGTCTAATCAAACAATAAATAGAATACGACGATACAGTCTACATGTTCATTTTGTTTTTTATATAAGTTATCGAATTTGTATGGGAAAATATGAACGAGGTTTTTTTTTTCGGATGGATATACTGCTCTACCTTTTCAGTGCAGTATATCCTTCCGACAAAACGAGTTCATATTTTCCCATACGAATACAGAAACATATTTATTATATGCTCATTTCTTATTCTTCCCAAGGCTTCGATATTTAAACAAAAATTCACTAAAAGATACAAAGTAACTAAATGTATGCCTTATTCCTAAATACATACTCATGCGATGATTAATCATTACCCAACATTATTATTGAGCGTATAACTCTGCCCAAAAATATTTGAAGTTGATCGCGTGCTAGACGTAAGGTTTTTAAAAAAAATGGCGTATGGTCAACTTAAACTTGAAATTAGTAGTAATATTGTTAATTAATACAGATTGCAACAACCTTTCCATTTGAACTAGAATGAGTAAAGTTTTGGTAGTTTTGTCAATACGACACAATCTTCTGATTATGGTCTGTATTTATGTACATGAAATGACTTGAATTCGATTCCAGAGGCGTCTGCTAAATTAATCGTTTTAAAGTATTTTGACATTGGCATGCATGCATCTTTTCTGTCAGTGAATGATTCAGATCAAAAACTATGAAACATTTACATAGCATTTCTCGAAAATATATGTGTACTTTAATGTTTATTTCATTTTGAGTGTAGTAAGGAGGATTAAACTGGACTTGAATATACTCGAAATTACAGTACAATTTAAAAATGTGTAATCAACCTTGAGACCCCATAATGTGGCTCATCTACTTCAAGTTTACAAATTTACGAATGTATAGTTTTGAGGAAATTCAGGATACAGCTAAAACAGTTGATGTGCACAACTACCTTATTATTGTTATTACACTGTATAACGACTATATCTATCCAAATGTGAAACATTGCATCAAAAATGCAAACGTGGAATATATATATATATATATATATATATATATATATATATATATATAATATGTATATGTACATATATTAGGTAGGTAGGTATGTATGTATGTACGTACGTATGTATGTATGTAGATAGATAGATAGATAGATAGATAGATAGATAGATAGATAGATAGATAGATAGATAGATAGACAGACAGACAGACAGACAGACAGACAGACAGACAGACAGACAGATAGATAGATAGATAGATAGATAGATAGATAGATAGATAGATAGATAGATAGATAGATAGATAGATAGATAGATAGATAGATAGATAGACAGACAGACAGACAGATAGATAGATAGATAGATAGATAGATAGATAGATAGATAGATAGATAGATAGATAGATAGATAGATAGATAGATAGATAGATAGACATACAGACAGACAGACAGACAGACAGATAGATAGATAGATAGATAGACAGACAGACAGACAGACAGATAGATAGATAGATAGATAGATAGATAGATAGATAGATAGATAGATAGATAGATAGATAGATAGATAAAGATAGATAGATAGATAGATAGATACACATACAGACACACACACACACATATATATATATATATATATATATATATATATATATATATATATATATATATATATATATATATATATATATACAGATTGAGAGAGAGAGAGAGACAGAAATTTAGATACATGTTCATATATGTAAGCTTTTATGATAGTGATGGATGTCGTTTCATTTCTTAGATACCGATTTTTCGAAAGCCACCAGAGCATTCTAGATAATTGGAATAATGCTTGTTGAATCTGCCAGTGTTAAGGGAGTTCTCAAATTATTCGTAGTGAAGGTCAACGATAATGTTATAAGCATTATAGGAGAACTAGAGATTGTGGTTTGTAGATAGATTCTTTGAAAAACTTAGTTCGCAAAATATGATGCATGTTTATTTTTATTTTATATAGATTTTATTTTAGTATTGCTTGAATTCACACCTTTCTGTATTTCTCAACATACACTTACATTTTGCGTTTCACACATCCACACACACACACACACACACACACATATATATATATATATATATATATATATATATATATATATATATATATATATATATATATATAGATAGATAGATAGATAGATAGATAGATAGATAGATAGATAGATAGATAGATAGATGAAAAGAATATTAGTTTTTCATTATCTGTGCTTATTGTAAGTCATTATGAAATATGTATCTTGGTTATCCTTCAGCGTAAAAATCACTTAGAATTGCGAAGAATAATTTGTATCCTATTTTCTATGCAAATCTGTTTGACTACACTTGCACCCGAATGATTGGATGTTTTAAACAGCATCTGAATCATAGAATTGTACTCTTATTAAATTCTTTATTTCTTTCCAACCTATCCTACACACCAAAACCGACATTGAGTTAAGAAGTGAGAATAACCGATACATTTATCCCCAAGATTATTGTAATAAAATAAAATCTTTGACAGGACTGGGTTTTTTATATTAGGTTTGTTCAATACATATTGGAGTCATACATTTGGTTTACATGAATTTTGTCTGCTTCTCGAATACATCGAGAGTTTAAGATAGGTCTGAATTTGTATAACTTGTCCAATTGCATATATGATTGTGTGTCGCACAAAGACGGATACACCTGCAAAATAAAACGAGTACATTATTGTACTGACATCACAATATTTCCAGAGAGAGAGAGAGAGAGAGCTTGACATTTGTATGTAATTTTAGAAGTATCATCAGAAGCAGCATCAACAGCGGTAGCATCTAAATTAGAATATTAGTTAAATAAAATCAACTGCATATTGTAAAGTATTACCTGCTACGAAGTGAGTTACAAATAAAAGCGCTATTAATAAATGTGTAAATTGTTCATGGATATGTTTTCATTTGTGTTCTTTCCTATCTATCAGACCTCAAACCTGTAACCTTATGACCGTGACTCGGGTAAGTTAACAACTGTGCCGATGTATCAAAAACTATGAGATCTACTCACCTATCTCGATCTTCTAAACTCACATCTTCCTTTAAAGCACCACTGTAAAAACCAAAAAGCGTTTTTTGCACATATTTGTAAACAAAATGTTAAACATTTAAATTGCCCACACGCACATACCCAATTTGACAGACTTAAACGGAATAAAATAAATCTCTAGCCATTGACTAATTGAGAATAATTGTAAAACGAACACTTAATTTGATTTGTTCAGCAAAAAGTTGTTGTTGATGCTTGTATGTTCATATTTAGTGATATAATTGGATGTTCGACTGTATCTTTGAAGCACGAGACAGAGAGTGAGGTTACCTTATTTACTCCACATGGTGTCCCTCTTGCGGCAAAGAGATACCTCCCAACTGTTTGCCCTGTTCTTGGATTGTGACACCCCAATATATGACATATATCTTCAAGCTGAGCCTAAAATAATTAGCGTATAGCTGGATGTTAGAATTATTTTTTTCAATCCCATGACTACAAAATGGCGTAACTTGACGTATAATTCAATGGTTAGAATAAATTTCTTCAGCTACAATCTAAGGAAAATGACATAAATTGACTTGTAACTCGATATTTATTAGGTCACTTAATTAACCAGCCACGATCAGCCGATATAGTGACATAAGTAAATTATTACCATGACTACGTAACGGTCTAGGCGGACATAATTCCCGATGACAATAATTATATTACTAAGATTATTTTCATAACATTTGACTCAGCTAACTTTCGTTAACTGTTGATTCTGCCGCTTATTGGCAACACTAAGTTAATTAGGATTTTTAAAAATTATTTACTCGTCATTTAAGTTTCCAATTAAACTTAATGTAATTAGTATAGGTTCAAAAACAGCCAGACTATTATACTTGGAATACTCACAAACGTGGACCTAATAACAAAAAATAAATTCAACGGTTATGATTAACTAACCCGAGCTAGCTGGAATCGAATCAAACACATGGAATATTTAAGGCATGCGACTCGTTCGGAACAGACCAAATATCACAAATATCAGCAAAGTTTGTGCGTGTTCTGGCGACTAACAGGGTTAATTGTACGAAAAATGGCAGCTCACAAGTGTTATAAAGTCAAACATTAGCGGAGATAAGTTGTAACGCACCCTACATTGTTCCTTTGCAACAAAACAGTAAATTTACTGCACCATTAACTGAATTGTGTTCTCTTCATGAAGAACAAACGAAACCTGTGCAATACGGCTAATGTTGAACTATAAGCGAACGAAGTTAATAAAGTATTTTCATACACCATTTAGTTATATTTCTAGTTATGAAGTGTTTTCTTGCCTTTCTGTTTGATATACCAGTAAGGACCTTATTGCATCAATTTTGTAGTGATCCGTAATGGTCTTCATGGCGTGTTCCGTACAAACCTCCTCGCATCTGTTTATATGTGTACTGTAAAGTCTATTATTCATTTTGTTCTTGTATCGTAAGAGGAGTTTCTTGACTTATTTCTTTAAACGCTTTAAGGTGCCTGTTACATATCTTTCTTAGTGCATGGTTAGGTCCATTTTCTATTTATTTATTGGTTTACCGTAAATATAGTCTTGCTTTTATTTCCTGAAGTACATTAGGGATATTTGATCACTTATTTCTTGCTGTATTGCACTTTCCTGCTCTCAACCGCTTACTGGTCACCACATTGATATTTGTCCTCAGAGATTTCAGCGATTATGCTTAATTATCAATAATGTATGCGTTGCATTTCTAATTTAACCTAACCACCGAACAGTGCACAACTTTTACCCGGTTATTGTCCTGATTGGGTTCACTGAAATTTATTGAAACATCTAGCCTGGTATTCAAATAACATTACGTAATGAACTAAACAACAACGTAAACAAATATCGCCCATATGTATATATCGATAATTAGTTACCATAGATGAAGTTTTAAATATGAGTTAAGATCTGTTCATAATGTTACTTTATCTTTTTTTCGACGCTTTGTTCAAGTTTCAACATTATGTATATTTCATGAATTGCTCACATTTACGCGCTAATGATATTGTGAAATGTTCATATTATGTAGTGGATCTGGTGATAAAGAAGGAAAAATATTGAAGAAAACTATGGTCCACATTTCGATACGTATCTCTTTCAAAGTTATATAATTCAAAGACATGTCTATCTACACAAATGCCTTTTTAAATGCAAATAGAAAACGACCTATCGAAACATTAATCTTAAATGTCATAATGAATTTAGGGGCATATTAAAATCATTGCATTAGAACATGCAAACAAACTGTCGTTGATAGGAGCGTTTCCATTGCACCACTCAGCGATTGATTCCACAAAGAGGTAATTAATTTTATTGATATATTAACTCTGGTTTCTTTCTTTGTCGATTAAGTTGTCAGATAAGAAAATTCACTATTGTTATTATTCAACCACGATGCGCCAGTCCATATTGCAGACTTTGGGCGAAGACGAGAAGAAATTTAGCTTGGCGTTCATGAATAAGGTATGCTTACCGATCAGGTTTTCTATGCCATTCCATTAGTAATAGAGAAGAAACCTGAAAGTCTTTAACTAAATAGCATATCTAAGTTTAACAACAACCACAAGATGAAAAGTTGGTTTTCTCACAACATACCGACCTGTCTGTGCAGCTTTAGATGTATTTTAGAAAATAGCGATGGTTACCAACATATTTTAGATTTGATGCATGTTTATGGTGGCGCTCACCAGTTATTATGTACTTTTGAGAGAGTGATGTATGTAAGGTGAAGTTGTTTGCATTTTAAACATGCACAGTGCAAAGAATGTTGGCATACCTATATACTACTTTCATGTAATGTGGATGAAATTTCTTTGGATATTGTACTTTTGGAAATTTTAAATGATCTTGGGACACTGCTAACTAAAATGACTGCTCCCTTGTGCTCCAAAAATCCACCTAAATTTGTCTAAAGTACACTATTCTTGGCAGCTATTATAATATGGAAAATGAATTTTGCCAAACTAGATAATACCAGCTTCTAAAAGTGCAATGACTGAATTACCAAATACATAAAATGTAAAAAAAGTTATCGGCTCTTTTTTTTACAATTTACCTCTGAAGTTCGAGAAGTGAAAATGAGCAAGTAGAGCTAGCACGTTTTTGAAAGATGCACATCTGGAGTAAGGCCAAGCTGTATATTCTCTAACCCATATTACACCCATCAATCATACATCAAAATAAAGGGAATTAAAGGTTCTTTGAACAACACCTAAGATATACAAAGTCTCTTTTAAATAACCAGTATAACTAGTGAGGCAACCCGGGGAAACTCTTTTTCTTTAAAATTTTAACCCTATGCTAAATACGAAACTGTAGAGCGCCACCTTAAAAACAAATATAAACATTTATGAAATTATTTTTCTTATTTTCATATTATTATGTATGATGTTCTGAGTAAAATGGTACATTAACAATGATTTTATTCATGAAAATAAGCTAATTATGCTTATTTTTGCTCTAGCATACATAATTTGATATGAGGCATGTTTGGGTGAGTAGTGACCTTCATTATGGGAAAATTAGAAGTCTTAGAATATAGGAATAAAGTCAACTTAAATTGAAAAATGTTGCATTAAGTAAAAGAAATCCATAGTGAAAATGTTTTATTTCATTTATTTGCAATGAAATTAAAAAATAAATGATAACAAAGCAAATTTGCTTTCTTCCATATCAAAGAATTAGTTAATATTTACCCTTTGACCTTTGACCTTTATGAACCTCACCTGTTATATCCCTTTTATAACTGCAAAATTTATTGTTGACATCTCAGGAATAAATATGGCTAGTTTCATGTTCCTGTCTATCAGCATAACACTGGTTGCTATGTTGACAAAATGCAATGCGCATTTTTAAAATAGTTCACTTTTTATCATAAGGAGGGGGGGGCTGTACCGGTTTAAGACTCTGACTCTAATAAATGCTGTTCTGAGGGGGTAAATACATGACAATTATTACAAAGGACTGTTTTGATGCTTGCGACTTAAATATTTCAATCGTACAATCAAAATTAAATCATACAATAATAATACCTATATTCTCTTTATGGTGGCGCTCACCAGTTATTATGTACTTTTGAGAGAGTGATGTATGTAAGGTGAAGTTGTTTGCATTTTAAACATGCACAGTGCAAAGAATGTTGGCATACCTATATACTACTTTCATGTAATGTGGATGAAATTTCTTTGGATATTGTACTTTTGGAAATTTTAAATGATCTTGGGACACTGCTAACTAAAATGACTGCTCCCTTGTGCTCCAAAAATCCACCTAAATTTGTCTAAAGTACACTATTCTTGGCAGCTATTATAATATGGAAAATGAATTTTGCCAAACTAGATAATACCAGCTTCTAAAAGTGCAATGACTGAATTACCAAATACATAAAATGTAAAAAAAGTTATCGGCTCTTTTTTTTACAATTTACCTCTGAAGTTCGAGAAGTGAAAATGAGCAAGTAGAGCTAGCACGTTTTTGAAAGATGCACATCTGGAGTAAGGCCAAGCTGTATATTCTCTAACCCATATTACACCCATCAATCATACATCAAAATAAAGGGAATTAAAGGTTCTTTGAACAACACCTAAGATATACAAAGTCTCTTTTAAATAACCAGTATAACTAGTGAGGCAACCCGGGGAAACTCTTTTTCTTTAAAATTTTAACCCTATGCTAAATACGAAACTGTAGAGCGCCACCTATATCGATACTAAACATTGTTGCAGACAGATCTGGAAAATGTATTTAATTACCTCTTCGTTCAAGAATACTTGCCTAATAAGAAAATGGCCCTAACATAAATGCAAAGCTTTTCTCAATGGCTGTAGAACCAATATAATTTGCCTGGCAAAGATTAAGATGTTCCTGTTCGAAATAGACACAAACTAAATACATCATGAGCATTTACGAAACAGGGATACTGGATAACCAAAACAGTCAACTCATTTCATGCCATACAAAGCAAGTACATGTTTGTCTGTTGCATCGGTCTCTCTACGAGCTAACAGTCTTGCCTAACATGACCAATTAAATTACCCACATTGGATAGTTTCGTACTCGCATGTATGAGTGGTTTTAGTCAACATGAGTGAACCAATCGTCGATGGCAACGTCGATTGACCTCATGTCTGCATGCTAGAGGCAATACTCGAACATTCATAACATATCTGACTTTAAGATGAACATAATTGTTCATATCGATACGATCAAATTCACAATAAACGGATTCTTCCTCCATGCATGATTATCAGGAACCGTAAACCGTTTTAATATTATGTTAATTCAACTGTATAGTCAGCGCAATTGAACAATATATACATTATTATTATTATTATTATTATTATTATTATTATTATTATTATTATTATTATTATTATTATTATTATTATTATTATTTAGTATTAGTAGTGGTAGAAGTAGTAGTACTTTTATTATTACTACAAATAATATTGAAATAAGTATAGATTAAAGGTAATTTATACGTGCATCCTTTGTGGTTAAGTGTCTAACTATTTATATCGTTAACATGTACAATAAATGGTATTGATGATATTACTATCATATAGTTGTATACATATTTTCCTAATCAAGGCAACAATTGTTTCTTAAGTTTCGCATTTATACCAAATAATACGTACTTGGTACATGGTATTATGTAGCATATATAGACAAATGAAATGCTCAATGGAATTGCCTTCAGATACATTAGCATCAACTATATTAACATACGTCGTCCCGGAGAATGTAAGCAAGAATATGCAGATATACTCATTGCACAGACCGGATAATGCACAAATTCTTTTCCATAAAGGAGAGAACAATGTTCCTGTGGTGTGAAAATAGATCCCGGCTGATTGTTCACAAAAGCCTGGAATTCAATACTGTCGTAGACCAAACCCGTTTTGTGTAAGCACTGTCTGAAATAGAAAATGAAATGCTTGGTGTATAAAGTTGTTAGATACATGTTAAATTGTCCAGCTTCCAAGCTATATGCTCATGTTCCCTATACCTGCGTACATAATATGCATATAATTTGAATATTTGCTCCAAGAGATGAAAAGAGAAGCACATAATTATGAAACGATTTAATTTTATTCAATATTTAAATATGACTTCTTAATTGCTAAGATTTGTAATAGACATGTACACTCTAATCAGTTAAGTTGTGTACTCCTAACTGGTTATTCATCATACCTTGTCATTGCATGAGCAATAGTCTGAAACAGATGCAATTTTATAGCTTTATATATCTCTATTAGAATTGTACATACTTGTTTTTTAGCGTCTTTTTGAAGGACTCCACGGAGCAATTTGAGAATCTCCACATGTTTTTAAGTTGCGGCCCATTCAGTTTATGTTCCGCTAGATCGACACTCATAATAAAATAGTCTTCAGATTTACAAGCCACGGCATCCTTATCACCATCATGGTATGCTCCAAGACTAGAAACAAAAGCCCAGCGGATATTCCTATGATTAACCAAGTCACAGAGTAGTTAAAAATCAGAACTAACGTCGATTACATGCTCAAATCCAATGCGCCGAATCTTATTCCACTGTCAAAAACTACAAATTTCTGGACACACACAAACACACACAGACATACACACACACACACACACACACACACACACACATATATATATATATATATATATATATATATATATATATATATATATATATATATATATATATATATATATATATATATATATATATATATATAAAGAATACAAATTATATGGCGAATAACAACCCTTTCAAGCGTACTGGATCCACCAAGGGATCACGTTTCAGGGATTGATTAAAATAGATGCAATAAACTGACGACGAACTGTGCGAAACTAGTAACTAACTAGCATGAACGCTTTCGACTCTTAATGAGTCTTTTGCAAAGGCAAATATAAAACATATAAGACAAACAACTAAACACAAAAACGTTGTGTTTGTAAACCTCTACATGGCTGTCTCCACATGGGTTAAAACTATAAATACAACCAGCTTGTATAGACTTGTTGCGGAAACTGAAAACTGTGTATAATTCCCTAAAAGTCTACAAGGCAAAGCGACATCTATTTTCACTTTTTTATACATATATGTAACACAGATTATATTCCGGATATTTTATTCTATGCAGGTTATTCTAATAATAAAATTTGACGGATACTAAGAAGATTTAGAAAAGGTTAAATTCTACTAGTGCATAATTTTCTTGTTTTTGTTTTCTTGGTTTAGACCGCTTGGTTTAGACCACTTGGTTTCAATGTTCTAAGGCGGCGTATCCAGAATGATTCCTTTTTTCGTTCTGGTTTCGGAACTCCAGCTGTGGTTGTTGGCAATAGCGATAAGTGATATATCACTGAAAATGTAACCAGGGGAGGAAAAGTGTTCTGCGACTGGGCTTCTGTACAGCTTTTTTTGTCATCCAGTCATAGATCTGATTGGATCTTTTGCCTTTGAAATGACTCATTAAGAGTCGAAAGCTCTCATGCTAGTTATTTACTAGTTTCGCACTGTTCGTCATAAGTTTATTGCATATATATATATATATATATATATATATATATATATATATATATGTATATATATATATATATATATATATATATATATATATATATATATATATATATATATATATATATATATATGTATGTATATATATATATATATATATATATATATATATATATATATATATATATATATATATATATATATATATATATATATATATATATATATAAATATATATATATATATATATATATAAATATATATATATATATATATGTATATATATGTATATAGATATATGTATATATATATATATATATATATATATATATATATATATATATATATATATATATATATATAATTAGAGAGAGGTAATTAGGAGATAATATACATTATAATTTATAAATTAAGTGCTGTACGGTCCATAACATTTGCTATTAAAATTAATAACCATACTAAAAGCATTTTTTATCCTCATATTTTAGAAATCTTTCAAATAATTTTGATGGCAGGAATCAATGATTGCAGATAATTACATTTCAAAGTTTCTTTTGCTGCATGATATATTCGTGTATATAGGACAAACATTTTCATGCCATGATAAGGCAGAACATGAAAATGCCTTACGCAAAGAGCCTATATGGTGTTCACTTCACTTACTTATGTCCAAGTTCGTGTGCTGCTGTTGAGACAGTTGTAACAAAATCACTTGCATGGATAAGCGAAATACGTTTACCAGGCTCACATATTCGCGAGAAAGGGCTTATACCTGGAAGGAAAAAAAAAACTATATATGCCATGATCACCTTCTTAAAGGCTTTCGTTGTAAAATGCAAACCTAATGTCAATTGATGGTACGATTTCATAATTTAGATTAAACATCTGCATTGTATGTAGGACATCTCCACATAGGCATGAATTAATTCAAAATATGAATGTGACAATACTAGAAACAAGGGAAATAGAGCGAGAGAATAGCCCAACTCGTTATGCAAGTATCATCGCCCGAAACGAGTTAATTTACACAACAAGGCGTGTAGTTATGCAAAAGAGAAAGCATTTGATACAAACAGCTCAGCAGTAGATAATATTTGGGTGTATTGTGTTTCGATATGTTAAAGTTCGTAGACTGTCCATGTTTTCTAAGAGTTAAACATTTTAGTATAGATATTTATGTATTATAACATTTTGTCAGTTTCTCTAGATTAACATATGAAAAAGTCTCTTTCTTCTATTGCATTCAATAATGAGAACTTGTCGAAAACTGTGATATATTGTTTTCAATCACTGGAAATGTTATCAAATATGGTCGAAAATGAATCGCCCAGCTTTCTCATAGTAAATATGTTTCTCAAAGAAAGCCTAAACCTCTCTATTTGACCATTAGAAAAATCACGTTTCATCTCTTAAATATATTAATTTTATTCAACGGTTCAGCGGTTCAAGACTAGTTGGCTACAGTTCAAAGGGAATGTTGTTGGCAAAGGGCGCCTATCACATTAAAAGTTTAATAAATAATGAGGTTTTGATATCTCTAATTCATTGTCATATGCAGTTCCGATAGAACGAACACATTAATCATATGCTACAATTTAGGTCATTCCAAAAAGGCATCTTTTGCCAAACATTGCATTAGATTTATTAAATCATGTGCCCTTTTTATTGTTTGTTTGTTAATTATCTCAGTGTCATAGTGTTGAAAATCATATTTTTTGGTACATTTGTAAAACATTTATATCTTAGGCATTATTATTAATTGTTATCCAATAATATAGAAATAAGGTCTCTCATACACCATGATACTTATGAATCTGAGTTGGTGTTTTATGTGAGAGCACTACAAGTAAGTTTTTTAATGACCAAGCACTTGTGGTAAATGCTTTCGCTAATAAAACATCTATATATTCTTAATAATAAATACGATCGTGGTAATGGATATTATCTCCAAGTTATCTCCAAATATTATCTCCAAATTATTCGGTTTTGAAATGAAACAATGTTTGGTTGTTTGTGTTAAATTATAGTGAGAGCGAATGTATGTGTGGCAATGAATGTGCGTACTTACCTTTAATGATATTGCTAATGTTGGAGCCATTATACAAATGATGCCTAAAATTGTAATATTCTTTATATATATTTGTACTGCATAGCCATGAAGTGGAATTTATAGCAAGCTATCAATAAATTATTTTATTTTGCTAAGCAAAACAAATATTGCTTATCTCAATATATGCAGTTCTCATTTTCTCTATTTCTGTTTCGATGCTAGGATGTCAGCTTTATTATGATATCCTAAGAGATTGCTACACTTACGAAAAAAAAACATTTTACCAGTTTTTTGCAAAGTATTAAAAAGATATGTGCATAAAACTAAAATTCCATATTTACAACTAATACAATTGATTTGTAATCTTGTGCGGTTACCGTATGCGAAAACATTTATAATTAATTTATTTGGGAAATGTTAATGTATGATGAAAATAGTATGGACTTTGTAAGAAAATATACATGGAATATGCTTAGACAACTGATGGAGAACATTATTTCATGTTAACATTTAATAATAATATATATAAGTAAAACATTAAGTGCATTATATTTAATTTAATTTAAGGAGCAACGTGTAATGGGTGTAGCTGTTATATCCAAATCGGATTACCCATAGATTTAAAGCTATTGATAGCTTCCAGTTTCTGATCAAGTAATTTAACAGTTCTTAATCCAAATGATTTTAAATCTCGCCTTTTTTAAAACTTGCAATTGACTTGTCTGAAGCCAAACGATTTGTGTCTCGAGATTTCCATTATTGTTATTAATCAGCGTATATAATAGTTAAAAAATTGGTATTGAATTGAATAGATGCAGTCATCTATTTAAATAGACAATCTCAGCAGAATAAGCCATCGCTTTGCTGAGTCTTTAGTTTGGGTACATTTGATTGAAAGTTTATTTAAATTATTTATATTTATTATATATACGGCAATCTTTAACTACATGATTTATTAAAAAAATGAATATATGAGTATATTATAGATATAGCTGGAATAAAGAATTGGAGAACGATATACATTATACTGAAAAAATAAAATAATAATAATAATAATAATAATAATAATAATAATAATAATAATAATAATAATAATGAAAATAATAATGATAGTAACCGACGAGAACTTTATGTTGCTGTGCTGCATCTATATCATCATGAGTTACACTTTTACGAATCCGTTATTGCTGGGCTCAACCATATATATATATATATATATATATATATATATATATATATATATATATATATATATATATATATATATATATATATGTATATATATATATATATATATATATATATATATATATATATATATATATATATATATATATATATATATATATATATATATATATATATATATATATATATATATATATATATATATATATATATAGATATATAACCTATATTTTGATTCATATATCACCTTAAAGATATTGGAACGAAATTTTACTTATGTTTAGAGAAAATTATTATCTTAAATACATTGTGACGATCTGTTAAATATGTTTTGAGATTTCTATCACATTAAAGATTTGACAAACCGTAAGTTGTTTCGAGATTTCTATCACCTTTGATATATTGGGACAAACTGTTACTTATGTTTTGAGATTTCTATCACATTAAACATATTGGGACGAACTGTTACCTATGTTTTGATATTTATATCACCTTAAAGTTATTAGGACAAAGAGTTGCTTATATTTTGAGATTTCAATTTGAGATTTCTTTAAATATATTAGGATGAACTGTTACCATAGGCAGATGGAGAGAGCAAACCTTATTGGTGGCAGTTAATTTAGAAGTGTTATTAGCTGTAATGTTTATATAAATCTTTAAACTCGAATGTGAAAATATCAAAATTTATATTTGCTTATTAAAAGTCCCATGTTATAAAACAAACTCATTGCGTTCCAATAGAAACAACCGCGTTACATACACTTACATGGTAAATAGCACTACGTGATCCAATTTTCGTATATGTAACTTGCCGACTTTTAAGTCCCAGTAAGCGAGATCTTGTAAATATGACGATGATTTTATATATTTTGTTCCGTTCTTTACCCTCACATTTATGTGCGTTTGAGGAAATAAGTTTTCATGCTATAAATACAAAAGGAAAAAATAAAATTATTGCATCAAATGCCAAAAAGTGGTTTCCATGTACAAGGCAAATGGTGAACGATTTGAAAACTAAATAGTACAACATTTTTGGATTCATTTTTTAAGTTTCATATCGACATGTGCATGAGGCAGCCGATACAGGTGCCTATAACAAAGGTGTACATTTTGCTTTAGAAGTAATTTCATTTAGAATGGTAGCTGTCAGCCGACGAAAAGTCAGGCTACAGAAAAAAGATGGTGTTCTGTATGATGATCATTATGAATATAAACATGCCGTTAATTAGTTATGCATCAATATATCATGTTCAGAAATAACATATCAGTACTAAAAAACTAATTATGTTGTACGTATTTAAGGGAAATAATATAATAAATTCTTCCGGACACAGATTCTCTCCCTGTCTATCTCAATGTGTTTGTCACTGTCTCCCTCTCAATATCACTCTGTGTCTCTCTATGTATGTAATGTGTATTTATGTATGTATGCATGTATGTATGTATGTATGTATGTATGTATGTATGTATGTATGTATGTATGTATGTATGTATGTATGTATGTATGTATGTATGTATGTATGTATGTATGTATGTATGTATGTATGTATGTATGTATGTATGTATGTATGTATGTATGTGTCAATTTATATATCTATCTTACTATATACTATAATAATGTTATGTATGCATACATTTGTGAAATTGTATTGGTGATAATGAACAGTACATTTACAAATTTTATAAAGCCCCACGTTGAATGAACCCAAGGAAATCTTCTCAAGTACCGTGAATAAAGACGATCATTTTCTTCCCAATTTCGTTTTGTATTCTAACATATCTTGAATATGATTCTAATAATTCATTTGTTGATGTTACGACGTTTTATATATGAACTTATTACAGCTAAAATGTAATGTCCAGCAGTGATTCTGCCTTTAAGATTCAGAATTTTACAAACGAAGTTTTTAAACGTAGAATCGTAATTAAGTTCATAACATTTACCTTTTGAGAGAAATATATAAATTAATAGTTCTAAGTAGCTTCGCCAAGAAGTAGAATATATAGTAATATCCTGGATGGTAATATGAAGATTTTTCTAAGGAAATTAAATGGTGTATTTAATGCTTAAATACAATGATGAATCAATCAATGAAAATGTTAAACTTCTTCTGAATGACTCTTGCATATTTATCATTATGCATTGTTTTCGCAAAGCTAAGAAATGTTTGATTAATTTTGACAAATCAAGAGTTTTAGTCTTTCGCTTTAAGGTACAAATTATTTTTGAATATGCATTGTGAAATTTCTCAATGTTTGATATGAAACATAATTAGTATCTGGTTTAGATATATACAAATATGTAGATTTATATTTAGATTTAGATACGTACAAATATGTACATCAAAACCGTAAATTGTCCGGTTTTTCAATTGATTGTAGATTAAAAATCTATAAGACATTTGCCTGCTGTGTTTTATGTAAGCTCATTTAATAACTGCTCTCTTTTCTACATTGACATGAAGCACATATCGCCTATCAATGCTTTTGACAACGTAATGATTTTTCGGAATCTCAAATAGATACCGGGGAGCCAGAATAATAATGAGGAATTGAGAAGAACACCCAGTTTATGCATGCCTTTAAAACTGATATTATGTTCTTGATCATTATTGTAAATAGAGAAAAGAAATTAAGGGGATATTTGTTGCTCTTATCTACTTCCACGACAAATATTAAACTACCATATTAACGCAGATATATGTGGGGATTATTTGAGATTCATCAATTGCAGTGAGTGGTATGAATACTTTCATATATCACACACATTATCATGTCATCTCCAAAATAAAGAGATTGTTTTATTTTGTATACACGTTTTGGATCATTTGAAATATTAAAATATTAAGAGTCTCTTTGCCTACATAAATCTTTAAAATAACCATTGCCTCACTGTACGTAGAATGCAAACAGACTGTTACAATTTTGTGAATGATGATTTAATTTGATGCAAGAGTTCACGATCAAAAGGGTCTTTCTATGAAAAGCACATGGATTTGGACAGGAATCCGGCGCTAACAAAATCTCTTACCAGAAAAAATATAAAATCAGTAAGGATGATACTGATTGATATACTTGGATCTGTTATCGATCTGTAGCGTAGGTTCATCTATGACAAAATACAAATAAATTATGTAAGTTTTTTTATTTTACAATATTAATATCAACATATAAAATGTTTTATTAAATTCTTCTCAAACGAAGTTCAAGTACGATCTGCTTAAAGAGTACTATAAGAAAATAATGGATTATGTTATAGTCACAAAGTTTAAGTACAGAAATCTGCTTATCTAAGTTTCCATCAAGCAGCGATTTCAATTATGTCAACAGTAATGATGCATATATAAATAAGTCAGAATTAATGTGTCAGCAAATGAAGGTAAACATATTGTTATTCTAACTGTCTTTTGTGACCTAAAGAATCATGTCAAGCAATGTCACATGGTTAGTGTTAAGATCGGGCTGCAGATGAACAACTTTGGATACATTGTAGTATAATTGCATCTACAGAGGTTACATCAATGCAAATTTTTAAATGATTGCGATGGGACGAGGTGCATACATGCACCTCGAGACATCTGTAGCTTCTAGGTCAATGAGAATACTGTAATTGATCTGAAAGATCAACAATCGCTCGTTTTTAAATCATCTTTTAGCTTTAACAGTATACACAACGAAAATGAAAGAAATGTTGACGTGATTAGGACTAAAAATTCATTACTTACACCGTTCAAAATGTGTGAGTAAGCTTCTCTTATCTTCCTTTTCACATTTTCTATTTTATACAAGGTATCATGGGAATCATCCTTTAAATAATAGCTGCAATTGGATACGTTTTGTACATTCTTATATTTGTAAAAGCGAGCTTGACTATCTGTATAAATATTGTTCCATCTGCCAAAGAAACGTAATATATGTATTATAAAAATCCTTTGAATGCTTTATCTCTAAGCAAGGCAATAACTGTAGTGTTTATTTGTCGTTGCAAGTGCCTATGATGGGTTTCATTTCCTAATGTTTTGATTTATGTTACCCCTATCGAATGGCAATAATTAAAACATTGGAACGTATGTCATTTTCAATATCATTCTTTTTAATTTGATTACTCGTAGAAGTAGCATGTGCGTATGAAGAAGCAAACTTTTTTGCAATGACATATGCGTCCTATAATCCTATAATCAGTTCGCCTGTGTTTTGCCTTGTGTCATGTTCAAAAGTTTTTAAATAGATCAGCAGGATTTTATATATATATATATATATATATATATATATATATATATATATATATATATATATATATATATATATATATATATATATATATATATATATATATATATATAGATAGATAGATAGATAGATAGATAGATAGACCAAAGTTATTGTGGATATAAGTAAGTTGGTTGTTTATATATACATTTGTGTTTTGTTTAATGATATAAAACGATAATGTCACAGAAGAGATTGAGGTCGCGTGTGCACAAAGAACACTTACTAATTCCATACTTCTGAATCTATCAATACTGCGATCTTGACATAATAGTTTTGCTTTAGCTGCCGAGATTCATCTGTGGAAATAATTTGAAGCGATGCTATAAATAAAATTAACATAGTTCAAGCTGTAAATGTCAGAATTCTGAAGAATCGGAATAATTTGTATACATTGATGTAATTGCGCCCCTAATAGTATCTGTCGTAACTTGTATATTATTAAACAATAAAGCGTACTCACATACAGCATGTACCCAGCTAACAATTGCACGTTGCAACAACGTTGCAGCAATGTTGCAGTAAGGTTGTGGCAACGTTGTCATATAACGTTGTGGCAACGTGATTTGGTGAACTAGCAGGAATTTTGCTACAACGTTGTTGTTTAACGTTATACAAAAACCTTCCTACAACATTTTCAAAACATTGCAAATCTACATGGAAATCATGTGAAAGCTGGTTGTGTTTCTGAAACATTCCCCACTGCTGGCAAGAATGTCCAAATCGAAAACACTGCAAAAATTTGAACAATATAGTTTAGAATTTTTATTTATCTGTACATACACTGAAAAAGAATTATAAATTAGGAACAATACATATTATATAATATGTCCATTCTGAAGTATGCAATCAGTTTCAGTGCAAGTGTGAAGGTTTTCTAACATGGTTTATATACAAACATTGCTTTTTGTTCATAGTATCAAATCCTCTTGTTGGGTACTTTTCCCATCAAGCTTTACAGCAGGACAGGGCCTTCCATTTTATTTAAATGGGACAGGTGAGTTGACAAAGTAGACCGGAGTTATGGAGGACCTACCCCAATGGGGATTATTTAATTTTTTAAAAGTACTATGTGTAAAGTAAAAGTAGACTGTTAAATCACACGACTTTTGCCTGATAAGGAATAACCCTGAATTTACAAACTGAAGGTTCAGACAGTAGTTTTTAAGAGACAAAAATAAAAAAAGAAACAATACAATATATATTTTAATATCACTTTTTGTTTATGTTCAAGATTTAATTAAGATTAGGATTCAGAATCAGTCTCCTCCTCCACTCTAAAGTTTATGTTTCTTCTCCTCAGGTACCTGCAAATTAAAAAATAATTTTAATGCCTAAACAAAGTCAAATATCATCTCAGCAATGCTTACATATTTAAAAGTCACATTAACCAGCGTTAAGTATTATCCATAAAGGATGTCTGCACAGATGGAGGGAAGGGTTGGTCAAATGCAGACAAGGGGGAGGGGGTGTAAAGGACCTTGGAGATGTCAGCAAGCTAGTATCTTCTGTTATGGTATTATCTGTTGAACAGCTGCTTTAGGCTTACTGCTTGTATTACAGTATGTTTTGTAGACATCCTTTATGGATGATCCTTAAGTATCAATTATTTGTTAATTTCAACTTGTACGATTCGTGCCACAGCATTTACAGCATATACATAGGTCATTGGGTTACTTTATTGCATATTTTAGGTTCTCCTATATGACCTCTTCAATTTCATTATTTTTTGCTTTACCATTATTTTTCAAGCAGGATTCTGCAAGAGTAACACAATGTTTTAAAAGGAGTTTCACATCAAAGGACACATTTCTTTATTCTAAATACCAGCAATAATTAATGGAGTATTTATAAAACAGACTTTGAAATTTGGTCTCAAGTTACTTCAAATACAAGTAATTGCAGTATATGTGTGTGAAGAAACATGTAATTCATCCATTTATTTACAAATCTCTGGCAAGTCACATGAAAAACAGACAACTGAAAATCAAGTCATACATACTTATCAAAAGCCAGCATATCAGAAGCTCTTGAAATGGTTTTTCCATTTACGTCCCTTTAGGCTATACTCTGACACGGTCTTTTTTTCCTAGCTTTTTCATCATCCTGCAGATACTATCCCCAATATTATACACATCAAGGGAGCTCCGACACTAGATCTGAAAAGCATAATAATAATAATAATAATAATAATAATAATAATAATAATAATGTGACAACATATGGTTTAATAGTTTTTTTTTTACATGGGTTTTGCATGCAATATTGTTTGCTCAAACCTGAAACAGTTTCACAACAGCAACTATGCAACACAATGTAATTAAAGCAATTATAAAACAAATTAACCACCACGAATCATTTAACTGCATACATGACATTCACTCTAAGACTTAAAACAGCCAAAAAATATGTATAAGTGTATATGTACTAAAACCCTGTACATGTTCATCTCTAAACATATTTTGGCCTAGATCTGTAAAACCACATATTCTCCCCCACCACCTCAAAATAATTATGCAGGTGCCCCAGTACTTGTAGGATGCGAATTGAGGTTTACAACAGTAAATAAAGGTTATAGACACGATAACAGTTTTATATGAGAAAGTAAGGCCCCAACTTACCATCATCTTGGTGAATTCCGTATTCTCCTCCATCCTCTCGCCCTCTAGTTCCTCCACTGAATCTCATGGCATTACAAGCATTTGGTCTGTACAATCTGTGTCTGGGTCATGTGTGTTAACTAAAAATTTCATTGGAGGGCCAGCAGCGACTGCTGATTCTCAATAATTGTGTCCAGTTTCATAAGTACACTGAGCCAGAAATCTGTAAGAGATTTATGATAAGCATTTTTTTTGAAAGATCAAAATCATTGCTATTAACTCCTTGTAAATATCTTTATAGTAAACAGGTATAACAATTAAAACTATTATGAAGTAAAATACTTGTTTTTTATAACATATATTTGAAAAAAAAATTAAAACTTACTGTCAGTGTAATTCTGTATTTTGTTACTCCCTGGGTGTCTTGATTCATTACTGGTATCTGTAATGTTGCATTCAATGAGGATGGTTTTGATATCAGACTTAGAGATGACACTGGCATACCTAAGAAAGGAAAATACAAAAATCCAATGGAGTCATGAACAGAGTAGACACATCAATGAAAAAAGAACCCATTGTAAATATTGTTTACATGCACAAGTCTTGTACAGTATGTTTTATAACCTATAATTTAACTAATGTTCACAATGTTCATAAATGTGTCTGAGCAACAGAAACTTATGCTTTCATGTCATAATCTTCCATTTCCAAACAAATTTTGGTGTTGACTCAATGTTCGTGAAGTTAGTACTCAACACTAACATTTATAATGTCTACAAGATGACAAGACTATTATCAACTAATATGCATTGAACAAATGCTTTTAAATGCTGCAAAATGCAGTTATTGTACTGCCACACATTTACCCAACATTTTGTAACAAAAAGCAGTTATACTACCTTAGATTAGAATTAAATTCATGAATACAGTTTATAACTGACTTATTCATATTTAGAGAGTTGTAAATGAAATAAAAGATTATATTTAAGTCAAATCCCCAATCACACACATGACATACACCCATCAATTTCCAGTGAAAGTAAGAACACCCATTTATAAATTAGTACATATGCTGCATAGCTAATGATAGATGTTATTCACATGTGCTGTGTTTATCAAGTGAAAAAAGTTCATGTACATAATTATCAATGAAAACATGACAATATTACATTATTTACAACTGTCATTCATGTCAGTAATTGTCAAAATTTAATTACCTTTTAAGATGCATTTTATTTTTCACATCTAAGTATATCAGCATATGTATAAATATGTTTTAACATAAATTAATTTAAATTTCAGTTGTGATTGATTTCTATTTGTATTACTCGCTATTTAAAAAAAAGTTTTAGTCAAGAACGATAAATCTTACGCTCTTTACTCAAGAACGCGTAATTCGAAATGTTAGCCTAACAGACGGCATTTTACCACACAAACCTATAGTATCTCGATATTTTTCTTTCCAAAAATGTACCAGTGTATCAATATAATTTACTTGATACGAGTCGGATAAAAGTCGCAGAAGTATGCCAAACATTTAGGTCATTTCATAAGCTGAACATGTTGACGGATAGTTGACCCATTTTCTTTGAAAATGCGATTGAGGTCATGGAATGACACAGCCTCGCCTAGATTGTAGCAGTATACATGTGCACAATGGTATCAACCAATAACCAAACGTTATCTTTTTGCAACAAAAAATGTGATTTTATGTTAACTATTTAAAGTTCATACCTTCGTAGTTCAAAATAGCTGGAAACTGGAGATTCGTCTCTGCAACAACTACCGTACTGGATAAGCTAGACCTCGGATCGTAGATACGTAGAATATTGTCAACGCAAAGACATTATTACATGTTTGTGATTGAGAAAAACCGACGAGTAAAATATTTTGCTGCAAAAATTGAAACCCTCTTATATTTATTAGTTTTGAAAATAAAAATGAATAAACTACGAAACTACAATTGTTACCCTGACACTGAAAAGTTAACCACAACGTTAGTACCACGTTGAAAACACGTTATATATTACCTTTGTAAAAAATATATTATTTCTTGTCAATTCTATCAGAATCAATGCATATACATACCATTTGTAATTCACTATATTTTTTAGACCAGATTACTAATTTAGATCATGTTAGTGTGTGACATTGTATTAACGTTGCCAAAACGTTAATTTCCAACGTAACCAGAATACAACCAAACAGCAACATTGTGGAAACGTTGTGTGTTAGCTGGGCTTATATCCGTCATCGGTGATTCGGTTAATCATACTACAATTAAACTTATAAGGGACGCAGGAGTTTCACAGAGTCTTTTAACTAATATACTGTAACTCTTTCTGACACATCTTCTTCCAGTGAGTGTCCTTATTGACTGAGTTAAGAGCGGCTTCATTAATATTTGTCTCTATGGTATAATTTGCCATCAGGACGCACGACAGTCAGAACATTGTTGTCAATTCCCATTGAGTGTATTCATGTATTACAATGCAGTGTCCATGTTGGAGGCAATATTGTGTTTAATCAACTTGCAACTGACAAACCTTTGTTTGATCATAAAGTCGATGTTATTAAAAAGGAAATCCCTGATTTATACCTAGCTATATCAGAATACAACCAAATAGCAACGTTGTGAAAACGTTGTGTGTTAGCTGGGTATTATTTACTAACATTACATTGACATACGGTAATAGAACTAAAATGTTTAGAGGATTAGCATGCCATGTTACTGTCACATTATATCGTACCATCCCGTTAGCTTTTTCACTATACCTGTTCTTACCTGGCGTCTTTCTGTCCTTTACATCTGCTAGATATTGATTTGGCAGAGTAGCATATTCTTTCTCAGAGCATTTTCCTTGTTCTTGTCCAGGGAACATTCGTGAAAGAACTTGTATTTCCTCTTGAGCGTTTGTGTTGTGTACTTTTGATGTATCTGTAATGTTAGAAACGCTTACTCAAAATGACGGTGATGTACATTTAGTTGTTTTTTTTTTCCCAAAGAACTCCACTGTTATCTCCTTCTCACACAACAAATCGATTTAAAGGAAAGTGTTTCATAAGAGGACAAATGGCTTTAATTATAGATAACTTTCCTTCATAACTCGTAATATTGTTTACTTTCTTGATCAAAAGATACATAATTTCCAGTTACAAAGTAATTGATAGAACAGCAGATGAACTAATTACTTAATTAGAATTAAAATACATGAATTTTATTTAGAAATAAAAAATAAAAGTAATTAGTCGTATTATTGAATTTTTGCATCTTCCGGTTTTTGAAGAAAAATAATGGGAAGAATGGGTAAGAATATTGTATATTCTATGTATAAAAAACATCGCAAACCTTTGTTTTCGAATAGATTATCTTCTTTAATATGTGTTTGATCCAATAGAAGATATCTTCTGCCAATAACATCAGAACCTTTCAATAAGTTTTCCGGTCTATCGCTAGTTGCCGCTAGTATAAGATGGTAAATTCTATCTCCAATTTGTATGTTTCCGCTCTAGTTCAGGATGGAAAAATGCAAATATACACACATAAATAGCGAAGATGATTCACATAAGAGTTTCATTGCTTCTAGTTCTAGATTGAATAATTTCTCATGTTATTTTTCAAACAATATCTCTTCAATATATGACGCCAATTCAAACCTGATTATACATCCATATTAAAAATGTGTTTATCAACATTCCATTGTTACCGTTTGCAAAGCTTGGTAAAAACGTATTTGATCATCTATGGACTAGAGTTAAGTTTGGATCACTTGATATATTTTGTTCTAGGTCTATATATCACCTACCTCTCTGAATACATACATGTATACATACATACATACATACATGCATACATACATACATGCATGCATACATACATACATACATACATACATACATACATACATACATACATACATACATACATACATACATACATACATACATACATACATACATACATACATACATACATACATACATACATACATACATACATACATACATACATACATACATACATACATACATACATACATACATACATGCATACATACATGTTTGTATATAAGTATGGCTTGTAAAGTAAATGATTATGTGGCTGAAATATTGACTGAACGTATGGCTGTATAAATTGTCTGAACATGTCTCTGATATAGCGACTTAAACATTCGTTAACGTATGAGCTCTTAAATAATTGCAAAAATTTGTTTTTTTGCTTTTATCAATAACTGAACCAGTACACTGTTATAAATAAACGGAATCAAAACATATGGCTCAATGTAAAATCTAATTCATATGCATGCATTTAACGCGACGATTAAAGTAAATGATATACCTAATGTATGCACCAAGTAATTAAACACAGGAATACAATAATTAAATACAGTATTATACCAAAGCAGATGCAAGACGGCATGCTGTAAATGTTGTTATCACAGTCTTAGTTAAGAACTCAGATTAGGACCAAACGATCATTGCATTGATTATAACTGTAGAATCTGAAAATAATTAGCATGTTGATATATTCAAAATCAACAACTATATCACACAGATTTTGTACCGTCCGCTGCGCTAGTCAATAATTTAATTTAAACCCTGCAACTCATCTTGTGTCATTTCTTTATTTAAATTAATCTTGATTATAAATATAGCTCTACAAATATACAATTTTGGTTCGTGGGTGCATCATGGTAATGCCTATTTAGACTAAAATATAAAGAGAAATCTAGCAAATTTATTACCTAAAATCTACGTTGTCGGTTATCAATGATATTTTATTCGAGTCATTAGTTCCTTTCCCTCTATTAACATAATATAAGACGTTATTTGCTTACAATGATTTTATATCTGGTGTTCGCCTCGGTGTTTTGCGATGTTAATTAACACCGGTGTTTGCCAAAATATGCATCTTACTAACATTGGTTGATTTAAGAAAATTTTGGGCAAGTTGAGAGATCATTTAGGAAAATTTGTGTATTCTTCCGTATCACCCATATCCTTAACGCAAGTTCGATACAGTGTGCTGGAGTATTTGTGAATTTAAACATTGTCATCATACGATTCAGATGAAGGAGCAAGTATTGCCAAACAAACTAATCTACTAAGAGCTAATAATCCGGGTCAACTTCTAAGTTAAATATAAGGACTTTATTCGGCACAAATGAGAACCACAGAATAAAAGAGATGGTCACATGAGTGTGCTTATGTTTGATTAATATTTGAATAATCTATTATAGTATACTTTACATTTGATTATATATTAGAATAATATATTATAGTATACTTTACATTTGAATAAATATTTGAAATAGCTATTATAGTATACCTTACATTTGAAAGGATTTGAGAAAAGCTACATTTGTGAGTTTTATCGAAAGTTAAATAAACTAAATCACCCTCACACTAACTTATCCTGTACATTCAGGAAACTATATTAAATTGGCTTTGTAGTTGCTAGACAATGTCTATACATTGTAACATAATAGTACACTTACGATGACTCTCTCACACGGTTTATTTAACCTCGTCACACATTTGACAGTCATGTATGCCCCGTGATCCATGTCCAGGTAGTACGCAACGGCCTATTTAAAATAAATATATGACAATTTAGATAGGATGGTAGAAAGCCAATAGGAATATTTGGTAACAGAGACATATATTTAATAAAGTATGTAGGATAACACATATTTATCTTTAAAGAAAACGGCTCTTTTGTTGTTTAAGTATGTATTCGCTTACGTAATATTTTAGGCAGATAATTGGACACGAAATACTGCTTTAGATTAATTATTCTAAGATTAATTAGGTAGTCGGCTTTTGGCACGTGATGTACCTTTTTAAAAAGATAACTTCAGTGGAATGTTGGCCGAATGATATTATATTAATTTTAAAACTTTGATAATGTGTTTCAATAAATAAACAACTTCAATTATATATACATGTGTGTACATACAAAATATTATATATTATCTTGGTGACCGGGTATAGCTGTTCTGAAGAAATTAATATTAACCATTGAATATAACGAGAATGAGTATACAGCTATACATTATATAATGCATCCTAAAAGATCTTTCATAATATGTAGATAAAAACGTAATCTTATTGACAATGTTAAGAAGTACGTTCATGTGTTTTTGGTCTCCATATGGTTGCAATGATGATTACATAATGCTAGCAAAATGTTGTTTTCAAGTTTATTGCAAATTCGGACAGGCACAAATTGAAACTTAAATCTATTCGTATGCAATTTTATATTATATATTTTTTTGTACTGATGGATGGAAGATGAGAATATAAGTTTGAGAATGTTGATTAACAGCTGATAAAAAGATTTCTGTAACTTAAAAATTTCGTACATACGAAAGCTGCGGATTTGTAAACTCTTCCGAAGTTTATTAATTTCACGGAGTGAGGCAAACCAACCCATGACGCAAATTGTGCTAATAATATAAAACAAACTCGTTTCAAAAATTGTTTTCATTAATTATGGAATAAATTAACGGTTTCTTAAAATGTCAAGCCTAAAGTTAGGTAACTTTAATATTTCCTTACAGATGCAAGCAATATCCTCAATATACAAGCACTGATGAACTTTATTGGCATTATTGATGAGAAAAAGACACAATTTTCTATATTATATTAAACGTGCATCGCATTCTAAGCAGCAACCCAATGAAGAACGTATACCTTGCAAATTTTGCCAAGAAAAATACTTGTTTTATTGTATAATCTGAGCTGATAATTTGTTTTTAAAATAATCATTTTCGGTTACATTTTCTATATCTTTTTAGAACTCTTCTCCCTCATCTCATGATCTTATGTTCAGTTTTAAAATATAATAATCGACATATTTACTTTAGACTTCACAATTTCTACAAACACTACTGTTATGTTATGCCAATTTTGTTTTACTTTCTACCTGGCGCTTGTCAATGATTCAGACACAGCTTCAATATAAACCTAAACAATTATCATATTTTTATGTTATAAATATATATTTAACTGAAGCCGAGGTCTGCACTTAGCCTTCAGTATCACCTTCAAAATTCAGGAAATGAACTTTTTTAAATTTTGGAAGCTTTCATTAAGATGATTGGTTTTTATTATCATCAGGAAATGCTATTGCGACATAAGATCAAATTAGGATGTATATAATTTTGACGTGAACATGAGTTTTTGACTATTATTTCAGTCTTTATAAACGTTACTGCTGTGTAAAAGATATATGTTTTGAGGAGCCATTGACGTTCATAAAATAGTCGTTATAGTGAAATATCGTCTATATTCGTCTCTCTTTGACAGTTTACTTTACGTTGCTACATTAAAATGTGCTGTACTCTTTTGCTCAATCTCTGACATATCAATGCTTGCTAAACGCGATTGTACATTAGAAAGTTTAAAATCCGAATCATTTATTGAAATAAATGTATTACAGTTAGGTTACACAACCCAAAATGAGTTGTAAGTTATCCTATACATCATCTGTTAAACACCATTTGAACTGTTCTAGTTCCAAATCAGAAAGTTGGACTTAAATTAAGGTTAGCAAGAAATGAAAGAAGTTACTAACACAAAAAATATATGATCAATGCAGAAAGATACGTGAAATACGGGAGGAGGAAAACGTTTAATTTGAAGAAATCAAAAGCCAAAGAATAAAGTACATGAAGCTTAAAAAACGTATGAATGTCAGCAAACAACAACTCAAAAAATGATATGAAACTACCAAAAAGAAATTAAACAATTTTCAAAACTTACTGTCGTATTCCGTTGTATTTATTGATGTATCGTCCCATTTTAAAGCAAACAAACGGCCAAATAAAAAAGGTTGTCGTTTCTGTGTCTTTATATCAGTAGCAAAAACGTCTAAAAGCTGATTATCAAACATTTTCTTTTAGCTTTGAGCTTTTGATTAAAGCATCTCTAGACTAAGTAGAAAAACTAGTTTGGCTGGTCATAATTACATTAGAGGTTTTGCTTAAAAAGCGTTTGTTGCTTTTGTACATAGAATACATTTACATTGTTCGGAATGGATAAAATATAACACAAACTTTGTAATAAATATCCTTTGATATAAATGTTGTTACCAATGTATTTAAGATGTGTTCTCTTTGATTCTTAGGTTTATGTATCATGCGAATCATTTATATGTACTCAAAAATTTACTTGACTAGTTCAAAGCTACAAAGGCTTTTTAAATGAATCATATCAAAACGAATCACAAATATTATTAAGTTATTAAATTGATGTAGTTGCAATATTCCCTGTTCCTAAAACACAGAAAGATTTTAGGAGTTTTCTAGGTTTGTGCAATTATTACAGGACATTTGTTCAGGGTTATTCCACTATAGCTACTCTTTTAAACTAATTATTAACAAAAGACAGTTCATTTCTCTGGACAGATAAGTGTCCTGTAGCAATTGATACACTTATAAAAGCTCTGACCTCAGCGCCTAATTTGGTTTCTAGTGATTTTAACAAACCATTTAGATCCACATGTGATGCAAGCGGCACCGCACTAGGGTATATTTTGTCATAGATGGGGACAGATGATAAAGAACATGTTATTGCCTATGGTGGTAGAGCTTTGACAGACGCTGAGACACGATGGTCAGTTACTGAACAAGAACCTTTGGCTGTCTTAGAAGGCATCAGAACATATTATGTTTACCTCTCACACCAGAACTTCACTGTCATTACAGATCATAAAGCGCTCGTTTGGCTTAAGACAGCTAACCACACTTCAAATAGACTGTTCGTTGGTTACTTCGCCCACAAGAATACGATTTCGATATCGTATACACGCCAGGACATAAAAATACAATTGCCGACGTACTTTCACGCCGTGACTACGAAAAAACACATAACACCCCCTCTGAAGAGAAGTTATCTCCAAATCACACAGACTCATTACATGCTCAATCAGAACCAGTCGTTTCTTCCATTTAGAAAGAATTAACTGATGTTACCTTATACTACACTAAGGAAGACACCCCAATCATATATGCAATACACACTGATGGCGACACACTGAATGACTCTTCTAACTTAACAGATATCGCCCAATATCAATGCAAGTACCCTGATTTCAAAGATATGTATGTTTACTTAGAGCAAGGAATATTACCAGATAATACTCGTCTCGCAAAGCTATTCCATATGAAGCAAGTCAGGATAAACTTATTAATGGTGTCTTACATCATTTCTTTCAGCCTCGTGCAAAATACAAAACTTCATCAGATCAGCTCATAAAACAAGCTGCCTTACCAACACCCTTGAAACAAGATGTTCTTATGTCTTATCATGATTAAAAAGCAAGAGGTTTTAATTTAGGTGTTCAGCCAACATACCCCGCTATTATTAAAAAAAGTACTTTTGGCCTAAAATGTATCAAAATGTATATGATCACATTACGTCATGTTCTCAGTGTCAACTCATTAAACGAGATACAAATGCTCGAAAGGCCCCATTGCACCCCTTGCCTCCAGAAGATGTATTTTCTCGATGGCACATGGACATATTGTGCATGCCAAAAAGTAAGGAAGGTTATCAGTATATCTTATTAGTGACAGCTTGTCACATTGGTTTGAAGTCTTTCACTTACGTTCACAAACGGCAACGTATATTGCCAGTGTTTTGTATAATGAAATATTCACACGTTATGGTGCACCAAGAACACTTTTCAGTGATCTTGGACGAAATTTATGTCTCAGCTTGTTCTAAGCACTTTGTGAACTATTTCAAGTTACTCGTCACCACACTAGTTTATACCACCCTCAAACTAATGCTGCGTGCAAAAGTTTAAATAGTACCATGATACAATCGTTTCGCGCCTACTGCAATAAACACCAAGATGATTGACCGTCACTTTTATCCAGTATAATGATGACATTCCGAATGAACCCAGCAACTAACTCAACTGGCTATTCACCTTATTACATAATCTTTGGGAAATAAATGTCCTTATCTCTAGATGCGAGAGACTGCCAAGCAACTAACAAAACAATATTTGGATCAGTTAGTTCAGAGATTGCAAATAGTTCAGGAATTAGCTAAAGCAAATACCAGCGAAGCGCAGCACACAACAGAACACAGGTTCGATCAGAAAACGAGGGAACGATCCTTTTGCGTTGGATATTATGTACATTTAGTGATCGCACACATACCCGTAGGGTTCTCCAAATAATCATTACCCACGATGGGAAGATCCATATTACATCACAGAATTAGGTCCAAATAACACCTACAGATTACGCCGTTGTTGTGACAATAAGGAGATAAAATCACTTGTACACGACAATAGACTTACACATTATAAAGTTTTTAGTGATTATCGACCGCGTTCACCAGATACAGCAGGAACTGTCACTCAAACAACTCAATTACCACGTGATAAAACGAGCAATAAGCACGCACCAACTGACAATGGTAACGAATAGTACTCAGTTGACAAACTCTTGCAATCCAAATGGATTTCTGGAAAGAAACAAAAACATTACTTGGTAAAATGGTCCGATGGATCCATGCCATCATGGCAACCAACGGAGAATATTTCTTCGGCATAAAAGGAAGCATTTTCACAGAGCACACATACAATAGAATACACGCCTTAAACGATTAGGTCGAATATTTGGTCCTTAAATTCAACAAGAAGTTTGGGAAAAAAGATATCCTTCATACATGATAGAGATGCTTCTCGTCTTTTCTACCGCTCCATCATTTCCTCATGCCTTCTACTTCTTTTCTTCTCTTGCCAGGCAAATCTCTCAACCTTTTTCTTTTTCTTTAATGTATGAGTGGAATGTGGAAATCTTCTCTTATGGACTGCTTCTCCTGACTCTGAATCCAGGGTCTGCAGTTGATGAGCAAAGATTGAATTATAGAGTTATCTTCCAGTCTCTCTCACCAGTATATTGTACAGCCGATAAGTGGATCCACACCTTTCAAATATCGCTTCCAGTCAGCATTTCATTGTCCAGATACCATATTGTCTTCAACGTAAACGATGTGGATTCATAAAGCCGCTACTCGTGCAGGTAAATGCAATACGTCGCCTAATGAAAACGCAGTTTCACACAACTATCTCATTTGTTAATGAGTTCATTCCACAAAGTGTTTTTCAACCATCAAATATGTCAAAAAGGGCGATTTTGCCTTTTATTGGTAAATTAGGTAACAACCTATTCGGTCTAGCTACAAGTGGTGACGTTGCCACATTATCGAATTACACAAATACCTATATTTTACACGTCAATCAACATTTTGATAACATGTAAACAGCTATCGATAAAAACTCCAAAACTCTTATGCTCTAAGAACACATAATGGTTGATACTGAAAACAATATACGTTATCATTCGCAGAAATCAACAGCAATCAACAGATGTCCTTGCCGTTCAATCTCATCAAATTACACAGGAACTAGAGAAATTACAACTACAAACCGATGAATTATCAGCAGGCAAATGACCAGCTACACTAACCCCACCTCATGTTCTTGTGGGCTCACTTAATCACAACAAGGCCATTATCTCCACTGATTATCCTAGTTATTCCATAACGTCGAATGATCTAAGTTACTTTTATGTGTTTGGATCTTATATAGCAACACGAAAGGACCACAACCTCTATATTGCGCTACAAGTTCCAATTTCGTCCCGACCATTCGCTACGTATCGCATTCAGTCATTACCTGTTCCAATTAACAGAACATCAACACGTCACACAACTTGTTGACTACCTGACATAATGCTCGTATCAGATGACCATCAATTTTAGCCAACAATATCGTCATCGACTTTACATCGTTGTACAGTTAAAGGTATTGTACACTGCAAGATTCGTCCAGCGCTTAAGTCTCTTTCTCAACCTGATTGTATCAATAGTTTATTTCTAGATGATAAGGATAATATACATCAGACCTGTAATTTTCGCTTTATGACCAATCACGTCATACCTCAAATCTTCAATATCTCCTCAAATCAAATATTAGTATATCTTATGGACGAAATTGTACTCGAAGGTCAAAATCAAAGACGCCCTATTCAAGGTTTTCGTTTTTGTATTATGAATATGCCCTGTAATTGTGCAGTCGTTACTACGTCTTTAAATTATGACAGACACATTACCACTTGTTCTGGCAACACAACAGAAGTTACGGGACTTAATCCAGTTAATCTTGCACTTCTACAGCAATTCTTTAACTCTACACATTTAACAGATATCTTGAACAATACAACTTTTAACAGTCTCTCGACAATTTCGTTACCTGAATTCAAATTATATGAACACCACATGTCACATATTTTTGCCACGGATAGGAAGATCGATTTAAGTTTAAAAAAGTAGCTGAACGCGCTAAGAATGATAAAAAAATCTTTTGGTCCTGGCAGAAACAATGTCAAGTGGTGAGCTTCCAATCACTAGTGACTCTTGGTTTGATTTACCACATATTATGGCTATAATCAGTTTCGCCTTGTCTTTTCTTGATACCTTAGTAATTGTTTGTCTTATATGGTATTTCCGACCTTTGTCCTCCGCAATGTTACTCACACGCGCAACTGACGCTCAAGCTACAGTTCGCTTTCAGTATACTATTGCGCCAACGGCTCCTGTTCCTGGTTGCTTTACTACTGTTTCTGACGTCCTCACTTGGGATCATCTTGTCTTTTCAGTTTTATTTTTGACATTCACAATTTCTGTTGTTCACGTTTATAGATGGATTTCACAGTCCAATGTATGTATTAAACTGTCTTGAAAATTACTAAAGGACTTCAATGTGTCATAGCTGATATTCTCCAGCTTAAGCTCTGTCCTTCATATTGGCACACAACTAGCCCATCAATGATTGACAACCTTCATGTTACTGGTTATCTACGACCATGACTACATGTCCGATGGACTGATTTTAGGATACCTCAAGTCAACAGTCACTTTGACCTAACTAAACCAACTTTATTTCATATTCCTTTTGTATCTGCATACAAGCTTCGTTCAATTTTTAATCACCCATTCTCTGCTCACATCGTTTGGACACACCATAATATTGCCTTCCTTCAATGCTCAGAAAGCAGTTCCTTGGACTCCACTCTTCACAAAGATCCTCCTTGCCACCATACATCAGTTTACCTTAAATACACGCACACACATGCACACGTATTTTCAGTTATTAATACTAACAATATTTGTTTTCTTCTTTTTTACACCAATAAGGAACATGGGTGCTAAACGTCATATAGTTTTAAGAATGATATGGTAATTGTGTTTTAATAAATATAATACTTTATATAGAAAACCAACAGGCCAGGCCATACGTTACATTGTTGTGCCTTTGTCAATATTAGCACTACATTATTGGATACGTATCCAATGGGGATCGTGCGGTGTGTCCTTTTCAAGATTAGTTAGCATTGTCATGAAATTAGTACTGTAACATTGGAGACATACCCGAAGGGGATAGTGCGATGTGAGACAGATACTGATTAAATTGCGAAAACAAGATTTTCTAAAACAAACAAAAAATCAGCTAAGGCATCAGGTTAAGGATGTAAGGGTCAATCACGCTTCTTTTTGGTACGAACAAGTCAATTGTTCTACGGTCCCCCATACTCGAAAAGTGGTTGCCCTTTCACCAATGCTACAGAGGTCATTAAAGTTCGGTCGAACGAAATTTCATATGCGTCAAGCTGAGGACTCAACTATAAATTTCCATTGTGACTTCGATATCACTATAGATGGATATTTGTTTTTTACCATTGACAAAGGCACAACATTGTATGATAACCCCAGCTCTTTTTTCATGTTGTACGTATAGCAGCTTACACTGGTTTCTCTGAAAGCTGGCAAAACTTCTTTCGGGTAATATACCCTCTATTGATATATTTCTAAAATTGCTAGGATTTTTATTAATTTAATAGCCAAGGTTACCCTGGTCTAGCCAAATTGTATATTCGTAATTCTAAGTTACTTCTCGATAAGATAATAGACACAAATATTCCTTATCATAATATTGAAAAAAATATGCCGAGATGCCGATAATCTCGAAGAACATTTGGCAAAACGAGTAAGACCCGGTATAGTGTGCTCTCGGTGCACTCAGCGCCGCCAAGAACGCAACCAACCGACTACTCATCAACCTCAACTTCGTTATGCAGGTAGAATACCAATGTTCCGCCAACGGACCGCATTACCAGAATACTTAGCACTATAAAGTTATACAACCACCTCTACACAGGATACCAATAAACTGTAAAATGTTGGTGTTTCCTTGCGAATAATAAAATCTATTGACATGAAAATATTCTTAATTTGGAATTTGTATGACGACAAACGTCTGGATTTATCCTCCAGTTATGACGACAATCGTCTACCAGGACTAGTTGTAGAGTAGGTCAGGTGAAAATTTTTTTTCTTGTATTGCAGATTCTCAATATATTTTTCTCTTCTTTTTCTGATATCTTTCCCGACAATTTTGCATTGAAATATTGTGATAACAATATCTCAAGATAAATCAAAACATTGTTGGTAAATTTACACAGGGTAATATACAACAATATAATGAATCGCAAAGGTATGTTCACACTTTTCATTCAGATTCATATATATAATGACATAACACTCGCTGTATAAACATATCATTGAAAGGAAAGTTGGCAAAGTTCGTTTCCTTTATTTGTAAAATTTAACTCTTGTGGTACATCCTCATTTTCAATAGATTATATTATTTTGTCATCAGTTAAAACTTACCTCTCGTCCCAAATTTATTGTTTTTTTCGGTATAGATGGACCATCTTTTGACATTTGCACAACGTAGATGTCAGCATTTGGATCAATGTCATAGTTTCGTTTTAAATTTAATGTCAGACAGTGTGAGCCTTGTCTGATATGAAAGGTCAGTTGATGGGGGAGAACAGGGTCACCAAATATCCGTTTGTTGGTGTGGGATTTTGCTGTCACCTCTTTCACCCAGACTGTTGATGAGCCTGTAAGTGCAAGAGTAAAGGAGATTAAATAATGCTAATAACGGAAGTTCATACAAACGCAGAACAAAAGCGCTGCATAGAAAATTTGGACAATCAGCTTCATCCCCATTATTGACAATAATAAATAAACTTGTCGTCATAAGAGTTGGAAGTTGGAAGTTTACTTCATAAACTATCTTTATATATATAAAGAGAGAGACAGACAGACAGACAGACAGACAGACAGACAGACTGACAGAGACAGAGACAAATTACATTATATTATTTTGAAATTGATTATGAATATAAATATACACGAAATATAAAATGTAATCATAAGATTATTTATTCCTGTCCTAAGCATTATCATATTTCAGCTTTCTGAATTAGACGTTGACATTAAACAATTTGACCCAAAACTGGATGAACGACAGATGGAAGGACAATTGCTTCAAACAAAGCTGGCTCAAAAGTACTATCCAATGCAAGCACATTTATCGGCTAGGATTTTGGGTCCGAAATAAATAATGCACATTATATTCTGTTCTACGCAGACAAGAACTATGTTATGAATTTATATGATGCTTTGAAGACGATATTCGGATCACAGTCATCCGAAATATCTATAATACTGAGTGCTGAAATGCCTGACTGCTCGTGGAAAAGGAAAATATACTCGGTATGTGAGCATAACACTTCGAAAGCATAATCGCTTAAAATTCTTATATCAACAATGAGGCAAATGATTGCCTGCCACAAAAGAAAATAAAAATATGATGTGCTGATCTTACAAAGCTGACTGAAACAGCGTAAGCAATCAACCTGATGGTTTATGGTAAATCATCTGGAGCAGAACAAAAATAGATTGATAATATAACAGGAATGTCTACAAATCCGTCTGCACACTCATTGAACATAACCTAATCTGACTCTGCGAATCAATGTGGGAACTATATCCCGAAAGTACGAAGAAACATCTTAGTCTTACTTCATCTAGAGCATATGCAAATATCAAACTTGCAACAATATTCGGGTCATCTTGCTGTCTATAGCGGGCGTAATCCTACCTACCATTACGCTATACAGTCTTGTGCATTACTACGATCAATGGCTCCTGCCAACGAGTCCGCATTGCTACCAAAAACGTTGAATAACCAGAGACAATGTGTTCTCACATCGAGAACGAAAAGATATATAAAGATATATATTAGAAACATACCACCAAACTTGTGCACAACATTCATTGACGGAACAAAAACATTTTACAGCCAGCCGTGGAGTCTTTCAGAAGAAAACATGTAAATTTGCCCAGACAAAAGAAATTTGTGAGTGCTTTGATATTCCACAATGTCTTGCCCTCTGGTGTTGTGGATGTCGGACTAATCTTAATCATTCCCATTCTGTAACAGGGTCACACAAAGTTTAATTTGGTCCCAACATTCCTCCGGACAGGAATCAACATCAGATACAGAACTCCTGCCAAGCTGTTCAGTCTGAAAGTACTCCCTTATAGTTTTAAGAAACCTGGAGTGTTGATCGATGTCATGCCTAGAAGCTGAACCATTTTCACATGGGCTACCTCAGGAAACCCATGAAGATATTATGGCAAGAAGTTCTTACATTAGTAGGCTCTCGAGTTATCAGTACTCTACGTATGAACTCACATTCAAGATGGGAATCCCAAGGCAATGAAATGAGCATTTATTATAGAGGACATTCTACCGCGAAGTGTATGAGAATAATCGATCCCAGACTGTTACATGGAAGCAAGTCAATGACTCCCTCAGGACCTCATTAAAATATTTCAATTCAAGGTTCAATACTGACTAAAGATCTCACTTACGATCACTCCAACTGATAAAATGTTCCCGTACTAGTGGTACCAATTTTGAACTGAGAAAAGCTAAAGTGTGAGAGCAGACCCGTGATAAGCGTTAGTCACAGAAACATAGCATATTCTCGTTTGATCAGCCAAACTAAAATATCATTTATTATAGATGATATTATACAGCGAAGTGTATGAGCTCAGTCGATCCCAGGCTAATAAAAGGAAGCGATTTAACGATTCCCTCAGATCATTGTAACAATAATTCAGTACAAGCATCAATATTGATTGAACATCTTGCTTACGATCACTCCAACTGGTAACATTGCTCCCGTACTTTTGGCACCTACATTGAACGGATGAAAACTGAAGAGTCAGAGTAGAACCGTGATCAGTGTCAATCAAGGAAACATAGCATATCCTCCTGTGATTAGTCAAACACAAGTAGCAAACACTTTACGTGTGACGCACAAAGAATTGCAGCTATCCACAATTTATTGATAAAATCACAATTGACAATTTCTGCCATTGATACATTTCATTATCTTATTATAAAATATACGCTCTCTCTCTCTCTCTCTCTCTCTCTCTATATATATATATATATATATATATATATATATATATATATATATATATATATATATATATATATATATGTGTGTGTGTGTGTGTGTGTGTGTGAGTGTGTGTTTGTGTGTGTTTGTGTGTGTATATATAAACAAAATATAAATATAAAATATAAATATAAATACATTGTTATAGCTGAATATCATAGACCACAAATAATAATTAATCGTGACATTCTCACAAACAAGTTCAATTTATCCATTATCCATTTTGTGCTTTGTCATTATGCGACATCGACCTAGATTGTTTTGAGTTAAAATCGGGTGTACGATCGTACAACAAAATCACAAACTAAGATTTTACTTACAGCTAGCTTATTAAATGTAAGGTAGTTATTGTGCTTTGTTATGTGTTCCTTCTGCACAGTCTTTATTTACACAACTCTGTGCTACGAAAATTTTTTTCGTCTTTGTCCATGTTTTATATCTTGGCATAAGCACATAATTCATCCAAGCATATACTTTATTTATTATATTTTGTTATGTGTTCCTTTGTCCATGTTTTATATCTTATAATTTATCTTAGCGAAAGGAAATAAATCCGCCATATTTCCATACATGTTACACATCTTGTGATAGCTGGATACACGGTTTTGTAAATAAACCTGTAATATTGTCATACACATTACATGTTTGTTTCCAAAAACTGGTTAAATGTTTCATAGTAGCAATACATGAATCATTTCTAAAGTTATTTATTTTTTCGTCCTGACATCATCTGGATGATGATGATGACGCAAATGATTAATACTTCTGAAACTATCATCATCATCATCATCATCATCATCATCATCATCATCATCATCATCATCATCATCATCATCATCATCATCATCATCATCATCATCATCATCATTAGTTTACCATCGGGGCTCGATGAAATCATTAATAAGCTGCTCTTAGCTGATGGGTCCTCGTGTTGCTCATGAGTCAGATATATCCTGGAACAGCGTCATAACAGGAGGAATGGCTTGGTTCTTGACGATGAGGCGATTCTGCGTTCCCTGATGTAGGCGATTTGCACTCTACAGGCGCCCTCGAAGGTTTTATATCCATTACGAACAGCTACTTGTCACTCAGATCTATTCTTGGCGCGAGACTCGAAGTAACTCAAACATATTAAGCTGAATATCAGCTTGTCCTTGATGGCTTCTTTTAATTTATTCGGGCGACCAATATTGTATTTTCCCACGAGATAGATCTCCATATAAAATCTGGCGTGGTATTTGAGACTCCTATATACGGATGACATGTGCCGTCCACCGGAGTTGGACTGTCAGAATGGATGGATGGATGGATGATGGATCGATGGATGGGTAGAAAGATAGGTAAACTCGATGGGTGTATATATATATATATATATATATATATATATATATATATATATATATATATATATATATATATATATATATAGAGAGAGAGAGAGAGAGAGAGAGAGAGATAGATAGATAGATAGATAGATAGATAGATAGATAGATAGATAGATAGATAGATAGATAGATAGATAGATAGATAGATAGATAGATAGATAGATAGATAGATAGATAGATAGATAGATAGATAGATAGATAGATAGATAGATAGATGGATCGATGGATGGATGGATGGATGGATGGATGGATGGATGGATGGATGGATGGATGGATGGATGGATGGATAGGTAGATAGATAGGTAGGTAGGTAGATTGATAGATAGATAGATAGATAGATAGATAGATAGATAGATAGATAGATAGATAGATAGATAGATAGATAGATAGATAGATAGATAGATAGATAGAAATGAAATGAAATGAGTTAGACCTATCGTAGTACCTGAGCAGACATACGCCAGGAGTCCAAGGACAATAGCAATCACTCCACTATTCATTTTCAATGCTAAGGTTGGTTGATGTCTGGTAAAGATGAACTGGTATAGTTGATAAAATTGCGATATATAAATCTATCTATTATATAAGATTGTTTTGGCTTAAATTATGAAGGTCATGCCACTTTGCTCTGGGCACATGTCAATTTGTTTCGATTAAATAATATTACTTGATATGGATTCCTAAAGAGTCGTGACACATTTGCTGATTCTATTGGAATAGAGATAAGTTAATTATTTAGATATGGAAAATTTGAATCATATAATATCGCCTATGAATAACTTTTAAACACAATGAACAATATGAAATGGAAAGAAGAAAGGAAATATTTTATTATATTACGGCTAGAAATATAATAATGTATATATAAATATATATGCCTGCGAAATGTAACTATTTCACTCTGATTCGTAATATATTTAGAGCAATTTTCGTGCCAAGGAAACTCATCCGTTCAAAATTGGTCTTGGCTCATTTTTTGAACCAGCAATAGACCTGCATAAGCTACATAAAACCTTTATTAGGTTTTCGGTCATTGTAAATATTGACCTATTTACTTTTAAGCCTGAGGTATTTATCTAAACTTATAAAACATTTCACCAGCAACATTACATGCAATTCTATAAAAAAAACTTTTCATGTACGTTCCAACTTGGTTTCACAGTAAAGAAAGTCAATTTTTAAAAAACATGACACACAAACACAAACACAAACACACACACACATACATATATATATATATATATATATATATATATATATATATATATATATATATATATATATATATATATATATATATATATATATATATATATATATATATATATATATATATATATAATTTGACACTTAGTGCACTGATGTCGATGATAGACTAAACATATGCATGTGAGTACATTATTTCTTACCAATTCCTAAGATATCTTTCTTTTGATTAACTAATGTGTCTGATTATAATATTAATTATATACGTACCACTCCTAGAAATGCGAGCTAATAAATTTAGGTCCAATATTTATAAATTTGTACGTATAAGATCCTAATTCCTTTTCATCTTTTGGCATGAAAATTTGACTTTCACACTCACTCTGACACTCTCACATTCTCATTCTCACTTATAAACACTCTTTACCTCTAATTTGATTAAAAAATAAACCAATTCCTTTGCCCAACCGTTCCCCTTGCTAGTAAATATTGCATGTGAGTACTTCAGTGAACATTTATTTGACAGTTTCATTTTTACTTTTTTTAACAATGTTTTATAAAAATTGCATCTTTAGCATTTGGTATTAAGCTATAAATATATTTTACCATAGTCTATCTTGCGAGTGTCACAGAAAGTATTTTCACAATCAGACAAATATGTACATGACACCACGCATTATATACGTGAAGAAAACTCAAATTAACAGAGTTCCGAAGGATTCCTAGGAGTGATATAATCACAACAAAAGATGACGTCATCAATTAGAGAAAAGTAAAACAGATAATGCTAAACAATATGTAGTTGTTAAATACACAGGATACAATGAATCATTTAGAACAATTCATGACGCCCTAATGCAAAACAGTCTGAACCCTTGTGGAAAACTGCTATTTAAAATTCTAGAAATGGCATGACATGTAATTGTTGAGGGCATTCTGAGCAAATTGTAACAGCGACAAAATGCTTGCTTGCTAAGAACATGCTGAACAATATACGAATAAATATAGAACCAATTGTAATACGTTTGTGAATAAAACTGAATGTATTAGCATTATTAATGCAACAAGTAAATTATATAATTATCAAGGATGATATTAAATTCTTATACAAGCCGGCAAAGTAAGTTTAAATTGTGTTAAATTTACACAGAGTTATGAATTTTGAAAGGTAAGTGACTGAGTAACGTGGATCCTTTATGAGTCATGAGATATTTATTGATTCTATTGACCTTGAGGGAAGCTAACAAATTAAGACATACAAATTGGAATCATGCAGCATCGCCTATTAATCGCTTTTAGGTCAAATAAACAAACCGAGATAGCAGGAAGTATTGAAATATGTTTTAATGTTAGGACTAGAAGTATAATCATATATATCATAATCATATATATATATATATATATATATATATATATATATATATATATATATATATATAGATATAGATATAGATATATATATATGTATGTATGTATGTGTGTGTGTATGTGTGTGTGTATGTGTGTGTGCAAAATGTAATAATTTCACTCTGCGTCCTAATATCGTTAGAGCATTATTCCGATGAGGGTAGCTGAACCGTTCAAAAGTGGACTTGGCTCATTCTTTGAACCTGCAATTGAGCTGCATAACCGATATAAAACCATATTTGTTTTCCAGTCATCAATCGTTTTAAATATTGCCGTGTTTTACGTTTACGCCTGAGGTATCCATCTAGGCTTATACAACATTACACCAGTAGAGTTATAATCAGTGAGACAATACAGAATTAATTTGCAAGTTTCAACTTGATTACTAAATCAGGAATAATGCTTTCTCAATAAAATAAATTAAATGTTATATAACATTGAAACATAAACGTCTTTCACAACAAGTCATGGTGTACTGTAGATTAGCTCCATTAGTCATGCATAACACACAATAACAACAAGTAAAACGCAAGCAAAACATTTCCTATATTATGTCACATCGGTCCAGTTCCACTTTTATATCAAAGGTAATTCTCTTTTGAATAATTCTTCTTCTTATTACGGATGGCCAACAAATATTTTGGATTATGAACCATATACCTTAGCAATATCACTTGCCTATATTATGACTGTCTGTTATTACTTATACGTATGACAGCGAAATGCGTGTTTTGTCAGAACCTGTGAACAAAATACTTCTTCCAAAACAAGCCTAGAGTAATTTACAAAAATGAATAAAGGAAACGGCCATTTCATCATTGAATAAATTATATGGCCGTGTCAATCTGTAGGTCTGAAAGAATGTACGAAAGCGTCAGAAGCATTGATAAATTATTTTGTGTGAATAACAATTTGTCTTTCATTATTGCGAAAATGTTCTTTTTTCTAACATTTGTCTGGAGCATCCAACAAAATAGTCCTAAAATAGTCAGGATTGTTAGGAAATGAATATATTGAAGGACACGCACAATTTCCTTTACTACAATACAGACAATTTGCAAGATAATCGGGATGTATTTTAGGATTTAGAAGTGAACACTTTTGATGGTTATACATATGCAATTTTTACTGATAGATAATTTGAGCGATATAATAATTATGATTAAGAAGTGCATGTATATGATTCAAATATTGGACAAATTAAAACAATCCTCACGAACCTAATAAAAGCATCATGAAAATGAATACAGCTAATTAATTTTCCACAATGAAAGGGCAGAGGTTATTGGTTAACAGCAAATTCACACGACAAAATGAATTATGTATTTTACTCAACAAGTAAAAATAATGTATTTTTATTATATATAGTAAAAAATTTTCACTCAAACGGTGCAAACTGAGGTACTTCACGCAAGCAGTAAAATGGTAAAATCAAAGGGACATATGTCCTACAAAATATCTTTACAGTTACAAAACACTTTGTATAACAAACCCTAATATCACCCTAAGTCTAAAATGATAAATGTCACACTTATCAATCGGGGCCTCGAGTGGACGAGTGGTCTAAAGCGATGTCCGTTACGGATCAATGCCATCTCACCTCTGTCTGCGTGGGTTCGAGTCTAGGATTCGGCGAATGTGGATATGTGAGAAAGCTTGCCAATTAGCTTCTTGTCGGTCGGTGGTTCTTTCCGGTGATTTCCCGGTTTCTTCCTCCACCATTAATACTGGCCGCCATCGTCAGCTGAAAAATGGCGTTAAGCCCAACAACAACATCAACAACAACAACAACACTTTTCAATCAAGCAGTCAGCATTTCAGGTAGTTAGGGAAAGCCATTAAATTCCTTCATCAAGGAAGCAATGAGCGCCATACAATTTGGTCAGCAACGCCCGATTGCCTGCTACTCGACCACGGTTCCCTCAGCTCTACAGCTGTCATTATTAAACTTTACATATGATATGGTGAAACGAAGTCGACGTTTAGCAACTGAAAATATATATAATATCGTGTGAGATGCATGACACGGGGATATACGATAACAGATACTGATGGCCAATACGGTAAATTATACAAATTACATTTTTAGCACAACATTACAAAAAAATAAACTGTTTCAGAAGTGACCTGCCTGTGCCCGATAATAGTTCAACGGTACAAATCGTTTTCCAAAAATGCCACTTTTTTATTGCTAATGACTATCTCTTGCTAAGTTAAAAGCAAGAATATAAAATAGTTCGATTATACTCCATAAGCCGAAGCTACATAAAAATACACAACAATAAAATAGGTAGTCCAATCTTTATGATTTATATAGATGACCTAAATATCTCACATAGCACTATAGCTGAATATGTGCAAGTCGTTACGTATACTGCTCACTACAAGATGTTTCGTAATGTAAAGATGTCCTTCTACCCAAATAACAGGCTTGTGTGGTGTGTTTAGATGTCTTTTGATATAGGAACGAATAGTCAAAATTTCAGGAATATCTCATTACTTGGCAACCTAAATCGACCCTCTTCCATTAATGTATGTGTAATTAGTATATTTATTGTACTGTCTTTATCCTGGTAGAATTAAAATTTGGCACTAGCAAATGGACGCATTTTCATGTTCCGTTGAGATAAATGTGAATAGCTGCAATATAACGGTAGTCGAGGTATGCCTAAGTAGGTTCATGTAAAGGATATATTTCTAGAACCAGAGGATACATTGCTTACACTTCCAAAAGGCATAATTTATTTTATTCGTTTCGTTAAAGAATAACATTTCAAATTAACCCAATTTTGGCATCGACCACTTTCCAGCTAACTGAAATATTGGCCAAGAAAACTTGAAAACATGTCCATTTTGTTTGTGAGAATTTAAATTCTTTTGGAAAGAGATATCAGGGTAAGTATAGGCTGACAAAAACGCTAGAATTTGGCTTTGTAGGAAAGCATCCTTATTGGTTGCCAGTTGTGTGAGAATTTCCTAAGAAATTGACTTTCGTTACACTGTTCAAAGACATCAAAATGTGATATACTGAATCGTTACTTAATCAGTAAGACCCATTTTCTCTTCAACTCCACCCTCCAAACACAAATATTGAGTGATGTGTCTACGTTGTAGAACTAAGCCTACAGAGACAATCCTAACCCTTTCATCAATATGGATTGGTATACTGGTCCAGGGGACGTAATGCCGTAAACACTGCGGACCGCAATGCCAGTCTGGATCGATGTTCGTCTCTAACAGTATAGTAACTGACTATGTAAATTTCGTGTTACCTGTAATAACTTCCTTCTTGTAATGTAGATATTATAGTTGGATTATCTCATGGGTATAGCTTGTACACAGATAGAAATATGGAACAAAGTAGGCACTTTAACTACTTTACCAAACGATTAATTTTGCATCCAAAATGGCGATCATCGAAGAAAGATCCGATGAGAGTGAAATGTCAGATTCTATTATCTGAGGATTTTTGCTACTTCTGACCTAGTATAGTTGGATGAAAATGAGAGATGTTATTTTTTCTTTCAAAATGACGTCAATTTCAGTTCTGATAACACATGTAGACAACTCAATTTAAAGCTCAGTTTCAGAAAGGCTTTATCAATTCAAGTTCTCACTTTTAACACTTTTCTAACTCCAATAAAATGTTGTAATTCATAGCTTTACAATACATTGCTATCACTACAGTCAGCCAGGAGGTCTATTTGCCAAACTGAAGAATCTAATATGAACTGAATTTGTATTTGACCTTTAACCCTTTCTTCACAAAATAAGTTTGTAGGCATGCATAGAGTCTTCAACACTTTATTGTCCAAGTCTATTAACCCGTTTGTTTGCCCCCCTTCCTACCGAGTTTTATAACGGGAAACTTTAATTTGATAAAAAGTGCAAATAACTTCAATGTATTCATTGATTTATATTTTGTAACCAGACTGTGAGGAGAATGACCATAACACAATCATCGTCTGCGCGTTTCATGCTTAACAGAAGTTTTCAATATTATAGATGGACATGCTTGAGACCCTTTGCCAGTTTCTGGACAAGTCTATTTTCAGCAAAGGGTTGTATGAGCCACTAATGATGTACACATGTCATCTGCTTCTGATATTTACAGTGTCAAATCAAGCAAAAGTAAAGAATGACAACTAAACATTTGCCTTTGATGTGGACTTAACAAGCGGTTTAATTATGTTCATTTGTGCAACGGAATATAATTCCAAACTCAATGTTATGGTCATTTACGGAATTATCTGGCAGTTACCAAATAGGATGAATAACGTCATTATGTTGTCGGACGGAAATAAACAACCTCATAGTGTACTAAACATGGAACCCTGTTAATATGAAAAATTCGTTATGCATGAAGGGTTCAAGGGGATGCCAATATTTGTGCCATGCTGGTCAGTCTGGTTAGAAATTATAAATCAGTTGACTTAGTTATGTGCACTTTAAACGTTTTATTTATTAAAATCGGTACAGGCATACAAACAAATGAGGATGTAGCGTCGGACTATAAGTAACTTTAGGGTTGTAAAGCAAAATAACTTGTTGATTTTAAAATAAAATAACGTTGCCAATTTTGAAGATATCTGGCTGGATTATGTGTCAACACAAGATTAAAAATTATACTTTATGAATGATTCATTAAAATGTGCATATATATTATAACTTAAAATACAGTTGCAAACACGTAAAAAAACTGGTGAAGTACAAGCAATTATCAATTTACTTCTTAGAAAACTTAGAAGTTCTCTAAATTTGTTCAATTGACTTTAGATGTACTCAAATAATTCCAGTAGCAACACAAGTGGTTCTTTCAGGTATTTGGCAGGTAGAAGCTTTCATCGAGGTGAGATATGTCCACACACCTGGCACGTTTGATCGTCACATAATTCTTTAGATGGACAATATTCCAAGAACTTCATATGAATAAAATATTTGGAATATTCTAAAGCTTTCTTAGAGTAATCTAACACTCGGGTGGGTCCAAATCTCTCAGAAAACTGTAAGAAATCTCTTTATTCGGTACACATGACAACCCCAGAAGACAAGAGATCATCACAAGTGTGTGCTTATGTTTATATACCTATTTGTAAAATCTATTATAATATACTTTACATTTGTAAGTCTTGGACAAAAGGTGCATTTATGAGATTTTTAGAACGATAAACACACTGAATCACCTGCCCACTGACTTGTCGTGTACATGGAGGAAATTATATTTAATTGTCCCGCAGTTGCTAGACATAGTCTGTATATTGTGATATAATAGTACACTTACGATAACTATCACCCTGCTGACACATCCGACAGTCATGATTGCCCTGTGATCCATGTCTTGGGAGTACGCAACGGCCTATTAAAATCAGTATATGACAATTTAGATAGGAAGGTAGAAAGCAAATAGTTATGTATTTCAACCAGTTTATATTTAGATAAGTATATAGGATAATACTTGAATGAAAACAGTTATTTTTTTAAGTAGGTATTCGAGTGTGTAATATGTTAGGTATATAATTGGGCACAAAATTCAGTTTTAGACTGATTATGCAAAGATATTTTAGGTAGTCGGCATTTGGTACATGATGTCTGATTAAAGAATGAGAAGTTCATTGCAACGTAGGTGGATGATTTGTATGCTAAGTTTACAACTACGATAATTTGCTTTATTATTAAAAAAACTTGGAAATGGAAATGTGAATTAACTAAGACCAAACTCACATTTTAAGGTCGAATATATATATATATATATATATATATATATATATATATATATATATATATATATATACATATATATATATATATATATATATATATATATATATATATATATATATATATATATATATATATATATAAATATAAAAGGGGCCCCGAGTGGCCGAGTGGTCTAAAGCGCTGACCGTTACGGATCACTGCCATCTCACCTCTGTCTACGTGAGTTCGAGTCCAGACTCGGCTAACGTGGGTAAGTGAGAAAGCCTGCAAGTAGCTTCTCGTGGGTCGGTGGTTCTTCCCTGTGTTTTCCAGGGTTCTTCCTCCACCATTAATACTGGCCGCCATGTATAGCCTATCTTGTGCTGAAAAATGGCGTTAAACTCAAATCAACAACAACAACATATATATATATATATATATATATATATATATATATATATATATATATATATATATATATATATATATATATATATATATATGAATATATGGATGTTTATGATCAAGTGTGTATACATATGCACATCAATTTAATGTGATGTATCTTAAGTTTGACAAATTAATTGGTTTGATGGGTGGATTTACGTATTTTGATTTCATTTTTCTGATTTTAGCATATTATCGGCAAAGATCGGTGGCGCTGAAAGAAAATTATATAATCATCAATTATGAAATAGTTCTAGCTTTTCTGCTCTTTCTTTCCCTCCAGAGTGGAATTGGCATTTCATCTCTCTCTCTCACATCATAACATAACATAACATAACATATATATATATATATATATATATATATATATATGCAATAAACTGACGACGAACAGTACGAAACTAGTAACTAACTAGCCTAAGCGCTTTCGACTCTTAATGAGTCTTTTTCAAAGGCAAATACAAATCATAGTTACGAGAAACAAATAAACACAAAAACGTTGCGTTTGTAAACCTCTACATTGCTATCTTCACATGTGCTAAAACTATAAATACAACCAGCTTGTATAGACTAATTGCGGAAACTGAAAACGTTGTATAATTCCCTAAAAGTCTACAAGCCAAAGCGACATCTATTTTTACTTTGTGGACATATATAACGCAGATTATATCCCGGATATTTGGTTCTATACCGGTTATTCTTATAGTAAAAATTGAAGGATAAGAAGATTTAGAAAATGTTAAATTCTACTAGTGCATAGTTTTCATTTTCTAGTCTTCTTGGTTTAGACCGCTTGGTTTCAATGTTCTAAGGCGGCGTATCCAGTATGATTCCTTTTCCTTCCTGGTTTCGGAACTCCAGCTGTGGTTGTTAGCAATAGCGATAAGTATTATATCACTGAAAGTGTGGCCAGGGGAGGAGAAGTGTTCTGCGACCGGGCTTCTGTACAGCTTTTTTGTCATCCAATCAGATCTATGAAGCTTTATCCTTATGTGAAGCCCGGTCGCAGAACACTGTACAGCTTTTTTGTCATCCAATCAGATCTATGAAGCTTTATCCTTATGTGAAGCCCGGTCGCAGAACACTTCTCCTCCCCTGGCCACACTTTCAGTGATATAATACTTATCGCTATTGCCAACAACTACAGCTGGAGTTCCGAAACCAGGAAGGAAAAGGAATCATACTGGATACGCCGCCTTAGAACATTGAAACCAAGCGGTCTAAACCAAGAAGACTAGAAAATGAAAACTATGCACTAGTAGAATTTAACATTTTCTAAATCTTCTTATCCTTCAATTTTTACTATAAGAATAACCGGTATAGAACCAAATATCCAGGACATAATGTGCGTTACATATGTACACAAAGTAAAAATAGATGTCGCTTTGGCTTGTAGACTTTTAGGGAATTATACAACGTTTTCAGTTTCCGCAACTAGTCTATACAAGCTGGTTATATTTATAGTTTTAGCACATGTGAAGATAGAAATGTAGAGGTTTACAAACGCAACGTTTTTGTGTTTATTTGTTTGTCGTAACTATGTTTTGTATTTGCCTTTAAAAAAGACTCATTAAGAGTCGAAAGCGCTTAGGCTAGTTAGTTACTAGTTTCGTACTGTTCGTCGTCAGTTTATTGCATCTATTTTAATTAATCCCTGACAAACGTGATCTCTTGTTGAATCCAGTACGCTTGAGAGGGTTGTTATTCGCCATATGATTTGTATTCTATATATATATATATATATATATATATATATATATATATATATATATATATATATATATATATATATATATATATATATATATATATATATTACCCGCTCCTGTGACCAGGTGGTAAGATCGGATGGGTCAGATGCGGGAGATCGTGGGTTCATTCCTCTGTAGATTCATACCAAAGAGTTACAAATTGGCACCAACAGCTGCCTCGCTTGGCGCTCAGCAATATGTGGTTAGTGTTAGTGCCCTTCGGTCTTGTGTCAGGATAAGATGACTGGGTGGGACATCATGCTACATGTCTGCGGTATGATGCCTGAGTGCTAGACATCTATATAAACTGTCAAACTGCAGACATCGTAGCGATATGACTGAACAATAATTTGTTAAAGATACGTTAAAATCAAAATCACATCACATTACATACATTAAAAATAGCATGACATTGAATATACTATTGGCAAATCAAGTTACGATCTGCCCATGGCGCAATAATTCTAATCTATAAAAAGATCAATCATGAATTTCAACTTTATCTTTAATGATAAAAAACATGAAAATATTTAAAACGTATTTCTAATAATCTCTGTTATCTGAATGAAATTATAATGGTACTCAATTTCATCATTAGTTTTGTTTCTTCCATTCCCCTCCCCCTTTTTATGTCATGGACAAAATAAGCAAAGATCTGAAGTGAGAGATAAAAACATTGGGCTGGATAAAAAAATTGCACTAGTACTAAGTAACCTGTACTAATCTGGTTCGTCATAATCTGGAATTTATGAACTATATTCATGATATCAATGATATATAGTTGCAAATGCCGGTCGAAACAAAACATATTTTAATATTGTCGGCTAAGAGGCACACGTACTGTAGCGTATTTAATGTTTTGTTGTTATTTTTCAAACCTTTCATAATGTTCTAAATTCGATTATTACTTATTATATTAATAATTGTCGAAATGGTTGTTCCCCCCTCCGATATTTTAGCTAAATATCAGCGAAAATCCATGAAAATATTAGCTTTTTAATTTTCTCCCGTGTGATACGACGATATCTCTGGACCTTTGAATGATGGTAAAGTTTAGTTAAACCGTCCAGAGAGAGAGAGAGAGAGAGAGAGAGAGAGAGAGAGAGAGAGAGAGAGAGAGAGAGAGAGAGAGAGAGAGAGAGAGAGAGAGAGAGAGAGAATTTGTTATAGTCTTTAGAAATGTTAACTAAAGCTGATATATTCCTTAAGAAAACTGTCGATATATTTACTATTTGGTTACCTCTAACCAATTGGTCATATTGCTTAGTTGTTTCCATTCCACGCTAATTTCCATACGCCAGTACGTGAATGCATGAGGCTTCTGATTTAGTGTACAATAATGTAGCTGTGTTTGTAGTGCAATACGTTCATCACAAAAATCATGTCATATTTAAATCATGAATGTTCATTATATATATTGATTTCCTAAATGTGAATAAGAAATATGAATTCGAATAAAAAACAATCATTGTATCATTTTTCATATGTGACTGTAAACAACAACAAAAATATAGAAATAGATTGTGTACCGATTTTGTATCACAAGGATATGTGAAGTTCATTCACTCACTATATATATATATATATATATATATATATATATATATATATATATATATATATATATATATATATATATATATATATATACCGTATTTTCTCGCATATATCACGCAGACGCAGATAATTCGCATCCTCATATAGACCGCGGATTTTGGGGTTTTGTGTAATAAATCGTTGGCCTAACTGATAACTTTGATTAACCCGCCACAATAATTTCGAATGTAACTGCAATGACGTTAATTACCTGTAACTATTCAGGCTCTGTACACAGTGCTTGTGTGCTCACGCTATCTCTAGGAGCTTTGCCTCAACTACCGACTGCGTAAATTCGGACATTTCTACACAATCTTGAATTTCTATGAAATGTACATTTAAGATTAAATAATTTCTATCTGTTAAATTTAAAAAATACTGAAACGAAAATCTTACACAGCCGACGTCAACCTAACTGCCATTGGGTATGCTGAAGAGCATAGCAATAGAGCCACGGGCAGAAAATTTGATATTGATGAGAGTTTAATCCGAGGATGGATAAAATAAAATGGAGCGTTGGAGAAGACGAATCCACGAAAACGTGCTCCTTTCAGACCTAAAGCAAAATGGCCTCACTTTGAAGCTGATCTGAATCAGTGGATCGTGGACCAGCGGGAAAACAACTGTCCAATCTTGACAGTTGCCATCAAATTGATGGCCAAACTCATGCCGGGAGAGAAGCACATTGATGATTTTAAAGGATGAGTGTATTGGGTATTGAAATTTATGAAGATAAACCAATCGTTAATCTGAAAACGAACGTCCTTCGACCAATGTCTACCCGAGAATTGGGAGAAGGTGGATTATTTTCGTGAATTCGTCGCCATGGAAATTCAGAAGCTTGTCCTTCCCCATTCTGCCGTTATTAATCTGAACGAAGTACCGATGCGTTTCGACATTCAGGCAACAAGGTCGGTATACAATACATAAGTTATATAGTTATGTTTTTCAAAAGAATATATTGAAATAGTATTACGTGTAGAAAAATTGTGATATAGCCCTCACCCTTATATAATCCGCACCCAGCCTGGAGTCCGTTCAAGTGAGCGTCTAGGTCGTAGTATAACTCTAGCGGGTTTGAAATCCGCGTTGGACAGCACACGCTGACTGGAGATGGAAGACGTGGCGAATTTATTTGTTGGATTTAAATGTGAACATTGTTCAACACGTTTTGTTCTTATAAAGTAGGACGCGAAACGTGTAATATTTTATGAAATCCTCAAATATATCTCAGATGAACAAATATCATATTATAAGCTTAATTTTATGATTAAATTTAATGTTTGATTCATGTGAAATATTGTGTTAATCTTTAAATATATAACAAAAATTATACCAATCTAAACCTTAAACAGATAACAGTGTTTATGTTCCTAGACACTGAAGTGAATCTGGAATGGAAGATAATGTACAACTATAATTATAAAATATCACTTATCCCTAGTTATTGATATGTATATATGCATGCATGCATGTATTGCATGCATGTATGTATGTATGTATGTATGTATGTATGTATGTATGTATGTATGTATGTATGTATGTATGTATGTATGTATGTATGTATGTATGTATGTATGTATGTATGTATGTATGTATGTATGTATGTATGTATGTATGTATGTATGTATGCATGCATGCATGCATGCATGCATGCATGCATGTATGCATGTATGTATGTAAGTATGTATGTGAGCGTTTGTGTGTATGCTTGAGTGTGAGCTTGCTTATGTGTGAATAAAATGATTTATTGTATCTAATTGCAAATGATAAATATTCTAAACAATAAGTTCGAACATCAGGTCAATACAATTTTTTTGCTTTTATTGATCTAAAGATAAAATTATTTATCGAGTATGAATTACATTTTTATTTTACTAGTTTATTACCACAGGTAATATGCCAAACAGGAATTATGTTAAAATAGTTTTCAAAAGAATATTTTAAACCTTAATAGAGAAGAAAAAGCTGCATTTATTTATTGCAAAATAATGAGTCATTGTTTTGCAGTCTTATTGCATTTTGTTAAAATGTCAAAGAATGGCATTGATATTATATCAATTTTATTACATTGTTCTTTGCCGAAATTGAGCATACATTTTACGATACTAAAATATAGATACAAAAGGTACATATGTAAATGAAAAGAGTGGTTAGGAAACACATTCAACAAATCATAATTATGAATGTTGACATTCATATTCAAATCGTGCATAAAAAATAAGGCCTTGAATATTTCTGAACATACATGAGTTGGTCTGTCCAATGAACATGACAAAAAAACCGATATACGTTTCTGTAGCTAATTCAGAAAGACGATCCGCCATATATGAGAAGGCCAGTACATCCATATACATGTATCCTTCCAATGTAAGCCTCCTCCTTTGTAAGCAAATACCGACATCGTCGATCACTTCATCTTGTCCAAAATGTTCACGTAGAAAAATTAAACATATTTGCAGTTAGCATATTAAAGACTTCACTGCATCATCTGCAGAGAATTTCGTCCTATATAATACACATATTCCTCCTATCTACACCAAATTCAAGGTCATATTCATAGCATATATATGGTGATCTTGAGAACCTCCCCTCCAAACGCTTGTGCCTGTTTATGACCTGATTGGAAATGCAGCAAAATCATTATTATATGGAAAACTGTATGCCGCTATATTCATCAAGTGAAGCGTGTTAGAAAATGTCTACAAATCAAATCAGAAATTATATTCGGGTAAATACGACGCATATCTAATTAGCTTACAGTAAAAGTTGAGTAGTAGTTAATAATTATCTAAACGAATATACGATTTGTCTCGTCTGAAAAAGTTTTTAAAGGACAATATGTTATCAAACCAATCAACATTGGCAAACGAAAATAATCGAGATATATATTTACACAGGTAGACGGCCTTATTGGGTATTAGATCTCTATGGCAACTGCTAAAATTAAATATATATGTATGTATGTATGTATGTATGTATGTATGTATGTATGTATGTATGTATGTATGTATGTATGTATGTATGTATGTATGTATGTATGTATGTATGTATGTATGTATGTATGTATGTATGCATGCATGCATGCATGCATGCATGCATGTATGTATGTATGTATGCATCTATCTCTATATCAATCTATATATATATATATATATATATATTTAATTATCTATCGATATTATTATCTATCTATCTATTTATCATTTATCTAACTGTCCGATCACTTGCAATACTGACTGATTTTTTATTTAATAAATTTATTTCTGCATATCTTTACTTTTTATGTAATCTGACAATCTTATTACATCGAAATATCGCTCAGAGCTAAGTTTTATCAGATTATACAACATGAATGTCGCCGAAATGAATTTTTATATTTTATTATGGTTTGCATCTTTGTTATAACATTGATATATGTAATAAAGGCGAAAGATGCACACCTAGAGTCTAAGCTACACGCTGGATTTGCCCTCGCTGTCGTGTCTTGTGGGACTTCCGTTGCCACGTTATGCTTTTTCATTGTTATCAAATCTAGTTAAACAAGGAAGCTATATATTTTTCCAAGATCATCACTGCGTCCAAAAGGGCGTGTTATTTAACACCTCCAAAATTTGAATTTCTCTCATGACCACTATTACCAATATTCGGTTATTTCCTTTTTCTAGAAGATATTTGTAGGAAATGATTGCAGAACTGGATTAATTTCTCTGCGTTGCTACTTTTATTTTCATATGCATTTGATTGGTCCGTCATTAACATAAGTTCAAATATTTGGGAGTCATCAATCTTTGGTTAATAATTTGTGACATAGACCTTGCGGTGTGACATATTCCATTATTATGCGGGTAACTCCTTTCTATGCAAATCTGTACATATGATACTTATTGAAATTAAAGGTATAATTTATGTGAATTATGTTTGACACAAGGGAGATAACCCAGTTCTTTCTTCTAACACTTGCACGTCGGCATTTTTCGAGGTCAAACATCATCACACATGGTATAGAATATTCTAGATTTTACAATTCTTTCTTTGTTAAACTTAGTTATACTTCACCACATGTTTGTATGTCAGAATTGTTGCAGACGTACGACCACTCAAATGTGCAAAACTATACCATGTCTAGTAAATTAAAAAAATATTTGAATACTATGATTTTATAATCTGAACACGTTCAGCTTATTTGTCTTGTATGCGCACCATCAAATGATGCATATCAAATAACTTGTTACTATTTTTGTTCTTTCTAATTTCGAATATTATATTTCACCTACCGTGTGTATTGCATGACCACTATTTCAAAGTTTGGACAGGGCTTCTGTATGTAAAACATTTGCTGCGTAAACACGAGTTTAATGACTTATTTAATTCATTTTCATTTTATTGAGGAATAGTTGACACAGTAGATATCAGAAGCAAAATATTAAATCATTTTGGTTACTTATATACGCATTAGATTGTTGCAAACAACATTCGTATATTCTGATAGCGCCATGCTAATACCTTTATGTAAAATACGACGTTTCCGAATACATAATCTCAAACCTTTCGTCTATATTCAAGTACATAAAATGGCCCTGTTTGATACTTCCAGTTAAAAAATAATATTTGTACCGAAATTATTTTGTCCCTACATGGTTACTTCACCCTATCGTCTCGGAGTTGTTAGGAAAGGTAGAAAGATTCACACATTACCCGTTGAAAGATGATATCTAGTAATGTCATACGATCATCAGAAATGCCTGTTGTTAATAATATCCAACAAAGGTGAGAATTATTCTTATTACAGTCTGAGACAAGCATATTTGAGCTATATAAAACTCCATATCTACTCCATCATCTATAGATGAGTTGTGTTTCATATTTAAATTAAAAAATATATAGTATAGTTGATGCTTCAGCCACATGCATTAAGAACATTAATATGAGATATATTCAGCTATTTCGTGTCTCATGGTAAATATAATGGTCCAAAATCGCGTTATCTGCAACAAATATCGACTGTAATAATGTTGAAACTTATAGCAATTGTAGCGTAAAGGCTATATTTACATGCACTATTCTTAATTGCACTTGACGCTGTACATCCAAGGAAATCCAGACTCTATTCCAAAAATATATTTCGTCTAAAGAATATGCAATCCAATTGTGACATAGACCTTGTAATTTTGAGATGAATGTCAATTTAAATGATAGTGCATCACATCTTTCAATACAAACACACTGATTACCCTAAATTTTTTTTTAATGTAGTTTACGTCTTTGCCCAAACACTGCTATCCAAACAAGGGCGGTCTTGTAGATGTTGGGGTAAAGTATTCGTTGGTGAACGTAACCGATAAACATCGGTAAATGCTACTTCGCCATTTTAGAAACAATCACAGAGAAGTTTCATATCTGCTGCTGTAGTTCTTCTGGGCAATGATTTCAAGCTGGCATCAAGTTGGTAGTGGTAATTCAAGGTAATTCCAAATTGTAATTTCTGCTCGGTCTTTAAGACAGTAAATGACAATATGAGTGTTTACTAAAACGTTTGTGAAGCAGATACTGATTACAAAGTGGTAAGAAATTGTTATCAACGTCTGCATCCTCTCCCAGTTGGTCCATTACCCCAATGGTCATTCCGCAACCTCATCACCGTGGTCAAAATCCATTGCATATATAACAATTATACAATTTAATCTTAAACACAAACGCCAAAGACGGTTAAGTTGTTTACCGGATATTCTTTGAGTGCTTCTAACTAAATTTCATCTTTGGCGACTAATGATGTTGACACTGCATTTGTGATAAACTACAACATGATCAGATTGGTCGATACGTAATAAAAGTCACAAGAATCCAAGATGCCGCTGATCGTTTTATCAAAATCACCATTTTGCCCCATCCACCTATATTTCCAGTTATGAAAAATAGTATGATCCGGACTCACGCACGTTTTAGATGTGGCTTTCAATTATTCTATATCTATTTTCATGAAGAGAAAGTTAAAAGCGTTGATAATATAATAAGGTTATTACGTTAATAGTTTTATTTCCATCTTTGATTATATTCCCGAAATTGCACTCCATGAACTTATTATACATTATGCGAACACGAGAGCGATTTTGTCAAACTTGTATTGTCTCATAACATCAACACCTAAAAGCATGTACGATGATAAAGGCAAATTTCGTGCCTGTCTCTCTGATTCCACCGTGTACAGTGGCTTCAAACATATACTTTGTAGCAGCGCATTTCAGTTTGACATTATAGCCTCACATGGACCGACACCAACATGTCAAGTAAATCCTGACAAATCCGTTTTTGTGGCAAACCGACACAGATTTATATCAACACCTAGTAGTCGTATACGTCTGTAATTTTAAAATGACATTGTTGGAGAATATCACATGCACTCTAATGTAAAAAAAAAAAATGTTTCCAGTGAAGTTGAGAACTGATATGCTCACAGCTCTTTAATCACAAGATATCCCTACATGTCACTATCCAACAGTGATTGTACTCGACAAATCCAACTAAACAACATTTGTTTAATATATTGAACAACAACTAATAACTTCAACAGGCGGTGCAAATACATAATAGTCAAAATCCAAACTTTGTTGAGGGTTTACTGCGTATGATACCCATTGGCATGGTCATTAAATGAAACCAGACCAATGATGAATGTTTCTCGTGTGCGTGGCACCATCGCTTTGTGTTCATTTCGTTTAATACACAACGAAAAACTTTGATCCATTGGTTTCACGAGTAAATCAAGATTGGTAAAGGAACTCTTGCGAAACGTCGTGTTTTTCAACGGCATCATCATCTGTGACCGGGTAATCAAATGCAACTGCAAAAGTATATTCGAGGACGAACGCTTGGTAATCGAAGGCATCAACCTTTTGATATGAATCCCAGGCACTTTTTACAAGGTATATATATATATATATATATATATATATATATATATATATATATATATATATATATATATATATATATATATATATATATATATATATATATATATATATATATATAAATGAATGTCCTTCTAGATATGTTATGCCAAAATTTTTTGTTTCTTTCTACAATCATTATGTCTAAAAGTAACACAATTTTGTTTCGTCTGGCCGAGAATCGTAACCTCACAAAACTAGAGCCATAGTCTAATGTCGGCTTTGTATTAAAGGGTCAGTGGCCAGTTTCTGTGTACAAATTTAATGCCGTCTAAAACGACGTCTACAGATAAGAGGTGAGGATGTATTTGTCATAAAGAACGTAGATAAACATTTTACAGCTGTACAATTATATGCTTTGGAGTACGCGAGGAAGGGATTCGACCTCTCTTCAGCCAGCTTCATACTTTAATTAGATTTGCTAGCATAGAAAAGGACACTTGCGATAAATGCAATCACAGGGACATCAAGCGTGTAATGTAGAGCCTTCAACAAGAAGTGCATCATGCGTCTTTGCTCCATATATAATCGCTCCTATGATGAGTAGAACACCGGAAAATTGAATTCAAAATATTGCAGCCAATTAAACAAGAATTTAGTGTTAAGTTTTATACTCATTCAAAAATCCATTCATCCAATTTGTTCTGTCTATGAAATTTTTTCTCAATATTATATTATATTATATTATATTATATTATATTATATTATATTATATTATATTATATTATATTATATTATATTATATTATATTATATTATATTATATTATATTATATTATATTATATTATATTATATTATATTATATTATATTATATTACAGCACAGCACAGCACAGCACAGCACAGCACAGCACAGCACAGCACAGTACAGTACAGTACAGTACAGTACAGTACAGTACAGTACAGTACAGTACAGTACAGTACAGTACAGTACAGTACAGTATAGTATAGTATAGTATAGTATAGTATAGTATAGTATAGTATAGTATAGTATAGTATAGTATAGTATAGTATAGTATAGTATAGTATAGTATAGTATAGTATAGTATAGTATAGTATAGTATATCATATGATATATTAAATCATGCCTTTTTATGTTATGCTATGGTATGTTATGTTATGCTACTTTACTTTCCCTTAAGTTACGTTACGTTGCGTTACGTTAAATTATATTAAATCGTTTTACATTATATTATATATATATATATATATATATATATATATATATATATATATATATATATATATATATATATATATATATATATATATATATATATATAAATTAGAACTTATAATGTCGGTTTGGTCTTAATAAATTTACAGTTATATTTCCAAGTTTTTTAAAATAAAGCAAATGATCTTTGTTGAAAACATAGCATACACACCATCCACCTACGTTGCAATGAGCTTCTCGTTCTATAATCAGACATCATGTACCAAATGCCCACTACCTAAACAATCTTTGCATAATCAGTCTGAAACTGAATTTTGTCCCCAATTATCTGCCTAACACATTACACTTTCGAATACCTACTTAAAAAATAACTATTTTCATTCAAGTATTATCCTAGATACTTACCTAAATATAAACTTGTTGAAATACATAACTATTTGCTTTATACCATCCTATCTAATTTGTAATATATTATTTTAAATAGGCCGTTGCGTACTCCGAAGACATGGAACACAGGGCATACCAGACTGTCAGATGTCTCAGCAGCTTAAATCAACAGGGTGACATCGTAAGTGTACTATTATATTACAATGTACAGACTATAGCAAGCAACTGCGGGGATAATTAAATATAATTTCCTCGATGTAATGGACAAGTCAGTGGGCAGATGATTTAGTGTTTTTATCGTTCTAAGAAACTCTTAAATGCAACTTTCGTCAAAGACTTACAAATGTAAAGTATATTTAATAGATTATAGAAATAGGTATATAAACATACGCACACACATGTGACGATCTCTTTTCTTCTGGGGTTGTCATGAGAACAGATTTCTTACAGTTTTCTGAGAGAGTTGGATCCAACCGTGTGTTAGATGACTCCAAGAAAGCTTTGGAAAGCTTTGGAATATTTCCAAATATTTTATTCATATGAAGTTTTGGAAACATTTTCCATCTAACGAATTTTAATATGACGATCAAACGTGCCAGGTGTGTGGAGATATCTCACCTTGATGAAAACTTCTACCTGCCAAATACCTGAAAGAACAACTTGTGTTGCTACTGAAATTATTTATGATTACATCAAGAGTCAATTGAACAACTTTAGGGAAATATTAAGTTTTCTAAGAAGTAAATTGATAATTGCTTTTATTTTACCTGTTATTTTACGTGTTTGCAACTGCATTTTAAGTTATAATAGATATTCACATTTTAATGAATCATTCATACAATATAATTTTTAATCTTGTTTTGACACATAATCCAGCCAGATAACTTCAAAATTGGCAACGTTATTTTATTTTAAAATTAACAAGTTATTTTGCCTAAGTAACGATTCAGTATAGCATATTTTGATGTCTATGTACAGTGTAACGAAAGTCAAATTCTTAGGAAGTTCTCACACAACTGGCAACCAATAAGGATGCTTTCATACAAAGCAAAGTTAAAGTGTTTTTGTCAGCCCTTACTTGCCCTGATATCTCTTTCCAGAAAAATTCAAATTCTCACAAACGAAATGGACATGTTTTCAAGTTTTCTTGGCGAATATTTTAGTTAGCTGGAAAGTGGTAAATGCCAAAATTGGGTTAATTTGAAATATTATTCTTTAACGAAAGGAATACAATACATTATGCATTTCGGAAGTGTAAGCAATGTTTCGTCTGGTTCTAGAAACATATCCTTTACATGAACCTACTTAGGCATACCACGACTACCGTTGCATTGCAACAATTAAAATTTATGTCAACGGAACATGAAACTGTGTCCATTTGCTAGTGCCATATTTTGATTCTACTAGGATAAAGACAGCACAATAAATATATTAATTACAGATACCTTAGTGGAAGAGTGTCGATTCAGGCTGCCAAGTAATGAGATATTCCTGAAATTTTGACTATTCCTTCCTATATCAAAAGACATCTGAACACACCACACAAGCCTGTTATTTGGGTAGAAAGACATCTTTACATTACGAAACATCTTGTAGTGAGCAGTATACGTAACGACTTGCACATATTCAGCTGTAGAGCTATGTGAGGTATTTATGTCATTTTTATAAATCATAAAGATTGGACTACCTAATTTATTGTTGTGTATTTTTATGTAGCTTCGGCTTAGGGAGTATAATCCAACTATTGTTTATTCTTGCTTTTAATTCAGCAAGAGATAGTTATTAGCAATGTAAAGTTTCATTTCTGAAAAACGATTTGTACCGTAGAAATATTATCGAGCACGGGCAGGTCACTTCTGAACCAGTTTATTATTTTGTAATGTTGTGCCAATAATGGAATTTGTATAATTTACCGTATTTGCCATCACTATGTGTTATCGTATGTCCCCGTTTCATGCATCGCACACGAAATGATATATATTTTCAGTTGCTAAACGTCGACTTCGCGTCACCTATAGAGCTAAACTTAGAAGTTCACCATATCATAAGTAAAGTTTAACAATGACAGCTGTAGAGCTGAGGGAACAGTGCTCGAGTAGCAGGCAATCGGGCGTTGCTGACCAAATTGTATGGCGCTCATTGCTTTTTTGATGAAGGAATTTAATGGCTTTTCCTAACTACATGAAATGCTGACTGCTTGGTTGACAAGTGTTGTTGCTGTTGTTGTTGATGTTGTTGTTGGGCTTAACGCCATTTTTCAGCTGACGTTGGCGGCCAGTATTAATGGTGGAGGAAGAAACCGGGAAATCACCGGAAAGAACCACCGACCGACAAGAAGCTACTGGCAATCTTTCTCACATATCCACATTCGCCGAATCCTAGACTCGAACCCACGCAGACAGAGGTGAGATGGCAGTGTTCCGTAACGGACATCGCTTTAGACCACTCGTCCACTCGGGGCCCCGATTGATAAGCGTGACATTTAACATTTTAGACTTAGGGTGATATTAGGGTTTGTTATACAAAGTGTTTTGTAACTGTAAAGATATTTTGTAGGACATATCTCCCTTTGATTTCACCATTTTACTGCGTGCGTGAAGTACCTCAGTTTGCACCGTTTGAGTGAATAAATTTTACTATATATAATAAAAATACATTATTTTTACTTGTTGAGTAAAATACATAATACATTTTGTCGTGTGAATTTGCTGTTAACCAATAACCTCTGCCCTTTCATTGTAGAAAATTAATTAGTTGTATTCACTTTCATGATGCTTTATTAGGTTCGTGAGGATTGTTTTGATTTGTCCAATGTTTGAATCATATACATGCACTTCTTAATCATAATTATTATATCGCTCAAATCATCTATCAGTAAAAATTGCATATGTATAACCATCAAAAGTGCTCACTTATAAATCCTAAAATACATCCCGATTATCTTGCAACACCATTCAACTTGCAAATTGAAGGCCTCATGTTCTATTCTTTATTGATTCTTATACTGATATATATATATATATATATATATATATATATATATATATATATATATATATATATATATATATATATATATATATATATATATATATATATATATATATATTACAAAATGAGCCTAGACTCAAGCAGATGCTGAATATGCTGAATATTAATACTAAAGTTTTGGGATTGTTTTATACGTTAAGTTTCTTTTACATATACAAGTTGTGTTGAAGATGACATGCGTTGATCGTATCCTACATCCATTCCCACACATATAACCACATACTGCGTATTGCTTCCCATATACAAACCACATCCAGCAATTGTTTATTAATTATTATCATATTTTCGTTCTTATTGTCTTTATTGTTGTAAAAGAAATTGTGCGTGTCCTTCAATATATTCATTTCCTAACAATTCTGACAATTTGAGGTCTATTTTGTTGGATGCTGCAGACGCATGTCAGAGAAAAACATTTTCCTAATAATGAAATACACATTGTTATTCACACAGATAATTTATCAATGCTGCTGACGCTTTCGTACATTCTTTCAGACCTACAGATTTTCACGGACATTTAATTTATTCTATGTTGTAATGGCCGTTTCCTTTACTCATTTTTGTAAATTACTCTAGGCTTGTTCTGGAAGAAGTATTTTGTTCACAGGTTCTGACAAAACACGTATTTCGCTGTCATACGTATAAATAATAACAAACAGTTATAATATAGGCAAGTGATATTGCTAAGGTATACGGTTCACAATCCAAAATATTTGTTGGTCATCCGTAACATGATGAATTATTCAAAAGTGAATTAGCGTTGCTATAAAGGTGGAACTGGACCGATGTCACATAATATAGGAGATATTTTACTTGCATTTTACTTCTTGTTATTGCGTGTTATAGATGACTATAGGAGCTAACCTACAGTACACCATGACTTGTTGTGAAAGACGTCTACGTTTCAATGTTATATGACATTTAAGTAATTTTTTCGGCAAGCATTATTCCTGATTTTGTAATCAAGTTGAAACGTGTAAATTATTTCTTTATTCTCTCACTGATTATAACTCTACTGGTGTACTGTTGTATAAGCCTAGATGGATACCTCAGGCGTAAACGTAAAACACGTCAATATTTAAAATGACTGATGACTGAAAAAACAAATAATGGTTTTATATCGGTTTTGCAGCTCAATTGCAGGTTCAAAGAATGAGCCAAGTCCATTTTTGAACGGATCAGCTACCATCGTCGGAATAATGCTCTAAAGATTTTAGGACGCAAAGTGAAACTATTACATTTTGCATACACACACATACACACACACTCATATATATATATATATATATATATATATATATATATATATATATATATATATATATATATATATATATATATATATATATATATATATGATTATATTTCTAGTCGTAATATTAAAACATATTTCAATACTTCCTGCTATCTCGGTTTGTTCATTTTACCTAAAAGCGATTAATAGGCGATGCTGCATGATTCACATTTGTATGTCTTAATTTGTTAGCTTCCCTCAAGGCCAATAGAATCAATAAATATTTCATG